>CM048846.1:95285769-95885769 GCA_026545225.1 Cornus controversa | reverse complement strand
TTTAAAAAAACACTGTTTAAGATGGATAAAGTTATGTCATATGTGAAAAAAGAAAGAGCGACTGCACAAATAGGATTCTAACTAAAAATAAAAATCTCAGCTGTCCACGGAAAATCAAGTAGAATCATTTTGCCACTTGTCAAATACTAAGGCGAAGGCGTATTCAATAAGTATTGGGCATAAAGGAATAGATATCCGATGATTGCCACGTGGTTTCGTTAGGGTGGTTGGATCATATAGCTAGAAAAAAACCAACGCTTTATATATGTAGTAATACACAACACCCACCTCCCCAGAAAACCAAACCAAACCAAATTCTGAGTACCAAACCGAGGAGGATGACGGTGCTTAAGGGTGTGGCCTCGACGAATCTGCTCCTGAAGGCGGCGAAGATGCTGAAAGGGAAGAAGATTCAGGATCCCACTGTAGCTGTCGGATTTTACCGACTCCATTTGAACCCAAGTGATGACAGCATCCTGGAAGCCCGGTCTCTGAAGCCGGCGGAGGTTAGGCATATTCTGTCGGAGTTGGTTGTTCGCATGTCCGCCGTTGAGTCAACGGCCAATATCTACCCCCTGGTGAACGGTGTGGGTCCTCTGAAGGAGATGAAGAGATTCGAGTCGACGGAGTGGCAGTCCGATTCTGAAATCATCAAATCGACCAATCACACCCTAAACCTAGTTTATGACCAACTGGGTGCGGCCATGAAATTTGGTTTGGTGAAAGGAGGGGGTCAGAATGAGGGTTCTGATGAACTTGGCAAGGGTTCAGAGGAGGTGCCGAAAGACGGTTATCCGGGTGTTGATGAGGAGGTGTACGAAGAGGAGTTTGTTGATAAGGAAGTGAAAGGCGGTGGTTCTTCTGATGTTGCTGATAAGGAAGTGAAATGTGTTGTTTCTTCTGATGAAGAGGTTGCTGATAAGGAGGAGGAATCCGATTTGGAAATCATCAAATCGACCTTTGACACGGTCAACCTAATCTATGACCGTCTCCGTCTCTTGGAGGAGAGGAAGCAGAGGAAGGTTCGTTCCGCCCCAGGGAGCGTGGCCAATAAATTTGGTTCGGTGAAAGGAGGAAGTCAGAATGAGGGTTTTGATGAACTTAGTGAGGGTTCAGAGGAGGTGTTGAAAGATGGTTCTAAGGTTGTGTATGAGGAGGAGGTTGCCGATAAGGAGGTGAAAGGTGGTGGTGTTTGTTCTTCTGATGTTACTTCTAAGGAGGTGAAAGATGGGCCCGTTGCCGGGGGCAATGGCGCGGTTACAAAACAGAACGGCAACGGCAATGCGAAGACCGGGAAGATGGACGACCACAATGGGAAGACCGGCAATGGCAACGGCGCGGGACGACGTCCCTGACCATGACTACCTTCGCTTGATTGATTAAGGCTGTTCGTTGTTAAGATAACAAAGTAGGTTTAATTACTCAATTAGTACTTGCTAAACTCAGTTTTACTGATCAACCAATTAAACACGTCCTCGCAGCAGTCAGCCTCTTTATGATGAGGAATTAATGGTTACATTAATTATGCTATAAATGAGTAAAATGTATTTCATTATTATTATACAAGCATATTTTGCACAAACATATCTGGGCAAATTATATTTTGACCCGGTTTGTCGATACGTCAACTTTGCTTTCTAACACGTTTGTGTATTTTTATTTTCACTCATAAGGTTTGAAATTATACATCACTTTAGTTCCTCATGTTATTATTAACTGACAGATTGCTTACATCATTCAAACAGTAACTAAAAAATGCGCAAAATGCCCTTCTACAATTTAGCCCAAATCCTTTGTATGCGTGACTCTTAATTTACACATCAATCCAGGACTAATACACCAAAAATCCAGTAGTTTTACAGATTGAGGAAAATATATTCATACATATATATATATATATATATATAACATTTAAGGTTTGTGTTTGAATTTTTTGCTCAAAAAAATTGATCATTTAACGGTCAAAAATACTTAAAAAATCTATCTGACGGTTCAAAATATCTATGTCTATCTACGGTCTAAAATTACTCTCCTTATCTTCAATCAACGGTCATGATTCAATCCCACCTAAATTCAAATTTAAACATTCACCTACAACTCCCATAAAATAATATTCCCATCAATTTATATTAAAATATTAAAATATAAAATATCATTATATATCGGTATATGATATTTATATCGGTATATGTCTCTCTCTCTCATTTCGTATAAGACCAAGACTAGGGATGGCAATTTTGTCCGCCCCGTCGGATTTCCGCCCCGTTTAGGGCGGATATAAAAGCCATTTTTTTTTCGTAGGGGCGGGTTTGGAAAAAAAAATCAAAATTCGCTGCGGGTACGGGGCGGGTTCGGGACTCTATAATAACCCGCCCTGTACCCGTCCCGTCCCGCCTATATATTTTATTATTATAAATATATTTATATGTATATATATATATATATATATATACAAATTATAATTTTACTTTTGGTTGTATTAAGACTTATGTTTTCATTTTATCTTTTTGTTGTTAACACTTCTTTAATTGTTGGATCAAACATGTTACTAAGTTATTTAGTTGTGAAATATATTTTCTGTAATAGGCTATTTAATTGTAGAATCTTGTCATTTTACTTCTTAAACAGGGGTTATACTATTTTAAATTTAATAGTATCAAACTTGGTACTACCCACTAGGATCATATTTTTTGAAAAAATTAATTTTTATTGATGTTTGATGTGGTTACAATTTTGTGGGGAGTGGCCCCACCTTGTCCCGTCTCGTCCTGCCCCTTTTGAAATTTTAAACGGGGTGGGATTTCTCCCAACGGGGCGGGGATAGGTTTTGAAATTCCGTTCCATTTCAAACCCGCGGCGGGTTTGATAATTGTGTTGAAGGTAGTGGGGTGGGGACGGGTTTAGGCAAACCCGTGCCGTAACAGCCCTGTTGCCATCCTTAACCAAGACACCATCACTCCCCCCCTCTCTCTCTCTCTCCATGACCTCCTTCAAACACACCATCAATGGCGGCGAAACCTTCACTCCGATCCGGCGATGAGCTGTTGGCTCGACTTGAACTGCTAGATCCGGCCGAACCCAACTTGCTCCACTCCGGTCCAGCGACGAGCTGTTGGCTCGACTTGAACGGCTAGATCCGACGAAACTCTCGATGTCTCAAGAACCTAGGCTAGATTTGGAAGACGAAGCCGACCGGTCCGGTGTGGCTCTCGATGCACCTGCAAAGGCGTGGTCTCTTGCTGAGTTTGTCCTAATTGCGATGATGACGATTTTTGCTATTACATTTATTGAATCCACTACTGATCCACCTGACGGTACTTTTTTATTCATTTGGATTATTTTGAATTTGTAATCGGTACATTTGTTTGTCATTGAGGATCGAAACAATTTTTACTAACGATCCTAACATTTGTTCAGTTTCAATTTCTATTTTCTTTGTGGGTGTTTGAGAATGTACAGCGACATGTTGGATCCTGAGTTGATGAAACTCACTCAAGAACAGATGAGTCGTATGTCACCCGCCGAGATGGCTAGAATTCAACAACAGGTGTTGCCCCTTTGACCTCAATTTTTTTCGATCCAGTAATTTTACATGAATTTTTTATATTTTGAGAAAACCCATGTCTATTGAATGTAATTATTATAATAAACCCAATTTCTAATGGCTTTGAGCATGTGAAAAGATGTTGATTTGATGCTTTTAGCTTACAATTTTGTGGCGAATATAGTATTTTCGGTACCCTATTTAGTTTGTAGTCTACGCTAGATTTTGAACTGATTTAAATTGAAAGCAGAAACACAGTATGGTGGTTTGGATGATTTGGTGATGTACACGGCTGTAGTGGGTTGCTTGGCTGCGGTGGCTAAAGTGGGTCTTTTCTTGGTTGATACTGGTGGAGGTAATGGTGGTGCTTCATGGACTGTTTTGTGGTGGTCTCTGCATGAGGAATATGGTGTTGTAGCTCACGGTTGATGATGCTTTGAAAGGTGGCGGTGCGGCTGTTGGCCGATTGACCGTCTTTAGATCTTGAAATTTTGAATTTTGGTCTTTGCTCTTTCTTGAATTGGTTTGTTCATCTTGACTCTACTTCGAAAGTTGAATTTTGAATTTGAGTGATGATCGTTCAAATGTTCTCTTTCCCAATTTTTGGTCTTACATGCTCCAAAACAGAGGGTGTGCTTGCATTACTTCCTTGAAATTAAGCCTCTTTGTTCGATGGGTTTTCAATTCGGGGTCTGTTTGTATCCTGGAAAATTTTAATTTGTACCCCGTTTGGATTATCATAATCACAGGTTTTCGTTGTAGTAATTTAATAAAAAGACTTCAATTTTTTAGCCCCCCCCCTCTCTCTCTCGGGCACTCTTTTAGTTTCTTTCTTCTTCAATTTCGCCTTTTTTTAATTTTTTTAATGCTTATCTTTTATATGTTTTCATCTAACTTCTATTTATCGGTGGTTATTTTTTAGTGCAGCAGATTACACCGAATTCACATTCAAGGAGGCTTCTAATTTGATCATTGATTTTAAGTTTGATTTTTATATTTGTTAGCATTGAAGAAATTTTGTGAATGTTAAATTTTAACAGGACAAGAACTCGGCCAAGGTCTACAAGATCAATGTCTTTAGGAGGTTAGGTTTCCTTTCAATTTTTTGATTAATGTGTATCTCTCTCTCTCTTTTCTCTCTCTCTCTGTTAATATTATACAATTATATCTACAATATTTTTTTCTTCTCATTATTTGGATCAATTAAATTTGTGACTTGAAGCATGAAGTTTGGCATTTATAAATAATATACTTAGTCAGAATTTTGCATATTTCTACATGTAGACTGAATGGTAGACCATTGAATCTTAGTTTTTCAAGGTCATATAAATTACAAATAAAAGTATCATGGTCTCTTTACTTAATTTCAAGGCTTTTGGTGGGTTAATCCATAGAAATAGCATCGGGCAGTGAAGCTTGGTCTTCAATTGGAGTTGAAACTCTTCACATGTTGCTAATACAAAAGAAAAGTAAATAACTTGAATTGCTAAAATTGGGAGGGATTGTGGAAATGAATTCTTAGAATTTGTGACTGCATTGGAAGAACTCGTCAATGGACTGGTAAGTATCTGGAGGGCCAAATTCATTAACAATTTCTACCTTCTTCACCCTATTCATACCCTAAAAAGTAAGAAAGGAAGGAAAATAAATACTGACCTTGAGAGAAAGGTGAGAAGGAAAGTTCAGATTCGCCCGGAATAGACTGTACTTCGACACGACCAAAAATATTTAAAGAAGCCAGGAGAAAACAGGCATTTATGAAGAAATGACGTTTCGGCAGCCGCCAAAAGCACAGAACCCAAACGAAACCAGACGAATCGTCAATCATGATAAAAACCCTTTCGAACCCAACTAGATTTAAAAGGGGTTTTTAGGGGCAAAGTGTGGTGAAGGAAAAATACCAGTTAGGGATGACACGTGGACACAACAACTCGGATCATACAGGGCAGCCACATCACGAAAAGTGGACCACCCTCCAAGTCTCCACGGATCATACAGGGGAGCCATATCACGAAAAGTGGACCACCCTCCAAGTCACCTGCCACTGAGCAACAAAGGCACAAGGGAAAGTCAAAACTTTCCATTTAATTAGGGAATCAAACACCACAATTTCTGCAATAAATCGGGGCATCATCATTTCATAAATATAGGCAAATTCCCAAGAAGGGTGGAATGATTACAGGCACAATCTATGTATTCACAAAATTATATAAAGGAGGAAAGACAAATAAGAAAGGGGGGCTTCTTGAACAATAGTAAAAGAATAAGGAAATTTCTTCTAAGTGTGGTGACCATTTTTCTGCACCTACAATAACAAAGATGCACTGCTTACTCTCTAGAAGTCGTAAATCCATCCCTGACTTTGTATTAGTATCCTTATAATATTAGGATAACCACAGAATTAATGGATTATCTTGTGGTTTTGCTGCTTTTGCAAAGAGTATTAAACTTGTGAAAAATTTAAAGGAGAAATTGTTAGTAAGTAATCAGAAATTATGGGACCCTGTTTGATATTGTAGTTAGCTTTCTAGAAACCATTGGGAAATTTTGAGAAAACTAGTGAGAAACCTACTTCCATTTTGTTCCAAGCTTTTGAGACTTTACTTCAGTAATAATCCATTATTATCAAACAGAAGTTTTAAACAAAATATTATTGTAACACATTACTTGTGTCTCTAGTTAGTTATACCTCAGTAATTGTTTTGATATTTTGCATTCCCATTGATGATTTTTTTTTTAATAATTATTTGCTTCTCTTGTCTGTTTTCTAGTCACGTTGTTGGTGATGAGTTGATTCTTCAAGATGTTGGAATTACAAGAAAGATGTGACATTGACCGGAGGCAAAGATGTTTTTGGTGATAAGTTTGAAGATTATTCCACAGTTTCAAGATTGTAGGCATTTCTCCCCGATTTTAAATTCTTAAAATGTACTATATTTAACAATATTGATTTTAATTTGCTTGCTGTTTGTAATGGTCAAATGACTGACTAGTTGTGTTACTAAATTTATTTTGTGGTATGTATGCAAAGAGCAATATTCAAAGTATGCACTTTGCTACTTATTATTGCTTTCATGGACATGAGATCTAATGTCATTGGAAAAATTGATTAAAGTGGGCTCTCCACTTTTAGAGATGGAATATCAACTCAATATTGCATAATGTTGGTAAAAAAAATGTTAGATTCTAAGAGAATAGGTGCTACATATTTTATGAGTGTCCAAGGCTGGATGATTTTTTTATTATTATTATTATTTTCACAGAAGATGAAACATTCAAATTGGCAAGAATCTGCTTTTCATGATGGATCCAAAGAACTTAATAATCAAAGATTCATTATTTTTAATGGTGAAGAGTCAAAAATAAGAGCATCCAAAATAAAAATTGGGCCGCATTAAGCTCGCAGCAAAGCAAACAGTTTCTACACTAGAAAAAACAGAGCAATGTAACCAATGTTATATGATGAGTAAGACTATTTGATTATCTTACAATGATAAATCACTGGAAAACAAGACAGAGAGTATATATATCACATATCAAAGTTGAATTTTGCTTCAAACATCATGTCACCAATACCTTAGACTTGGTAAACCAAAAGTTATGTAACTGGAAACTAAATCAAAAGGCAAATCTATAACAAAGTTTCAACTGGAACTCAAAGCTACAAAAGAATATTGTTTCAAACATCCCTCTCTTCAAAAATGTGATAATCTCTTGTGGCATCAGCTTCTCATCATACACAGTGCATATAATTAAAAATCAAAACAAACAAATTCAATAAAATGAGGATTGAAGGAGCAAGAACATCCAAGAGCCAAATATTGGCATAAAATTTCTTACAGAATCAAGTGAGGATAAAAAACATTAAATCTGCACTATTTCCCACAAACTCAAACAAACTAATTGAACGTTTATAGTAAACTTGTGAAACTTAAGACTTCTAAAAATAAAATTTAAAGGTTCTAAATACAATATCAAATGTTATAATAAATCTCAAGAAATAGAAAGAAGGAAGCTATTGTAATCTCTCCTTCTAGGTGGAGTGATGGCTGAAGTAGACGACAGAGAGTATTTAGGAGATTTGTTGAGAGACAAAGCCCGTGAGAAATCTGTTGAGAGAGAGAGATGATATTTGAGGCTGAGGGAAAATGCTATATCGTTGATGAATTAAAACGTTAGGTTCTTCAAAGATTAGTTTCTTTCTCCAGTGTGGTTGAAATTTTGATTATACTGACAGAGAGAAAGTGAGGGTAAGGGATTTTGTGAGAGAGAAAGAAGGTTTAGAATTTTGATTATAGGGTTGAAATTTTGAAGATGAAAAGTGAAAATTTTTAATTTAGGATTAAATGAGACGGAAAAGGTTAACAATTTTGCATTACGATAATATCTTTGACCTCCCCTGAGGTTTATCGAAATCCCACATACCTCCCCTCTTGTTTGCATAATCCCACTGACCTCCCTGAGGTTTTGATCCGTGTATCGGACACCCCCCTCCCGTTACAGCAGCTGACGCAGTTAAAGGGAATCTGTTGGCGTCAGCTCTGAAAGGTCTATTTTGCCCCTCTGACCCATTAAATGACTCTTTTAACCTTTTGACCAACTAAAAATTACTTTATACCATTATACATAGTTACCACAATACCCTTAGCCTTTATTATACATATACCTAACCTCTAGACCCATTCGGCCATTGTAGCAGCTGCAGGAGGTCTCTCTCTCTTCGTTCCAGCCCAGCCATGCTAGTAGCAGTTGTCTCTCTCTCTTTCTCCCCCCTTTGCTTGCGTAATATTAGGGATTTGAATCTATCATTATCAAACTAAAGATGGAGTCTCTCTTTCTCCCCTCTTTGCTTGTATAATATTAGGGATTTGAAGCTATCTTTATCAAACTAAAGATGGAGTCTCATAGCACACATGCAAACCATGGTAGACATCTAAGGTACAGAGAAATCTTCTGTCGTTGTGGTAGTGTGGCTGAAATTAGGGTTACCAAATCCAATGAGAACAACAACAAAGGAAGGTTATATTATGTGTGCTCCAATAGATCTTGCATGAAGTGGAAATGGAAATGGTGTGATCCAATTGATGATGACTTGGAAACTTTATCAGTAAGTGAAAGACAGCCATTCAATGATGAAGCAACCTCTACAAAGGAAATGGTGGATGCACATGTTATATTGACTCGTTTGGCAGTGGTTGAAGCAAACTCTTCTTCCTTGAAAATTCTGGGCATTGCATGCATGTTGTTGTCTGTTATGTCTTTTTTGATTTCCCTAGCTTCTATTGATAAGGATTAGACTAAGGGAGAACAAATAAGTTCATGTCTGTTTTGATTCCCTAGCTTGGGAATAGTTCTGTATATACCTTTAATTATGTATTGTTATGGTGATGAACTTTTTGTTTGTTATGTATATTATGTCATGAAGCAATATGTATTTGTACAATATGTTATGCAGCAATATGTATTTGTGCAATATGTAATTGTGCAATTAATTCCATGCCTTCCAGTAGTGTTCATTCTACAATTAGCCAAACATATATGACAAACAGGTAAAAACCATTTTGAATAACATGCATTTGCAAAACCATAACAAATGTAAAAAATATCCAAACATAACATAAATCTAACTACCCAAAATCACACAAACATCTATCAACATGATTTATGTTGCAAAAAAACACAAACCAAACTACCAAAAACCCCAACAGTTTTATGTTACAATCTACCCAAAAATAAACAACAATGTTTACATATTTTGAGATCCTCCCATCCCTCTTCCCCTAGCTCCTAGTTGGCCAAATACAGGTATGAATCTCCCTCTCCCCATAGTAGGTTGTGATGAGCTGTTTCTTCCTCTTTGTGCATTTGATGGAGCTGCATTGTTCCTACTTCCTCTTCCTCTTCCATATGTGAATGCAGACCCTCTCCCTCCTTGTGTGTTTGATGGAGTTGCACTGTTTTCCTTTCCTCTTACATGTGTGAATGCATCCCCTCTTCCTCTTTGTGCATTTTGATGAGCGTTGAATGTTACGCATTCTAGCCTCTTAATTTGCATATTTTATTCTCTTAGTGATAGGTTATATGTGATTTTACTCTGTTTTTGTATTTTCTGTCTTTTTCAGGGCCTTAATGATTATTTCAGATAAAACCATAATGTTGGGCTTTTAAAGATGATATCCAAGAAGGTTATATGAAGCCTACATCTAATGAGTTCATTCAACTCCATATTTCAACTCAAATCAGCCCAAGGAAGAGGTTCTAGAGAATTACAACTGCTTAAGAAGATTACGGGCCTGAAGCCCAATTCTATACTTAATCCAGTTTTAATCCCGTTTTGGAAAGTGGACTGAAAACATTATTTCCAAGCGTCAATTTGACTTAATTCCCGCGTGAGTTGAAGGAAATTCGATTCTGGACACTTTTGTATTTCACGTAAATTTCGTGAATCGGACTTCTACTGGGTCAAAACTTGGGCCGAATGTCAGCAGAAAAATATACCTATTTTGGGCTGCGGGAAAACCCTAATTTTCTCCTAATTGGATTAGGACTTTATCTCCTAATTGGATTAGAACTTTATGTATTCTCTTGGGGTATAAAGAGGTGAATTGGAGGCTGTTTTGGGGGAGGAAACAAGTGGAGGCCAAGGCAGAGAAGACAGAGACAATCCGGGTTTTATTTATTCATTATGTCTTTTATTAATTTGTTATCTTCTTCTTCTACCATGTGTAACTAAACTCCTCAACTAGGGTTGAGGAGGAAACCTCCATTAATGAAGTGAAGTTCTTTTGTTCATTAATTGATTCTCATGTGTGTGATTTAATTGCTTATGATTTTCGCTTCTTGTGATTAATTATTTTATAATTCTTTCACCATCTATATCATGTATATGTGGTAGTTAGAAAGTATTATAATTAATCTAAGCTTGAGTTTGTATTTCTTAAAAGTGATAATCTTTGATCTTATGTTTTTCATTAATTTGGATACATAGGATGCTTAGAATTTTACACAAGTGAAGCGAAGGAAAATCTACCTTTTAATATATTTTTCATAGTGCTTTATTGTTAAATCTTGAGTAAGTAATAGATTGATTTCTTGATTGCTACTCTAACTTTGGGAATTAATAAATGAATATTAGAAACTTCATGGATTTAATGGTGGTGGAATCCAAAACCTTAGTTATTTTCTTTATTTGATTTCAATAGTGTTATTTTATTTATATGTTAGTTTAATTTATCTCAAATCAATCAACTTTTGTTTAAACTAGATTAGTTTTAAATTAATTTGAATTTGTGTTAGTTTTTCTTCTCAAAGCATTCCCTTGGGTTCGACCTCGTTCTTGCCGAACTATACTTTAATAGATTCGTACACTTGCGAGTTATTTAACAATTTTAAAACAACATCAAGTTTTTGGCGCCGTTGCCGGGGAATTGCAAACAAGAAAACTAATCAAATTTCAATTGATTTAATTCTTCTACTAGTTATAATTTAGTTTTTTTTTTCTTTCTTTTGTTTTATTATTATCAAAAAGAAAAAAAAAATCTTTCCAATTTTAATTATTTGTTCTAGGTTTTTTTTAAAAATAAAAAAAAAAATTCTTTGTTATTATAGTTTAGTTTTAGTTTTAGTTTTAGTTTTATTAATTTTATTTTATTATTATTTTCTTAGTTTAGTTTTAGTTTTATTTTATTGTTATTGATTTACCTGATACTTCTTGAATTCTATAGGTGGTATTGTTGAAAATTGCCTTTTTCGCATGTTCTTGGGCACTACTTTGGAATCCAAGTAAGTACATTTTTTTTCTTTTCGTTTATTTATATTTTTCTTTTCTTAGATTAGGAAAACATAGATTTTTGTTTTAGGTTGATAACTTTTTGCATGAGATCTTTAGGATAGAATAACTTAGAAATAGCCTTAGGTTCACACTTTCTTCAAGTTTATTTTATATTTTATTTTTATTTTAATTTTTTTTCTCTCTATTTAGAAAAAAAAAAAAGAAGAAAGACCACACACTCACTCACTTTTTATTTTATTTTTATTTTTATGGTGTGTTTTGTTTGTGCATTTTAATTTAGCATTCTTGTATTAAAATTTTAGTAAGGGCACAAACCCCCAACAAGATAAGGATTGGATTTCATCACCAATTCCTTGCCCAACTAGGTTAAAAATCTCATTGCATTTGTCTATCCCAAGCCAAATTTAGTTTAAATCTAAAATCAAGTAGACATTGGCCATAGGGATTCACATAGCTTATAGGACACTCTTGGACAGAGTTAACTTTTGGTAACTCCAGTGAGCACCTTCCAACTTCACAATGTCTAGGAAAGTTCTGAGGAGATTGGTTTTTAAGTGGGACCATTTGTGACCCCTCCAATCTATCTTAGAAACTTTCCTGGTTGTATTGTTGGTGGGGCTTAACTGGTAATCCTCTAGTTCCTCTGAAAGGGAGTAGAAGCTGTCTAACTAGGTAATAATTATTTTGGAACTAGTCCAGATAATTCTTTAGGAAAATAAAAAAAAAAAATAAAATAGAAATCACTAACCTTGAATTAAATTCTAAAAAAAAAAAAATTTTGCTTGCTTATTTGGTTGGTGTTTTTGTGAGTCATTTTAGTGTATGTTAGGTCGTCGATCACTGAATCCAGAGTTGTTTCCTTTAGATTTTGAGATTGAGAGAACCTTTCAAAAGGGTGTGAAAAATTCTAGTGTTAGAGATCCTTCTTTGCCCAAGATGGCAGATCCTGTTGAAACTAAATCCCTTAAGGACTATTACACTCCCGTGCATATTACAAACCCATCTTGCATTGTGTTACCTGCTACCCAACAGGGACATTTTGAGATACGGGCGGCGGTAATTAATTTACTGCCCACTTTTAGAGGTCTTAGTTCTGATGACCCATACCTCCATGTTAAGGAATTTCTAGAGATTTGCTCCACACTACAATTTCAACATATTTCTGAGGAGTCAATTAAATTGCGGTTATTTCCATTCTCTTTAAAAGAGAAAGCAAAATCTTGGTTATACTCACTGGAACCCGCGTCTGTCAATTCATGGGATGGGTTATGCACTAAATTCCTTACCAAGTTATTTCCCATGTACAAAACTAACTCCCTTCGTCGAAATATCATGCAATTTACTCAAAAAGAGGGTGAGGAGTTTTACATATGTTGGGAAAAATTTAACGATCTTCTCCTTAAGTGTCCCCATCATGGTTTTGCCAAGTGGCAATTAGTTCAATTCTTTTACGAGGGGTTGTCACCCTATAATCGTCAACTAATTGAGTCACGAGGTGGGGTAGAATTCATGTCTAAAAATGAGGATGAAGCATGGAAATTTCTTGATGCGTTGTCAGAGAACTCTCAACAATGGGAGTACTCAGGGAGGGTTGAAAGGAGTGGTCTATCAGTGCTCTCAGAACCCAAAAAGGGAGGAATCTATGAATTTCGAGAGGATACCGATTTGAGTACGAGGATAGATAGTCTAACTAGGAAAGTAGAGGCTATAGAGATGAGTGAAGGAAAAAACTCTTCTATTCGTACAGTTAGTGAGGTGTGTCAATTGTGTGAAAGCTTTTCTCATAAAGCGCAAACTTGTCCATCTATTACATCTTTTCATGAGTATATAGCCGAACAAGCCAATGCACTCAATTCCTATAAGAAACCATTTGATAGCCCCTATTCTGACACATACAATCCTAATTGGAGGAACCATCCTAATTTTTCTTGGAGGCAAGATCAACCTCGGAACAACCAAGGGGTGCAACCTATGCAACCCCAAGGGCAACCACAATTTTCATATCCTTCTATGTCCCAAAAGGCCCCTCCGTATGTTCCCCCACCTCAACAAAAACCAACTTTAGAGGATACTCTCCAACAGTTCATGCAACAAACCAGTCAATCAATTTCTAAATTAGAAATGCAAATAGGTCAATTAGCCACTGTTGTAGGAGAGAGGGAGAAGGAAAAGTTTCCTAGTCAACCTGTGCCTAACCCAAAGGGCCAGTTTCATATTAGTGATCAATCCACTTCTGGTTCACATGAGCAGGTTCACTCTATCACAACCTTAAGATCGGGCAAACAAGTTGATAATGGAGTCCAAATGCCTATACATAATGAGAAAATTGAAGAAGACCATGTTAGTGATTTAGGAAGAGAGGACAAAACTACATTTGAAGTTGAGTCAGAAATTCAAGTCCCTAGTCTTGACCCACCATCTCCAATAAGTCCACCAGTTAGAAACTTTGTTCCTACTGCACCATATCCTCAAAGACTTCAAAAGCCTAAGAAGGGGAATCACTATAATGAGATTATGGAAGTGTTTAAGCAAGTCAAAATTAATATTCCATTTCTCAATGTAATTCAGCAGATCCCCTCTTATGCAAAATTCTTGAAAGACTTATGTACGGTCAAACGTAGCTTGAATGTGCACAAGAAAGCCTTCCTAACTGAGCAAGTTAGCTCAATCATCCAACATCGCACTCCACCTAAATTTAAAGATCCTGGATGTCCTACAATTTCATGTACCATAGGTGATCAAAAAATTGAGCAAGCTTTGCTTGACTTGGGTGCGAGTGTCAATTTGTTGCCTTACTCTGTTTACAAGCAACTAGGTCTTGGTGAGTTGAAACCCACGAAGGTGGTACTCCAATTAGCAGATCGCTCAGTTAAGGTACCTCGTGGTGTTATTGAGGATGTACTTATTCAGGTTGATAAATTCTTCTTCCCTGTAGACTTTATTATCTTAGACACTCAACCTGTAGCTAATCCTACTAGCCAGATTCCTGTCATCTTAGGTCGTCCATTCCTAGCCACTTCAAATGCTCTAATCAACTGTAGGAATGGTGTTGTGAAACTCTCTTTTGGAAATATGTCGGTTGAGCTTAATATTTTTAACGTAAACCGACAACCACCAGACTCTGAGGATATTTGTGAGGTAAATTTAATAGAGAGTCTAGATCAGGGTACTTTTATTCATGCTAGTTATAAGGACCCTTTAGAGGCAAGTCTAACTAATTTTGGCTGTAATTTTGATATTGATAGTGCTTGTGAAGATGTGAATGCTTTATTGGATGTGAATGTTTCATTGAATTCAGTCCATTTTATCAACACCAAAAAATGGAAAGCCTAGGTATAGGTTGAGTTATAAACCTATTTGGTCATCATTGTACATTATTAGTTTTAGGATTTATAGCTCTTGCGTCTTTTTATTTTTAGTTTGTGTATTTTATTTTCAATTTTTCTTTAACAAAAAAAAAAAAAAAAAAATTTCATCATGATCCGGTATAGCCGCCCATTCTCTGACTATGTATGTAGTACCAATTCTACAATTTGTGATATGATTGATAAAGTTGATGATTTCCGTTTATTAAAGTCTGGTTTCAATACCCAATACTATCGAGATTGCTTCAACACAGTATGGCTTTAATAAAGAAAGGCAACCCCTTTACACTCTATACGTTAGGGTGTCTGGATAATCAATATCTTATCACATATACATCTTGAAAAATTGGGACCCACCAGTTCAGAGAATGAGGAGAAGAGTAGTACCTGTAGTTTCGCCTAAAGATTAGGTTTTAAAAAAAAAAAAAAAATTTTTTTTTACTTTTTGTTTCATATTTATTTTCACCCATGTTATTTCACTTGGTCGTTGGAGTATAGTCGTTGTTTTGACAGGATGTAGCATCCAAGTTTGGGGGAGTGACCTCATTACCTTCATGCTACTAATTTACTCTATTTTCTTGCCACTACTCCCGTTTTCTGGTAATATTGTTCTAACCCTTCTCTATGCTTCGATTGGATGTACATTGAGGACAATGTACAGTTTAAGTTTGGGGGTAAGGCGATGCCTTTTATGTGCTTTATTGAAGTGGGGGAAATTTTTATGAAATTTTTCTTATTCTAGGATTTTTGGTTACATTATTTTCATAGTTTGTTTTTTTATTTTCTTTTGTTTTGTTTTTAGATAGGATGTTTTTACATTATTCAATGGATTAATACTCTATGTAGGTGCTTAACTTGTAATTTTTGAATATGTTTTAAATTTTTAGAAATTATGATTTGAATTAGTGGTTTAAATCATTGTTTGCATTGACATGCCTTGAGGTGATTGGTTTTAGTTTCCTCACATGCACAAGCACACTAGCATAATCTTATGGGGTACAAACTTTGGCTTTGAGTTGTTGAGTTACATATACTTGATATTAATTGGTATCCCTTGAGAATGAGTACCGATGATGTGATTTACATGACTTCAATGAAAAAAAAAAGAAAAAAAGAATACGTGATGAATAGAAAATCAATTTGATCCTTTTCATGAGTAACCGGGCCTCTATGCCTCAGGAAGCACGGAGTGTTCGCGTCAAAAGTGAAAGGGTGAGAAAAGATGAGCATTGGTTGTCTTGATTTGTAGCCTGACTGATTCGAGTAATTAGGTTTTTCGGGGTGTCTTAACGCCTAGTGCCCTAAAGCCATCTGGTTTGGGAGTCACTGACTAAAAGCTTGCTACATGGGTCTTTCAGAAAGTTTAATAGATCAAGACATTGCACAACCAATAAAGCAATGAAAAAAAAAATAATAAAAAAAAAAATATATATATATATATATATATATATATATGAAAAAGTCATGTATTCATGTCTGGAAGTATGATTTCAATAAGGGGAACTAGTGAGTTGAAGGGGTATGTGACTTAATATATTCAGAGTTGAGTTATGCTACATGAGATGATTGCTAGTTCACTTTTCACGAGGGAGCTAGAATTGGTTACTTTGAGATATGTTGATGTGAATTATGTGTGGGGACCATTACTTTGAATTATGGGATTTGAAAATTTGAAATTATTCTTGAATGCAAGTTTGTAACTATATATTGTAATATTCTTTTTGATTAATGTTTAAACATAAATTTTGAATGTTTGTGGGTAACATTTCTGGAAACCCTCACGAGACTATAACTCGTCCACTAGGGGGAACCTAGGGGTTCAAAGGCTTGTTGCATATGCTAAATGCAATCGTTTCTCCCACGAAAGAGGAGTTGGGTAGTTTAGTTTGTGTTTAGTTAGTTTCCTTTGTTTTAGTTTTATTTTGTTCTATTGCTAAGGGACTAGCAATATGTAAGTTTGGGGGTGTGATGAGCGTTGAATGTTACGCATTCTAGCCTCTTAATTTGCATATTTTATTCTCTTAGTGATAGGTTATATGTGATTTTACTCTGTTTTTGTATTTTCTGTCTTTTTCAGGGCCTTAATGATTATTTCAGATAAAACCATAATGTTGGGCTTTTAAAGATGATATCCAAGAAGGTTATATGAAGCCTACATCTAATGAGTTCATTCAACTCCATATTTCAACTCAAATCAGCCCAAGGAAGAGGTTCTAGAGAATTACAACTGCTTAAGAAGATTACGGGCCTGAAGCCCAATTCTATACTTAATCCAGTTTTAATCCCGTTTTGGAAAGTGGACTGAAAACATTATTTCCAAGCGTCAATTTGACTTAATTCCTGCGTGAGTTGAAGGAAATTCGATTCTGGACACTTTTGTATTTCACGTAAATTTCGTGAATCGGACTTCTACTGGGTCAAAACTTGGGCCGAATGTCAGCAGAAAAATATACCTATTTTGGGCTGCGGGAAAACCCTAATTTTCTCCTAATTGGATTAGGACTTTATCTCCTAATTGGATTAGAACTTTATGTATTCTCTTGGGGTATAAAGAGGTGAATTGGAGGCTGTTTTGGGGGAGGAAACAAGTGGAGGCCAAGGCAGAGAAGACAGAGACAATCCGGGTTTTATTTATTCATTATGTCTTTTATTAATTTGTTATCTTCTTCTTCTACCATGTGTAACTAAACTCCTCAACTAGGGTTGAGGAGGAAACCTCCATTAATGAAGTGAAGTTCTTTTGTTCATTAATTGATTCTCATGTGTGTGATTTAATTGCTTATGATTTTCGCTTCTTGTGATTAATTATTTTATAATTCTTTCACCATCTATATCATGTATATGTGGTAGTTAGAAAGTATTATAATTAATCTAAGCTTGAGTTTGTATTTCTTAAAAGTGATAATCTTTGATCTTATGTTTTTCATTAATTTGGATACATAGGATGCTTAGAATTTTACACAAGTGAAGCGAAGGAAAATCTACCTTTTAATATATTTTTCATAGTGCTTTATTGTTAAATCTTGAGTAAGTAATAGATTGATTTCTTGATTGCTACTCTAACTTTGGGAATTAATAAATGAATATTAGAAACTTCATGGATTTAATGGTGGTGGAATCCAAAACCTTAGTTATTTTCTTTATTTGATTTCAATAGTGTTATTTTATTTATATGTTAGTTTAATTTATCTCAAATCAATCAACTTTTGTTTAAACTAGATTAGTTTTAAATTAATTTGAATTTGTGTTAGTTTTTCTTCTCAAAGCATTCCCTTGGGTTCGACCTCGTTCTTGCCGAACTATACTTTAATAGATTCGTACACTTGCGAGTTATTTAACAATTTTAAAACAACATCACATTTGATGGAGGTGCAACCCCTCTTCCTCTTTGTGCATTTGATGGAGGTGCAGCCCCTCTTCCAGTCTGTGCATTTGATGAATATTGATAGGCGTTGAATGTTACGCATTCTAGCCTCTTAACTTATGTATTTTATTCTCTTAGTGATAGATTATTTAGTAATTTTACTTTGTTTTAGTGTTTTCTGTATTTTCAGGGCCTTAATGATTATTTCAGTTAAAACCAGGATTTTGGGCTTTTAAAGAAGACATCCAAGATGGTGAGATGAAGCCTACATCAAGGAGATTCACTCAACCATTTATTTCAACTCAAATCAGCCCAAGAAAGAGGTCCAAGAGAATTACAGCTGCTTAAGAAAGTTTCGGGCCTGAAGCCCAAATCTGCGCATAATGCAGTCTTAATCCTGTTTTGGAAAACGGACCAGAAGTCTTATTTCCGAGCCTCAAATCGACATAATTCTCAAGTGGGGTTGAACGAAATTTGATTCTGCACACTTTTGTATTTCACAAAAATTCCGTGAATCGGACTTCTAGTGGGTCAAAAGTCGGGCCGAAGTCAGCAGGAAAAACCCACCTGATTAGTGCTGCGGGAAACCCTAATTAATTCCTAATTGGATTAGGACTTTGGTGAATTCTCTTGGGGAATAAAGGGAAGACTTGGAGGCTGAATTGAGAGAGCTTACACAGAGATTGGAGAGTCTGAGAGGGCTGAGAAGAGAACAGAAACATATTGCAGAGCCATTGGAGAACAAAGTCATACGCGTAATTCAGAAAGATGATGTCTTCTTCCTCAACAGTTGAAGCTTCTTCTTCTACCATGAGCGGCTAGTTCATCCACTAGGGTTTTGATGTAGACCTAACAAAGCATCAATGGTTTGATTGTTTTAATTATTGGGGACTTTTATATACATGCATAGATTGTGTAATTGTGAGGATTCTTATTAATGAATTGAGCAATAAAAGTCTTGTAAATTCAATCTCAATGATTTCTTATCTTGTCTTAGATATTTGGTTGTTGTTATTGAATTCAATCTCTTTTGTTTTCTGTGATCATGAGAGAGATTATTACACAATGGTAATCACTGAATATATTGTTATGAGCTTTGATGGATTATGCCTAGAGAAGATGAACCATACTGCACCCTAGATTAGAGTAGTTAGGCAGATGGCCCATGCCAATCGAAGATAGTCCATGGCTTAGCCTTAATCATATGTTATCTTCTTGACGGATGAAGGTGAGCTTGTAGCCACCGACACCACTTATGCATGATGTAATTCCCCTATAGTTGATTCAATTGACCATTGATTGTGGAGTTAGTGGTGAAGTCAAATACCCTAGATTTCTCTCCTATTATCTTCACTATCTTGTTTACTTTGGTTTATTTTATTTTATCTTTTTAATTAGTTTAAAAAATCAGAATTCTTTTCTTATAAATTTAATTAGAATTAGTTCTGTGTTTCAACTCATCAGACCATAATCCCTGAGGTACGATACCCCTTTCGATAACCCTATTCTGCAAGGAATTCGTTCTATTGCGAAGTGTGAAAAATTTTAATTGATATACTTTTTGAGTCACACTCACACACGAACCAATTTTTGGCGCCGTTGCCGGGGATTATCTATTTGATTGATTGGATTTTACAGAATTAGTTTTAATTGGATTTTTAGTTTAGGAAATTTTTTATATTTTATTTTTAATTTTGTTTTTGTTTTCTTTTCAGGTGCTTTTAGTAATATATGCAAGGTCGTCGTTCTGTGGCTGATCCTTTGATACCTCTTGATCCTGAGCCTGAACGTACTCTTAGACAACAGAGGAACATCCATGTTGATACCATTGTGCAAGAGGAAGAAATAATTGAAGACATGGCAGAAGAGAGGAATAATAACCTTGTTCCTAATGCTGATGGAGAAAGAGCTAGATTGCTTAGGGACTACTATGTTCCTGAGACATATACCTCGCCAGCAGGTTTTCAACTGCCCAATGTCACAGCACAGAATTATGAGATCAAGTCCAGCATTATTCAGATGCTACCATCTTATTTTGGGCTGACTCAAGAAGACCCTTACAAGCATCTGGATGACTTCATTGAAGTGTGCTCAACTACAAAAATTCACAACTTCTCTGAAGATGCTTTCAGAATGAGACTTTTTCCATTCTCTCTGAAAGACAAAGCAAAGTATTGGTTCAACTCTCTACCGGCTGGTTCTATCATGACTTGGACTCAGATGCAACATGAGTTTCTCAAGAAGTATTTTCCGATAGGGAAGACCAATCGGTTCAGACGTGCTATCACTGGTTTCTCCTAACATGAAGGGGAACAATTTTATGAGACATGGGAAAGATTCAAGGACCTTCTTAGGAAGTGTCCCCATCATCAAGTTCCTAAGTGGCAACTAGTGCAGAGTTTTCATGAAGGGCTCACAGAAGCTAACAGACAGATGGTTGATGCGTCATGTGGAGGTACTTTTATGTTGAAGAGTGAAGAAGAGGCATGGACCTTATTTGAAAATCTTAGTGACAACTCTCTACAACATGTGTCCTCTACTCGTTCTAGCAGACCTGCCACTACCAGGAAGACTGATGGGATTTTTGAGGTTGGTGCTTCAGAAGCTATGCCAACTGATATTGATTTAATTGCACAGAAGGTAGCAGCAATTATGGTTGCCAATCAAACTCCTTCTACTTCAAATTCTTCATTGCTAGGCCCTTGTGAATTTTGCTCTAGTCCTATGCATAATGTGAGCAATTGTCCTTCAATGGGGCAATTTTCTGATATTCAACATGAGCAAGTTCAAGCCACTTTCACTGGACCAATGAATCCTCCACGAGGTAATACTTACAATCCCACATGGAGGAATCATCCTAGTTTTTCTTACAGTAACCAAGGGGCAGTAATGCAACCATCATATCAACCTAGGACTTTTGTGCCTCAACAGCAATATCAAACACAAAGTCCTATGGCCCAAAGAATTTCTGCTATTGAAGACAAGCTGACTCTTACCTTGTCTAAATTTGACAAGCTTGATTCTCTTATAGAGACAGTGCAAGCTACTGCAGCAACAGTACAATCTACAGTTCAGCTAGTGCACTCGCATTCTCAATCCATTGCCAAACTGGAATCTCAGTTTGGACAGCTTGCTACTTCATTGAGTAGAAGAGAAGAAGGGAAGCTCCCTAGTCAACCAATTGCTAATCCAAGAGGGATGCAAGCTTCCACAAGCAACCCACGCCATGAGCAAGTTCAAGCCATTACCACTTTGAGAAGTGGGAAAATAATTGACAATAAGGTGGGTGAAAAGAAAGAAGAAGAAAAAGTGATCACAAGTCCAATTGCTGAAATTCCTTATGAGCCCAAGGCTCCTTTCCCACAACGTTTTCTTGAAGCATCTAAATTGGGGAAGCAAGGGGACAAGCTGCATGACATGATGGAGGTGTTTCGCCAAGTGAAGATTAATTTGCCACTCCTTGATGCCATCAAGCAAATTCCTCCTTATGTAAAATTTTTGAAGGACTTGTGCACTCAGAAAAGGCGTTCTAAAAGCCATGTGCCAAAGAAAGTAATGCTGCCACAATAAGTAAGTTCAATAATTCAGCAGTGTACTCCTCCCAAGTACAAAGATCTTGGTGCTCCAACTATCTCATGCATTATTGGGTAGCATCATGTGGATAAAGCTTTTCTTGATTTGGGTGCAAGTGTGAATTTGCTATCCTATTCAGTCTATTTACAATTGGGCTTGGGAGAATTGAAGCCTACCTCGGTGGTATTACAATTTGCAGACAGATCAACAAAGCAACCCCGAGGAATCATAGAAGATGTGCTCATTAAAGTGGACAAGTTCTACTTTCCTGTTGATTTCATTGTACTTGACACTGAGCCGGTTCACAATCCGAAGAGGCACATTCCTGTGATCCTTGGTCGACCTTTCTTAGCTACTGCTGATGCTTACATAAATTGTAGGTCGGGGATCATGGATATTTCCTTTGGCAACATGAAGGTTAAACTTAATATTTTCAATGCTGTTGAGAATCCTCCAGATCAGACTGATGTTTTCTTCATGGACTCTGAAGATGTGATTGAATCTATAGATGAAATAAGGGTGCGAGAAAAATAGAAAGAGAAGAAGGTGTTTGAAGATCAAACTTCTACCATGGTGATAACTTCTGTATGCACTACACTTTCTAAAACACTTCAGAGGGAGCAATTGTTTGGAGTGTCCGACAACTCCACACCATGGTATGCAGATATTGTGAACTATTTAGCCACGGGAAAGGTGCCAAGAGACTGGACCAAGCGAGAACGTGATCGATTCTTCTCTAAAGTTCATCATTACTTTTGGGAGGATCCAGAGTTATTTAAATATTGTCCAGATCAGATTATTCGGCGATGTGTCCCAGACCATGAGTTTCAAGATATTCTCAAGTTCTGCCATTCATTGGCATGTGGAGGCCACTTCAGTGCAAGGAAGACAGCGGCAAAGGTACTTCAATGTGGATTCTTTTGGCCTTCTCTATTTCACGATGCATATGTTTTCTGTAAGACTTGTGATCGTTGTCAAAGATTGGGTTCAATGTCGAGGCGTGATATGATGCCAATGAGCCCCATTCTGGTGGTGGAGATTTTTTATGTTTGGGGAATTGATTTTATGGGACCCTTTCCACCTTCTTTTGGCTACGAATATATTCTGGTTGGAGTGGATTATGTCTCCAAGTGGGTGGAGGCCATTGCAACTCGAACCAATGATCACAAAGTGGTAATCAAATTCATGCATGAGAATATTCTGAGTCGATTTGGAATTCCTCGAGCCTTGATCAGTGATGGTGGTACTCACTTTTGTAATAAATTCTTGAGAGGTTTGCTTGCTAAATATTCAGTGACACATAAGGTGGCAACGCCTTATCATCCTCAAACAAGTGGGCAAGTAGAGCTGTCCAATCGAGAAATTAAGCATGTTCTCGAGAAGACAGTGAGACCGGATAGAAGAGATTGGTCATTGCGACTGAGCGAAGCACTATGGGCGTATCGGACTGCTTACAAGACCCCTATCGGTATGTCACCATATCGGTTGGTGTATGGGAAAGCATGTCATCTTCCAGTAGAGATTGAGCACAAGGCACTTTGGGCAATTCGAAAATTCAATTTCGATGCAAAAAGAGCTGGGGAAGAGAGGAAGTTGCAATTGAATGAATTAGAAGAGTTTAGACGTGATTCTTATGAAAGTTCACGAATTTACAAGGAGAGGACGAAAGCATTTCATGATCGACATATCTCACGAAAGTCCTTCTCTCCAGGTGATAAAGTGTGGCTCTTCAATTCCAAGCTTCGGTTGTTTCCCGGAAAATTGCGTTCAAGGTGGGATGGACCATTCCAAGTGATTTCGGTTTTTCCTCATGGTGCCGTGGAAATTCGAAGCTTTCGAGATAATACTTTGATGAAAGTTAATGGCCAAAGGTTGAAACATTGTGTGGAAGGATATGTGCCAAGAAGAGACGTGGAGTCCGTCAACTTGACGGATCCCGTCTATCCGACTTAATCCCTTCGGAGAGTCAATCGTCTCCTACGGATGTTAAATAGTAGGTTTTGTATGTATTTCTATACTTTATTTCCTTTAGTTTTCTTTAATTTTAATTTGTGGTTTTAGTTTTCTTAAGTTTTTCTTCAATTCTAGTTGCGTTTTAATGTTTTTTCTTTGAGTTTTTGATGTATAAGTTGCTTCCGGAGGATGCCAAGAGGTGTACCGAGGTATTTGGACTCAAGACGGGTGAAAAATCGTGCTCTCGGTCGACCTTGGGCGATGGAGACTCAAAATTATCAAGGTTCGGTCGAACTTGGGCGATGGAGGGTCAAACAGGTCTACAGGAGGGGGATCGATCGCCCCAATTGAGGGGGATCGATCGCCCCTCCATATTTTGGAAGGAGGAGCATCATTAGGTGGGCGATCGATCGCCCATCCTTGGGGGGATCGATCGCCCAAGCCCAAAACATGGGCTGGCCGAGAGTTCTCCTTATATATGGACACCCACTCCTCCTATGTTGCTACTACTTGCATCCTAAGCCTCTTTGAACTCCAATTCAAGTCCTACATCATCCGGAAAACTAATTTCTTCAATTAGTGATTATTATACAAGAATTCAACATTGATCAACATCAACTTCAACATCAAAGTGGATCAAAAATCACTAGTTTTCAAAAGAAGCTCACACTTTTTCAAGTTCAACATCAAAGTAAGTGAAGTTTTTCCTTGAAGAAATTGTTCAAATCTTTTTGAGGGCTTTTGAAGACCAAGTTTGGGGGATCAATTTGGTGCAATTACTTGTTCGATTTGGGTGGAAAAATTGCCGGAAAAAGGAGGTTGAAGGTTACAAAAGAATTGTGCACACCAAGTGTTCGATTTAATTCCTCAACCACACTTTTTCTACTTCTATGGCACCAAAGAGAGCAAGTCACCAAGATGCTTCAAGTTCACGTAATCCTCACCGAGCGAGGAATGATCCGACCACAGGTTCTTCACGATCTCGCCGAGACGGTATTCAAGAGAGATGGCATCCAAGGGCGTTGAACTATGAAACAACGTTTGACATAGCCGAACTGTATGGTATGTTTCCCGAGACACGATGGGGGATTTCTGACATCCGTCGTCGTCGGTCGGCATCCATTTTTGTTCCACTCTCATCTACCATTTACCCGAGGCTTGTCAAGGTATTTTATCAAAACTTAATACCGAAACCTGATGAGCGGGATGTGCTTACTTCTTCCGTAGATGGAACAATAGTTCGAGTTGACATGTCATCCATTGCCATTGCCATGGGTTATCCTCATGAATGCCCAGCTGATTTATCTCATATCTATACTCCTTTACCCGACGAGTTGTCGGTGGGCAATGTGGTTGCACGATTGTGTGCCAACCAATTTTCCGGGCCGAAAAGGAATGCAACTTCAAAGTCTTCAATGCCAAATCATTTATGGTTCCTTGACGCTGTGCTACTCAAGAATGTATGTCCAATTGGACATAAAACCGAAAGACGTCAAGAGTTCCTCAGAGCCTTATATGCCATACATTTTGGGCATTGGCTGTCATTCCCACAGATTGTCTGGGGCCAGATGGAGAAATTCTATTCCAAAGTTGTGGCCAAGGTACCAGACAGTGCAAGTGACTGGGAGTTTCCATTCCCTACTATTATTCACCAGTTGCTTGTAGCACAGGGGTATGCAGTCCATGAGGACGAGCTTGCCTTTCCACATGACCTTCATTATGGCACGCATGACTGGAACTTGAGTCGATCTCATATGCACCAGAGAGTCATAGCGGCGCCTGGTGAGGTATCTCGGTTGGCCCAAGGAGGAGAGCATGTAGATGTACCACCACCGGTGGACGATCCAGAGGAGATGGAGGCAGAGGAAGAGGAAGTGCATGCACAGGCTGGTGGCCATAATTATCAATATTTAGAAGGGCAGATTGCTGGGTTGACAGCCCAGTTTGGCACCTTACAGACAGAGGTCTCCACACAGTTTGGTGCAATGAGAGCAGAGATGGCGGATCACTTTCGTGACACTCGCCAAGAGCAACTAGAGATGAGGAGGATGATGCGTGCACTGATGCGCCAAGCAAACTTAGATCCGGATGCTCAGTCACCACCACATCCTTGACAGGAAGGTAACCATCTTTTGTATGTTATTTTATTTTTAGTTTTTATTTTTCTTTTTGTAGTTAGATTTTTATTGTAAAAAAATAAAAATAAAAATAAAAAGAAAAAAAATAAAAAATAAAAAATAAAAAATAAAAAATAAAAAAAATAAAAAATATTGAAAAATGAAAAAAATATTTTATTTTTTTTAGGATTTTTCTCTTTCATATTTATTTTCACCCATACTATTTTCACTTGATCTTTGGGGTATAGTGGTTTGTTTTGACAGATTGAAACATCCAAGTTTGGGGGTGTGCTTGCATTGCCTTCGTACTCGTGATGTACTCTACTTTCTTTCCACTACTCCATGATCCCGGTAATATCGTTCTTACTCTTCTCTTTGCTTTGTTTGATAGTACATTGAGGACAATGTACAGTTTAAGTTTGGGGGTGAGGCGATGCCTATTTTTGTGCTTATTGCAATATGGGGGGAAATTTGTGTGAAATTCTTTTTGTATTAGGATTTTATTTTATTTTATTTTCTTAGTTTGTTTTTTTTATTTTATTTTGTTTTATTTTTAGATAGTATGTTTTGACATGATTCAAAGGATTAATACCTTATGTAGGTGCATAACTTGCAATTTTTGAGTATGTTTGAAAATTTTGAAAACTGTGATTTAAATTAAGTGGTTTTAATCATGGTTTGCAATAACATGTTTTGGGATGATTAATTCTAGTTTCCTTACATGCACAAACACACTAGCATAATCTTGTGGGGTATAAACTTTGGTTTTGAGTTATTGAGTTATATATGCTTGATATTAATTAGTATCTCTTGAGAATGAATACCGATGATGTGTTATACTTGACTTCAATGAAAAAGAAAAAAAAATGATGAATAAGCAATCAATTTGATCCTTTTCATGAGTAACCGGGCCTCTATGCCTCAGGAAGCACGAAGTGTTCGCATCAAAAGTGAAAGGGTGAGAAAAGATGAGCATTGGTTGTCTTGATTTGTAGCCTGATTGATTCGAGTAATTAGGTCTTCAGGGTATCTTAAAGCCTAGTGCCCTAAAGCCATCTGGTTTGGGAGCCACTGACTGAAAGCTTGCTACATGGATCTTTCAGAAAGCTTAATAGATCAAGACATTGCACAACCAATAAAGCAATGAAAAAAAAAAAGAAAAAAGTCATGTATTCATGTTGGGAAGTATGAGTTCAATAAGGGGAGCTAGTGAGTTGAAGGGGTATGTGCCTTAATAGATTCAGAACTTGGTTATACTACATGAGAGGACTGCTAGTTCACTTTACACGAGGGGACTAGAGTTGATTATTTTGAGATATGTTGATGTGAATTATGCATGGGGACCATTGATTTGAATTATAGAATTTGAAAGTTTAAAATTATTCTTGAATGCAAGTTTGTAACTATGTATTGTAATCTTCTTCTTGAATTAATGTTGAAACAGAATTTTGAATGTTTGTGGGTAACATTTCTGGAAACCCTCACGAGACTATACTCGTCCACTAGGGGGAACCTAGGGGTTTAAAGGCTTGTTGCATATGCTAAATGCAATCGTTTCTCCCACGAAAGTGGAGTTAGGTAGTTTAGTTAGTATTTAGTAGTTTCTTCGTTTTAGTTTTGTTTTATTCTATTGCTAAGGGACTAGCAATATGTAAGTTTGGGGGTGTGATAGGCGTTGAATGTTATGCATTCTAGCCTCTTAACTTATGTATTTTATTCTCTTAGTGATAGATTATTTAGTGATTTTACTTTGTTTTAGTGTTTTCTGTATTTTCAGGGCCTTAATGATTATTTCAGTTAAAATCAGGATTTTGGGCTTTTAAAGAAGACATCCAAGATGGTGAGATGAAGCCTACATCAAGGAGATTCACTCAACCATTTATTTCAACTCAAATCAGCCCAAGAAAGAGGTCCAAGAGAATTACAGCTGCTTAAGAAGGTTTCGAGCCTGAAGCCCAAATCTGCGCATAATGTAGTCTTAATCCCATTTTGGAAAACGGACCAGAAGTCTTATTTCCGAGCCTCAAATCGACATAATTCTCAGGCGAGGTTGAACGAATTTTGATTCTGCACACTTTTGTATTTCACAAAAATTCCGTGAATCGGACTTCTAGTGGGTCAAAAGTCAGGCCGAAGTCAGCAGAAAAAACCCACCTGATTAGTGCTGCGGGAAACCCTAATTAATTCCTAATTGGATTAGGACTTTGGTGAATTCTCTTGGGGAATAAAGGGAAGACTTGGAGGCTGAATTGAGAGAGCTTACACAGAGATTGGAGAGTCTGAGAGGGCTGAGAAGAGAACAAAAACATATTGCAGAGCCATTGGAGAACAAAGTCATACGCGTAATTCAGAAAGATGATGTCTTCTTCCTCAACAGTTGAAGCTTCTTCTTCTACCATGAGCGGCTAGTTCATCCACTAGGGTTTTGATGTAGCCCTAACAAAGCATCAATGGTTTGATTGTTTTAATTATTGGGGACCTTTATATACATGCATAGATTGTGTAATTGTGAGGATTCTTATTAATGAATTGAGCAATAAAAGTCTTGTAAATTCAATCTCAATGATTTCTTATCTTGTCTTAGATATTTGGTTGTTGTTATTGAATTCAATCTCTTTTGTTTTCTGTGATCATGAGAGAGATTATTACACAATGGTAATCACTGAATATATTGTTATGAGCTTTGATGGATTATGCCTAGAGAAGATGAACCATACTGCACCCTAGATTAGAGTAGTTAGGCAGATGGCCCATGCCAATCGAAGATAGTCCATGGCTTAGCCTTAATCATATGTTATCTTCTTGACGGATGAAGGTGAGCTTGTAGCCACCGACACCACTTATGCATGATGTAATTCCCCTATAGTTGATTCAATTGACCATTGATTGTGGAGTTAGTGGTGAAGTCAAATACCCTAGATTTCTCTCCTATTAT
This sequence comes from Cornus controversa, assembly GCA_026545225.1. Lineage (NCBI taxonomy): Eukaryota > Viridiplantae > Streptophyta > Magnoliopsida > Cornales > Cornaceae > Cornus > Cornus controversa. Next base: position 95,857,126 of record CM048846.1, on the reverse strand, counting down.
CTTCACTATCTTGTTTACTTTGGTTTATTTTATTTTATCTTTTTAATTAGTTTAAAAAATCAGAATTCTTTTCTTATAAATTTAATTAGAATTAGTTCTGTGTTTCAACTCATCAGACCATAATCCCTGAGGTACGATACCCCTTTCGATAGCCCTATTCTGCAAGGAATTCGTTCTATTGCGAAGTGTGAAAAATTTTAATTGATATACTTTTTGAGTCACACTCACACACGAATCAAATATGGTGGAACTGCAGTCTTTCTCCCTCTTTGTGCATATGGTGGAGCTGCATTCCCTCTACCTCTATGTGGTGGGGCTGAGCTCTCCCTTCAATGTGTGTCATTTTGTTGCTATCACAAATAACAAAAAAAAATGTCAAAATAAACTATTAAGTGATTGGAAAGAAAATTATAAACCAACTCCACTTACCTGTTGGGTGACACATGGCTCTGATTGGGATGCCCCTGCACTTCCTATTCCTCTTCCAGCTTCTTGTGCCTAACATAACAATATTACATCCTCAAATTAACTAATTCATAAATAAATAAATTACATTACATGCAAAAAAAAATGTAAATTCATATCACCTGTTCCCTTCTAGTTGGAGCCCTTTGACAAGTTCTTTTGTTTTGCCCAAATCTTTTGCAAAGTGTGCATGCAAGAGTGAAACTCCTTCTACACAGACTAGTACCTGGGGCAGCTTCATCAACATCTCTTCTTCTATTTTTCCTAGGCCTTCCAGGTAGTCTTCTAGGAGGAGGAGGATCCAATGGTATTCCAGTGTATGGCTCCCACAGTTTTGGGTCAGGTATAGGATATATCATTCCTTGATATGTCTTCATATATGTCTCAATAGTGTAACATGAATCACAGTAAGTCTCAATATTGTCTCTGGTGTAACATATTGCAGCTGCTGCATGCTTACAAGGTAAGCCTGAGATTTGCCAACCATGACAATCACATGTTCTGTCATTCAGATTGATGATATGCCTAAATGACTCATCTATTACCTCAAACACTCCCCCACCAGCAACCCTCACATTATATTTCCTTCCCTCAGCAGTTAGCTTATTTAACTGTTTCCTAATGTTTGGTGTGACCACACCATTCTAGCTGCAACCCATTTGGTACCCTTTTTGAAGTCTTTCTAAGTTTTACCCTAATCCCATCTAAGCATGAAAGTATAGGCATCATCCTAAGATCACCAACCCAATTGTTGAAACTCTCAGTTATGTTGTTGGTCACATGATCATTTCTCACACTTGGATTGAATGCATGCCTAGACCAAGCTGACAATTGAAAGTTAGTCATGAGCCACAGGATCCAAGTTTCTCATTTCATCCATTGCCTCTTCAAAAGTATATGAGTTATAAGCTCTAGCAGCCTTCCAAAACTTTTTCCTTAACATGAACCCACCATGTTTTTTCTTAAATGCATTATACAAATGCTTACAACACAGTCTATGAGTTGCTTGGGGAATGGTTTCTACAATTGCTTGGTTAAGGCCCTATCATATTTAACAAACTTAATTAAACAACAGAAATATAATTTAGGAAAGTAATTGATTTAAAAAAATATATAATTTTGATTTACCTTTTGCATGTCTGACATGATGGTCCAATTCTTGAAAAATGTATCTGCTTCAATTACAGTGCTTAAGTGCTGCAGAAAAAATACCCAGCTGTCCTTTCTCTCACTCTCCACCACAGCAAATGCCACAAGAAATAAACCATTATTGGCATCCAAAGCAATGGCTGCCAATAGTACACCACCATATGGTCCCTTCAAATGACAGCCATCCAACCCCAAAAATGGTCTACAACCCAACTTGAATCCAGTTCTCATTGCTTCAAATGAAATAAAAATTCTTCTAAATGTTGGGTTCACAGTAAAATCAGGTTGCCAATGGTTGAACTTAACTAAGCTGTCTGGATTACTTTTCCTTATTTCATTTGCATACTGGGGCAGTAACTTATAGCAGACAGAATGACTGCCCTCAACTTCGTCCATTGCCTTTCTCTTTGCCCTATACAACTTCATCCTTTTTGGTTGAAGCCCATAATTTGACCTAAGTGCCCCTTTCAATCCCTTCACAGTAAACTCTGGATTTTCCTTAAACCTATCAACATACTTCTTAGCTATCCACCTGGAATCAGCCTCTGGATTGTCAGTGTCTGTAAACCTAACACAATCATGCCTGTCATCCAATGTCTTAATCATATATGTCACATTATCTGGGAGAGGTGATGCATGTATCCTCCATGGGCAGCTAGGTGTGCTACACCTACAAGTCACTCTTGTTTTTTTATTTTTTATTCTCCATAGTTTAAACCCCTCCTGAATTGCATAATCCTTCAATACTTCTCTAAAGTGGTCTACATTGTCAAAGATATGATATTGCTCCAATTTAATTTTAGCCCCTTCAACTCCACGAAATTCTTTCCCATACTTGCTGTAATCACACACCCTAATCTTTGGCCTTTTTTTACTTCTTGCCTTTGTCCTTGTCTTTCCATAATATCCCTCTTCAACTTCATCTTCTTCATCCCACCCATCACTTGATGAATACCCACAGTCATCATTAGATTCATAGTCACTTAACCCATCATCACTTCTGTTCAAATAGGCATTGTTCTCAACTGTTCTTTCATCTATTAGAGTTTCATCATTGCTAGATGATTCAGATTGAGAACCACCTTCATTCCAATCTTCATCTTCAGAGCTAAACCCATACACATAATCCTCTCCCTCACTGTTATTATCAACCTCAACATGTTCTTGTTCATTATGAGTTTGATTAAAGCCCCCTTCATTATTATTATCAACTTCAACATTTTCCTGTTCATCCTCAAATTGATTATATTCCCTTTCATTATTCTCACCAATATCAACACTAACAGGTGTCTCTACTTCAACAAATAGGTTTATGTCTCTCCTAGAAACATGAAAGCTAAACATGTCCATCACATCAACATCACTACTGACCAACATCTTATGCTTACTATTAGGTAATTCATAATGTATTATTGGTGCTAAACCAACAATGCCATAAAAATCAGTAAGGGATTTATAACAATCCTCACTCAAATCAAGATGAGAATACCTATCAGGATCCACATTCCATATTGTACTAACTGAATCCAAATGATGAAAATGCAAGTCATGATATGTATCCATGACTTTGACAAAGACACAAAATTATTGCACATAAAAAAATAAAGCTACATTACCATATATTCAATGATAATAATTTACATCAGAAACATAAAAGCCCTAATTCAAAGCAGAACCATAAAAAGCGTAATTGGCAGCCCTAATTTCAATCACAAAAAAAAAAATTCTAAATTATAAGCCTTAATTGAAAGCAGAAACGAAAAACCCACAAATTAGAAGCCCTAATTTGAAGTAGAACTATAAAAATCCTAATTGGAAGTCCTAATTTAAATTAGAAACAAAAAACCCCAAAATTCTAAGCCTTAACTGAAAGCAGAAATGAAAAACCCCCAAATTGGAAGTCCTAATTGAAAGCAGAAGTATAAAAAACCTAATTGGAAGCCCTAATTTAAATTAGAAACAAAAAACCCCAAAATTCTAAGCCTTAATTGAAAGCAAAAACGAAAAACCCCCAAATTGGAAGCCCTAATTTAAAGTAGAAGTATAAAAAACCTAATTCGAAGCCCTAATTTAAATCAGAAACAAAAAAAACCCCAAATTTAAGCCTTAATTGAAAGTATAAACAAAAAATTCTAATTGGAAGCCCTAATTTAAATCAGAAACAAACAATCCCCAAATTTAAGCCTTAATTGAAAGTATAAACAAAAAACCCCCAAATTTAAGCATTAATTGAAAGCATAAACAAAAAACCCTAATTGGAAGCCCTAATTTGAATCAGAACCAAAAACCCCCAAATTCTAAGCCTTAATTGAAAGCAGAAACGAAAAATCCCCAAATTGGAAGCCCTAAAAGCAAACATATACAAAACTCTAATCAAAAGCACCCAATAGTGAAAATGCGAAGAATGTGACAAACCCTAAACTTAACAAAAACACAAACAAATCGAATATATAAAAAGTTTTGAGTTTTGTACATACCTCGCAGACACTAAGCCAAAATCGCGATCTTCTTACAGTTTCTGCTCCGATTAGGATATGAATCGAACCGAAGATATCAAACCCCCAAACGATTCTGTGTTTTTCTCTTACAATTTCTTCTGTGTAACTTTCTCTCTCTACATCGTTCTCTCTCTCTCTATATCGTTCTAACTTGTCTCTGTGTACATTGTATCAGAGAAGCTAAAAAATTTGATCTAGTGTTGATTACGAAGCTCATAGCACATAAGGGTACCTTCGTCATTTCTCATTTGGACATAATTTAATATATAATAATATATATAATACGAGGGTATTACGGTAACATCACCCACTACTGTTAGTTTTTTGGACGACCGTCACTGACAGGGGAGGTCAGTGGGATTATGCAAACAAGAGGGGAGGTATGTGGGATTTAGATAAACCTCAGGGGAGGTGAAAGATATTTACCCTTTTGTATTTCTTCGTATAGAGGGAAAGTGGGAGAGAGAGAGGAGAAATAATTGGCGGTCGCCGGTCTTACCAAAGAGAGAGAAAATGTCCGTTAAATTTTCTTACATGTTTGTGATGACGTGGCAACTTAGACAAAATACTGACTTGTTAGTATCGTCTTGCAATCTTATTGGTGTACTCGACCGAATAAGATAAGTTGGTGGACTCAATAATTTATCGAAGAGACTTGGTTGTAGACGTTTCGTTTTAGGGTAAATTACTCTGACTACCCCTCAGGTTTGAGATAATTACTATAAGATGAAAGTTTTAAAAAAAATGAGGTCAACCTCCCTTGAGGTTTGATGAAATTACAGTCAACCCCGCTATTGTTAGTGCACCGTTAGTATTGTTAAGCATTTTTTTCTAAATACCCATAATACCCTTCAATGAAATAAGTCTTTACTGACAAATTTGATCCTATAATTTATTATATTAAGTATACTTGTTTAATATATTTATAACATATATATATATATATATATATAATATTGTTGTGTATATATATATTATATAAAAAACAACTGATGCCACCATCACTCTCCCCCAGCACCACCTCATTCTGCCACCATTTTCTCTCAACTCCTCTTTTGGGTCTTTTTATCTGCTACTGCCTCAGTAATTCCTCCCTCACCACCATCCCTTCTCATCTCTCGGTTCTCTACCAGTAGCACCACCACCACCACTATCTAATTACAAGACTAATTTTGAATTAAACATATATATAACTAAACATATTTACAATAACTTCATATATTAGGACTGTATAATTAAAACTAATCAAAAATTTTATTAAATTAGTTATAATAGTTATATATTTTATACAGTTGTTACATAACTCCTACCGTACATATAGAAGCTCTTATATTCCCTCCCACCACCGACAACACTGCTTCCTATGACTGCCGGCAACACCAGTTCCTCCAACCACCGGCACCACCAACTCCTCCCACCACCAGAACCAATATCTCCCTCTCCAGCAACTCTCTCTATTACGTCACTTTCTAATGTTTCGATTAGAAACAGAGAGGACTGACGATTTTGCTATTAGGGTTTCAATTGGAGACGAAGATTGAGGGTCGACAATTTTGCGATCTCTATCTTTCTCTACCAGTTTGTTGATTGATGGTTGAAAACTTCGATCGGCCATGATGGATTTCACTGAATTTGTGATTTTGATGTTATAGGTCTAATATATATGTCAATATATGTAATGTACTCTACACTGAGGGATGATAAGTATGGTAATTTGAATAGCAGTAATGTTGGGATTGCTTTGGTGTCCATTGATCTGTCACAAATCTGCAAGGTGGAGAGACGGAGACAGTAAGGAGTGGCGGGGGTGGTTGGTTGGGTGGTCCAAGATTGGGGTTAGTTGGGTCATGATGGTGGGTTTCGGAGAGGGGTCAGTGGTGGTGCAGTGGACTATAAGGATTAGTGGTGGCGGGGTGAGAGGGGCGATGGCGGCAAGAGGGTGCGGTGGTGGTGATGGTGAAGAGGGTGCAGCGATGGGTGAACGTAAAGTCTGTGAGAGAGAACGAATGGAGAGGGTAATTTAGTGAAATCATTATACTAAGCATGACATATGCAACTGTGATACTAAAGTGATGGGGATAATTTTGTAAATTTGCTACAGCCGTTAACCAAACTGACGGGTTTTAACATTGAGAGGGGTGTAAGGATTATTTTTGTAGAAGTTTAATCTATGGATAATATAAAGAAACCTCAAAGGAGGTCATGGTAATTTACCCTTCGTTTTATTAGAGACCCACAAAAAATCGATCTTTGCAGTATTATAGCCATTATTCTATTCGGGCTCTCTCTCCCCAATATTTCCCTCTCCTCTCTACCTTTTCTCTCTCGCTCTGTGAGAGAACCCAAGATTATAGTTTCCTGCTTCTGTCGCCCACTCTATTTCTCAATTGCCTCGATCTCAAGCGAAATTATGGGGTGTTCCAGTGGCAGAGGTAAGAATTCTGGTCTGCCGATCACTTTTAAATGATTTTGACACTTTTCGGGCTAACTATTAGCTTAGGAGACTATAAGCTTTATATGTATAGAATTTGCATCTACGTTATTTTGTCGGAGTTGATTCCTGATTTTTTTTTTTTAATTCCTTTTGATTCTGATGTTATTAGGAATATCTCTTGCAGGAAGAAGTCGAGGATTTGGTTGGGGTTCTCGTTCGGACCCAGATGGTAAGGGCAGCTTTCATCATCCTTATACGAATCTATACATTGATATAATGTATGTGTATATAGTGTATATATAAGCATCAGCTTCCAGATGCTTCGAAAAATGTGCCAGGGGCCAGGGGCGGAGCCAGGATTGGAGGGTGGAGAGGGCTAAAAAAAAAAAAAGTGTAAGAAATCTATAATTTCTTCATCAACCAAAGAAATTTTAGAGATTTCACTGTATTAGATATACATGTATATACAATATAATTCAGTATCTCATACTCATCAGAAATATATTATAAACCAAAAAATTTCGAACCCTTTCATCTAATCCATAAAAAATTAGTCCCAATAAAAATTAAAATTGAACTCAAATGTATAATATTTTAGGAAAAGAAAAAACAAAACAAAATAGGAAAAACACAAAATAGTGCCATCTGTTTCACTTCACTGAATCATATTACATAACATCAAACACACACACATATATAACTGTAGCAAAGACAAAAAAAAAAAAAAAATTTAACAAATATGTTAGCTTAGAATTTGGATGTGAGATTTGGGCATCTAACTTATCAAAACCCATTCTCTTTTGATAATATATGTGTATAGATAAAGTCTTACAGAGAGAGAGAGATTGTGGAAGAAGGAGAAGGGAGTAAAAGGATTTATAAAAGGGTGGTTGTTTAGAGACTTTGAATTCTCTCCCTCTCTCTCAATTTCTCACACTAGGACAAGTAACCACTGCGCCGTAGTAGACTCCAGACTGAGAGAGAATGAAAACAGAGTAGGAAAAAAAAAGAAACACTACTGAAGAAGAAGAAGAAGAATTGTTATGAGACTTGAGAGAGAGTTTGCCCTAATGGGCCTAATCGGAAGACCAAACATAAGGTGGGCTGGGCTAGTGGGTTGGGAAGAGTAGTAGTAAAAAAAAAAAATATAGTTTTTGGACCTTAAGCCCAGGTTAGTCCATTGCTAGTTCCGCCCATGCAAGGGGCGCCGCGGGTGTGTGGAAAATAGGCAAGGGTTCACACATTTTTTTGGACTGAGAGGGGGTAAAGAAGTTAGCCCAAGACAATAAGCTTAGGCTAGGGACTTGGAACATAGGAAACATGATAGGTAAAGGAATGGAGTTGGTCGACACTGTGATTAGAGATTTAGAAGGAAGATTAATATTTTGCATACAAGAAACTAAGTGGGTAGGTGCAAAACTAGAGATATTAAAGGATATAAATTATATATTACATCGGAAAGGATAGACAGAGAAATGAAGTGGGGATAAGAAGACAATTTTGGGAACATATGGATGAATTGATGCAAGGGATACCTCAAGGAGAAAAAGTGTATATGGGAGGAGACTTTTATGGTTATGTAGGAAAAGAGTGGAAATATGAGATGGTGCATGGTAGACATGGATTTGGAGATAGAAATGATGCAGGAGAAACTATCTTAGAGTTTGTGGTAGGATATAATCTTATCATTAGGAATACTTATTCAAAGCAGAGAGATGAACACCATAACCTTTAAAAGTGAATCAAATATAAGTCAAATTGATTACTTTTTAACTAGAAAGGTAGATTGATTAACAAGCAAAATTGTAAGGATGTTTTCGGAGAGAGTTTAACATCACAACACAAGCTTCTTATTTTATATTTTAAATTTAAAAGGACAACCTATAAGAGAGAGAGAATACCCAAGGACTAGGTGGTGGAATTAAGGTGGGGAGAAAGTAGAATTATTTACAAATATGATGTTAAATGAAGCAATTTGGAATGTAGGAGATGAAACAAACTTAATGTGGAATAAGATGACTACATATATTAAAAAAGTAGCAAAAGAAGTCCTAGGAGAATCAAAAAGAACAAAACCATTATTTAAACAAACTTGGTGGTGGAATGAACAAGTCTAAAAAGTCGTAAAAATAAAACGAGAATGCTATAAAGTCTGGCAAAAACCTAAAAATAGTGAAACCTTCGAAAAATATAAAAAAGTAAATAAAGAAGTTAAGAAGGTACTAGGTAGTAAGTGACGCAAAACATAGAGCATATGGTGATTTTTATTCTAAACTAGGCACAAAAGATGGGGAGAAGAATATCTACAAACTTGCTAAACTAAGCGAGAGGAGAACTAGAGATTTTAGCCAAATTAAATGTATTAAGAATGAAGATTCACGGGTTTTTAGTGAAAGATGATAAAATTAAAGAAAGATGGAAAAGTTATTTTGAGAAATTGCTAAAGGAAAACCATGTAGGAAGTCTAGGCTTAGAAGAATGTAGTGACCCTTCGTATAGTCAAGGAGTGGGAGGTTAGAAATGCCTTAAGGAAGATGAAATTGGGGAAGACTTGAGGACCCAATGGCATTCTATTGAGGTGTGGAAGTGTCTAGGAGAAGTGGGATTGTTTCGGTTAACAAAATAGTTGAAGATACATAATCTACAACTAGGCATAAATGCAAAATTAATGGAAAGACTAAAAGATGAACAATCTTAACTTTTTTACAATTGAAATAATTGAAGATATATATATAGTATATTAAAAATAAAATTAGAATTCGGGTTTGGTTTGGCTTGGGTTGTTGGCACCTCAACCCAAGTTTAACCCTAAATTGTAAAATGATTGCCCAAGTATGTGAAAAATCAGGTTGGGCTCGGGTTGGGTTCGGGTTGGCCCTCCCAAGTTGTACCCCTAGCTTTTGGTGATTTGTGTGAAATTGTGACAATTGGTATCCTTGATATCAACTCAGTCCCTAATTTATTTTATGTGATGCATAACCATTATTCAATTCTAAAAACATTCGAAATTGTTGTGTTGTTGCATTTATTTATTTGTTGGTGCTATAGTTCTTGCATAAGTTCTGTTTGCGAAGTGTTCTCTCATTCACAGTGCATCGTCTTGATAATATTGGTTGCAGGTCGTGTGGTTGACACTACTAATTTGGATTATATTATGAAAATTTCCGGAATGTGCGATGTTGCTTCTAGACTCTTTGCTCAGGTACATTTCATCGTTATCTGGAAACAACTAGCTTCATCTCATACAATTTTTTGGTGCTGCATGGCTTTCTTAAGCTTTTAAAATTACCTTTGATATTTTTAACTTGAATAAATTCTCGATGCAGAAAATTTGAATCCTCTATTGAACTTTCTATATATGTTTATTTGTTTATTTCTCTTTGAAGACTTAAATTATAAATCATAATTGACTGTGGCATGTGTGTGACATATTCACAGACACACCCAATCACTTGCCTCTGTGCTTGGCAAATCGCTTGCCTATAGTGTGTGCTACCGCCTCATCCTTTTATGGAAGTTAATTTTTGATTTATTTAGTTCTACTTACATATCTTTCATGTCAACTAAGGCCTTTTCTTTTCTAAATGTGCTTGTTATGTAAATGACAAACGGAAAATGATTGGTCCTGGGTCCCACTTCTAAGCATCCAGCAGTTGCTGGATGCTTTGGTTATGTTCTGGTCCTCCGTTTTCTGAGGACCTTATCATTCCTCATGACAAAAAGGCCATTATGAAATGCAAAAGACACTTGAACCTCTACGCCAAATGAATTTGTGGTTTAAAACTTCAAATTGTTGGATATTGTTCTTTTCATGAAAAGTTGTTTCCTTTTCTCAGTTTAAGTATTTTGGTATAAACTGTTTGCTATAAGTATGATACAAGCTAATTATTGAAAGAACTATCTCATACCTTCCAGTTTGAAGTTTGATTCATTAGTTTTTGAGTTTGGAATTGGCACTTTTGTATTGAAATCATGGCATGTTTCCAAAATTCCTCTCTCTGACCGAATTAAAGTTTCTGCATCTTTCATATTTTCTACTACAACATTCAGTATAGTATCTATCTCTCTGTCTGTGTGAGACGGAGAGATACTTTTAATTACTTTTTCATAGAAATCATTACATGTTTTGGTCTTCACTTGTGATTTTTATAAAATTCTCTTCTCTGACATTACTGCAATTTGTGCAATTTTCCTGTTTTCTATTACAACCATTCAATATACCCTCTCTCTCCCTCCCTCCCTCCCTCCCTCCGTGTGCGTGTGTGTGTTTGTGTGTGTGTGTGTGTGTGTGGCACATTCACAGTCACAAACAAGCATTTGCCTCCATGCTTGGCAAATTATCACTGGCCTATATTTTGTGCTATGTCAATTATATTAGACACTTAATCTACCTTTTTAATGTAATTGAGAAATTATTTTTTATACCTATTGATGAAAAGATTTTTTTGTTCGACAAGAACAAAAGAAATTAAGACTTCAAAGATAGGAATCAAAGGGCATGGTAAATTTTGTTATCTATTCGGGTTAAAGCTTAGCATTCCAAGATGGTTGCACTGTTATAGGGAATCATATGTAACTGTTGCTTTTCCCCTATCAGTTAATAAGTTCAAATATTTTTGGTAATCCATTACTGGGTTGCTGAAATCGTTGAATACAATTTGGTTGTCAGTTTTCCTAATGAAGTTCCTTCATATTAATGTTTTTTGTTAGTTTCTTTGGTGGTATTTAGGGCAAGTTTTTTATTTTACATTCATTAAACATGAAGTCCAGATTATAAAAGTATTTGTGGGGCAATGATGGTTTACAACAGTTGCTTGGTTTTTCTTTGATGTGAATACAGTGCACAAGCGACTATGGGTCTGATCATGAAGTTTGTTCGTTCTACCACGAAACTCTGTCCAAATACTGTCGCGGTAAGGAAGATGCTTCAGTTGTGAGTAGTTTTTGTCTATATGCTTACGTTATGGTTATGCTATGATATTTATATTCATATATATATGTCTGGGTGTAAACATATATTTATGGTTGATTTCTGCTAATGACCCCCCTTTTCTCTAGATTTTCTATTGATGTTGGAGTGTATGTGCTTTTATTAGGGGTGCAACTCAGGCGGGTTAGAGGTACAACTTAGGCTCAACCCAATATATGAAGAACAAACCCTAACCAACCCTGACCCGACCTTCAACCCGAGCCTAACCCATCCTTAAATTTTTTAGCTCGGGTTGAATTCGGGCTTGCAATTCAAGCAGAGATTTCAAGATTGAATTCAGGTTACCACACTAAATTTATCAATATAAATATCTTGTACCACACTGATTTTATGAAACTTGTAGATTACTTTCTCATTCTTTTATGTGCTTGGAATGCACATAATTTACAACTAGGCATAATTAATGGAAAGACTAAAAGATGAACAATCTTAACTTTTTTACAATTGAAATAATTGAAGATATATATATATATATTTATATATTAAAAATAAAATATATAAAAATAATATTAGAATTCAGGTTTGGTTTGGCTCGGGTTGTTGGCACCTCAACCCAAGCTCAACCCTAAATTGTAAAATGGTTATCCAAGCCCGTGAAAAATCAGGCTGGGCTTGAGTTGGGTTCAGGTTGGCCCTCGCAAATTGCAACCCTAGCTTTTGGTGATTTGTGTGAAATTGTGACAATTGGTATCCTTGATATCAACTCAGTCCCTAATTTATTTTATGTGATGCATGACCATTATTCAATTCTAAAAACATTCGAAATTATTGTGTCAAGCATTTATTTATTTGTTGGTGCTTTAGTTCTTGCATAAGTTCTGTTTGCGAAGTGCTCTCTCATTCACAGTGCATCGTTTTGATAATATTGGTTGCAGGTCGTGACAACCTTCTTCCAGTGGCTGACACTACTAATTTGGATTATATTATGAAAATTTCCGGAATGTGCAATGTTGCATCTAGACTCTTTGCTCAGGTACATTTCATCGTTATCTGGAAACAACTAGCTTCATCTCATACAATTTTTTGGTGCTGCATGGCTTTCTTAAGCTTTTAAAATTACCTTTGATATTTTTAACTTGAATAAATTCTCGATGCAGAAAATTTGAATCCTCTATTGAACTTTCTATATATGTTATTTGTTTATTTCTCTTTGAAGACTGAAATTACAAATCAAATTGATTTATAAAATTGTAGTTGAAATTGAAACTATATGTCTAGGTTGTGAGTGCAAAAATTTCATTCCTAACAGATTCCTTCACACTCCTGTTCTTCTTTAAATATGACAAAGGCTGTCACGCCCCCAAGTTGAGGTAAGACACTCTTGATCTTTTACTCAACAAGTGCATGACTTAACATCACAATAAAACTTAACAACTCTACAATAATCAATGATAACCAATAAAATAACCTGCTGTCACAGTTCTTTTCATATAACCATAAATGACATCAACTATAGTCCTATATTTTGTGATCAACATACAGAAAAACCTTCTTTGGATTTGCCCAAAATCTTTGGAATTCATTTATTTCTTTCAAGGGTGGCTTGCTTTGGTTTTGGTGCATTTCATCATAACATAAACCACCCGATGTCCATAAACTAAATAATATCCCACTACATATGATCCTCACAAGTCTCTCTATAAACAGAAATAAATGAATAATAAAGATAAACTACTCGCACGAGCGCCACATATAGCCTGTCTCATTAATGCCACTAAGCAACAAAACTCAAGCACCTGAAATGTGGGATAAAATTAAGGGGTGAGCTTGGAACCAGTAAGTAATATTCTAGTTAATTGACGGTAACTATCATATCCCAATAGCTAGTACAATTATATTAAAATAATATTATTAAGCAGTGCAATTTATTAATAAACTAACGATGAATTAAAAATAAGAGCATATAAAACAAAGAAAAACTATCAACGACCATTACTCAAAACTCCACCCCCATAACAATTAACACACATTTAACTCGTCACTATCAATATACCCATCAGTGCTGATCCAAACCCCGCTAGACTGAACTATCCATCATTATGACTACTTTGAGTCTTGAATCTGACAAGAACACCCTTAAAGGTCATATGCAATGACCAAAAATCCATCATATAACACAGTGATAGGGCCCATACGAAACAATATCCACGTCACTATCAGTGGTAGGGAGATACACAACCAACCCAAGGGACGCTTGCCCAATACTACTGCTTCAGCTCGCTTAGGTCGCAAAATTGTTCTTCAAATAAAACATGGACACATACACGACCTGTCCATCCACACAACCTCAACCATCACCACCTCAAACACACCACACACACACCCACACCACCTATGCACGCGTGCTCTAAAACCAATTATAAATTCTATTTCTAACCTACAAACCTAATCTAAAGAGAGTGTTATTCCTAGAAATGTGTAATCCTACCTAAACTAGTTACCTGCAAAATTTCGTGACCTAACTAGCTACGAGTAGCGCCTAAAAAGCTACTTTTCGGCCTAAATAAATACCTAATTAATCTAAACCTAACCCAAACCTATTTTTCTAAGCATATTTTGACCTAAAATAGTTAATATTATTTTGTTATAATTTTCCATAATTTTTTGAAAGTTTTAAATTTTATTTTCTAATTTTTTATTTCTTTCTTTTATAAATACATATTAAATATCGATTTAATTTGGGTGGGCCCATGGTTTTCTGAACCGGTTGGTTCGCAATGGTACCGCAAAGTCCGGTATCGAGTCTCACCGGTATACTGGTGGGAGTGGACATTCACATCAGAATTGGCCAACTAGCGGCAAATCGGCCGGTTTTGTGGTTGTAACGGACACTTCACCAAGAAGCGTCCGAACCGGATCATGACATCACCTGACGTCATCACAGTGTATGATAATGCTCCGCGACATAACCTGATGCCATCAAAACTAAAAATTTTAAAATTGGGGGAAGTGGTTCAATGCTAGGACTTTGGTAGGAAGAATTGTGTTTCCTACCTCCAGAGTACATTGTGCTCTTGTGGAGCGAACTGACCGGTTCACAATGGTACCGACAAGGTCCGGTACCGAGTCTCACCGGTATGCTGGTGGGAGTGGACATTCACATCGGAATCGGCCAGTTTGCGGCTGCAACGGACGCTTCACCAAGAAGCGTCTGAGCCAGACCGTGATGTCGTCTGACGTCATCACAATGTATAATAATGCTCTGTAACGTGACACCATCAAAAATAAAAATTTTAAAATTGGGGGAAGTGGTTCGATGCTGGGACCTTTGGTAGGAAGAGTTGTGTTTCCTACAACCAGAGCACATTGTGCTCTTGTTTTTCGTGGACAATTTTTTTATTTATGCTTTCATATCTACTATTTAGCCCTTATAATTTTTAAATATAATGAAATAATAAATAATTCGTTTAATATGATAATATCTTATGTGAATAAAATATTTATTGTCAACAAATAAAAACACTAAAGACACTTTCAATTTTTTATTTTTTTTTAATTTTCACCCATAAATTGTAACTTTTTTGTGAAATATATGTTACATGTGTTAGGATTCATAATTTTCTGGTACTTTTGCCTTGTATTATATTATTTATTTATTTTTTTCCTATTGTTCAATTCTCACATATTATATATGGTATGGATTTTCATTTATTTTATACTTAAAAATCTATTTTTTTTTTCATTAATTTTATACTTAAAAATCTATTTTTTTTACTTTAGTAAAAAGTATAATTACTAAGACTTTTTTATTTCAACATCTTAAAAATCATAATAGGTCAACAATTGTGCTAATTAGTCCTTAAAAACTCAATAAAATCGCTAAATTTTACCCAAAGTTCAATCATTTACTTCCACCAAAAGCAGATAGAGCTCAAAATTGGCAATACTCCCTCCCAACCAGATCAGCAAGATCCACCATGTCATTTTGGTGGTAAATTATGTATTGTTCTCAAAATTGTTGACATTAATTTTAAAACTAAATTATGTTTCTATGATTTGAGTATTCATTTATTTCATAATTAAGTTTATTTTTATTCATAAATTTCGTAAAAAGTAAAATACTAAGCATTTTTAATAACAACGACAACTTAACATTCATTAATAGGTCATTGCTTGTGCTAAATGATTTTAAAAAATTCAATAAAATTCACTAAAAATCCATTTTTATTGAATTATGTTGTAAAAAATCGAGTATCGGTACATTTTGGTCATTTTGTGCGAGGTTGAAATTTTTTTTCGATACGCTGCACTGATACGGACTCGAGTCTGTTACACTGCGTCTGTGACCGTGACTGCGAACCTTGGGTGGGCCCAAAAATGGGCCCACTAGTTTGGCCTGACGAGTGCGGTCTGATTGCTCTTTTTCCAGACTGCTGCCAGAAGGGCCCTTACGTGCTCCCCACACACCGCAAGTGTGCGTGGGGATCGCGCTGGCATGGAAAGCTTCGTCACCTTCCTTCTTTGTTTGTTCCCGCAATTGCTCTGTTTATACCCCATTGTCGACCACCTATTTCGGCCTTGTAATCTGATCCCAAAACCCATTTAATTCACCAAATCACCATATGAATCATTCCTCATATATATAAACATATAATTAGAGACAAAATCAACCCAAACCGTGGCCTACCATGGCCACTTGCAATGCATGAAATCCTAGAGTTTGATATGCACAACTCCCTAATTTCTTCCACATCCGCAACAACCAGTTCAAATTAACCAAACCCATCATGGCAAAAATACCATAAAACACGTGAATCACTTATTTAAACCACCAACTCTCCAATTCACATCCATTACATACAAATTGACCTAAGATTAATTAGGGCATTATGCTTATATGATACATATATAAGCATGTATGTACTGTTATTACATGGAAACTACATTATTTTGAGATATAAAACTAATTCTATTAAAGTTTTCAATAATCTTTACATCATGCTCTATTACATATCCAACTATCAACAATATACCCAATCTTACAACATATAAACCCATGTATCTAAATTATCTTTTTCTTTATTCTTTAATCAACATAATTAAGTGATAAATAATACCCAAAAATAATAGTCATTGTAGAAAAGTTAGAACACCACTTACTTGAATCTGTAGATGATTGATTGCTTGCTAGGTTAATTGTCTCTCTTCAATTCTCCTCTTCCTCCTTGCCTAAAGTTGAGAGAATATTATGAAACCCTAATTACAATGGTTCTCAAATTAAATACTAGTTGTATTTTTCCCTTGTTTGGTTACTAAATTATTATATTTTTAGTTTACTTTATCTTAACACGGCATAGTAGGCTATCCCAAATATTATAATTATTATCTTATTCTTTAATTAACTTCTAACCATCTTTTATTGTACAAAAACACCCCTATATAAATTCTTATTTACCTCTTTTAAAATTAGGTTTATTACATGAATGATAGCTGTTGTAGCACATCCTCCCCGGGTCAGCCAAAGTGTTTATCTTTCGTGTGTGTATTTTGCATTCTTGTGTGTGCTGATGTGCATAGACAATTAGACATACTTCTTTGATATGTTTCTAATCCAGGAGATAATCTATTTGAACAATTGTGTTGTTGAGGTATGTTGTATTTATCGTATATAGCTTCAAATTGTTGGATATTGTTATTTATATGATATTTGCTTGAAATTTTGTTTCCTTTTGTTAATAACATTATTTCAGTAAAAACTGTTTGTTATAAGTATGATACAAGCTAATTATTCAAAGAACTAACTCACTTTGGTTTATTAGTTATTTGATTGGGGAACTGATACTTTTGTATTGAAATCATGGAATGCCTTGGTCTTTATTTATTATTTTTCCAAAATTCTTCACTCTGACATAGTTACAGTTTGTACATCTTTCCTATTTTCTATTACAACCATTCAATATAATATCCCCCCCCTCTCTCTCTATATATATATATGTGTGTGTGACTGTGGCATGTGTGTGACATATTCACACACACACAATCACTTGCCTCCGTGCTTGCCTATAGTGTGTGCTACCGCCTCATCCTTTTATGGAAGTTAATTTTTGATTGAATTAGTTCTATTTACATGTCTTTCATGTCAACTAAGGCCTTTTCTACTTGTTTATAAGTATATGTTTCTTTTTCTAAACGTGCTTGTTATGTAAATGACAAACGGAAAATGATTGGTCCTGGGTTGAACTTCAAAGCATCCAGCAGTTGCTGGATACTTCAGTTATGAACTTATGATCTAGTCCTCTGTTTCCGTAGGACCTTAGCATTCCTCATGACAAAGAGGGCAGTATGAAATGCAACAGACATTTTGGACCTCTACACCAAATGAATTTGTTGAGTAAAACTTCAAATTAATGGATATATTTTTTTTTTTGAAAGGTAATAGTTGGATATTGTTATTTATTTTAACTTTGCATGAAAAGTTGTTTCCTTTTCTCAGTCTAAGTACTTCGTTATAAATTGTTTGCTATAAGTATGATACAAGCTAATTATTGAAAGAACTATCTCATGCCTTCCAGTTTGAAGTTTGATTCATTAGTTTTGAGTTTGGAATTGGCACTTTTGTATTGAAATCATGGCATGTTTCCAAAATTCTGCTCTCTAACAGAATTACAGTTTTTGCATCTTTCATATTTTCTATTACAACATTCAATATAGTATCTCTCTCTCTGTGTGAGACAAAGTGATGTAGGACAGGTTTATCAGTGCAGTCGACTTTTCAGGTTCAGGTTGAATACATCGTTTTGGCTCGAGAAGACACATTCTTGAACGGAGACGATCCAATAAACAAAATCCAGTAGCTTTATCTACTGGCACGTGTTGTTTTTTGGCCGAAAACCTTCGTCTCGGTCTCCAAAATCACGTTATTACATCCTATAGGAAGATGGCTGAATATTTCGGGATTTTGTTTGTGGACCAAACGAAGTCAGATTTGGCTGAAATTTCATATTTAGCAGTTTTTAATTATTAGGTTTCTTATTTAATTTTTTCAAAATATTTGGAGAAAGTTTTATTTTTAGCAGTTTCCTTGTGCTGCTAGTTTTCCTTGTGGTGTTAGGATTAGGATTTGTCTATCATAAATATATGTAATGCCATAGGGCAGAAATCAATCAATATATCAATAATATATCAATTGCTTCGCAATTTTCTTTTAACTTTGTGGATTCAAAGTTGTTCTTGTTCGTGCGCGAACGTTTTCATAGCTTCCGCTTCATCAGAAAGGGATATTTTTAATTACTTTTGTATAGAAATCATTACATGGTTTTGCAATTTTCCTGTTTTCCATTACAACCATTCAATATACTCCCTCTCTCTCTCTCCGCACGCCGCGTGTGTGTGGCACATTCACAGACACACACAAGCACTTGCCTCTAGGCTTGGCAAATTATCGATGGCCTATATTTGTGCTATGTCAATTATATTAGACATTTAATCTTCCTTTTTAATGTAGTCGAGAAATTATTTTTTGTACGTATTGATCAAAAGATTTCTTTGATTTTGTTTATAGTCTAAAGTTATAAGAGGCCTTTTTTAAGGCTTTGTGTACTCACTTGGGATGCGCTCCACTTTTGAGCGCTTTTTATAAAATTTTACTTGTCAAAAGAAAAAAAAAGGGCACTGTAAATTTTGTTATCTTTTCGGGTTAAAGCTTAGCATTCCAAGATGGTTGCACTGATATAGGGAATCATATGTAACTGCTGCTTTTCCCCTATCAGTTAATAAGTTCAAGTTTTTTTGGTAATCCGTTACTGGGTTGCTGAAATCGATGAATACAATTTGGTTGTCAGTTTTCCTAATGAAGTTCCTTCATATTAATGTTTTTTGTTAGTTTCTTTGGTGGTATTTAGGGGCAAGTTTTTTTATTTTATATTCATTAAACATGAAGTCCAGATTATAAAAGTATTTGTGGGGCAATGATGGTTTACAACAGTTGCTTGGTTTTTCTTTGATGTGAATACAGTGCACAAGCGACTATGGGTCTGATCATGAAGTTTGTTCGTTCTACCACGAAACTCTGTCCAAATACTGTCGCGGTAAGGAAGATGCTTCAGTTGTGAGTAGTTTTTGTCTATATGCTTACATTATGGTTATGCTATGATATTTATATTCATATATATATGTCTGGGTGTAAACATATATTTATGGTTGATTTCTGCTAATGACCCCCCTTTTCTCTAGATTTTCTATTGATGTTGGAGTGTATGTGCTTTTATTAGGGGTGCAACTCAGGCGGGTTAGAGGTACAACTCAGGATCAACCCAACATATGAAGAACAAACCCTAACCAACCCTGACCTGACCTTCAACCCGAGCCTAACCTATCCGTAATTTTTTTAGCTCGGGTTGAATTCGGGCTTGCAATTCAAGCAGAGATTTCGGGATTGAATTTGGGTTACCACACTAAATTTATCAATATAAATATCTTGTACCACACTGATTTTATGAAACTTGTAGATTACTTTCTCATTCTTTTATGTGCTTAGAATGCACATAATTTACAACTAGGCATAATTAATGGAAAGACTAAAAGATGAACAATTGAAATAATTGAAAATATATATATAGTATATTAAAAATAAAATATATAAAAATAATATTAGAATTCAGGTTTGGTTTGGCTCGGGTTGTTGGCACCTCAACCCAAGCTCAACCCTAAATTGTAAAATGGTTATCCAAGCCCGTGAAAAATCAGGCTGGGCTCGGGTTGGGTTCAGGTTGGCCCTCACAAATTGCAACCCTAGCTTTTGGTGATTTGTGTGAAATTGTGACAATTGGTATCCTTGATATCAACTCAGTCCCTAATTTATTTTATGTGATGCATGACCATTATTCAATTCTAAAAACATTCGAAATTATTGTGTCATCGCATTTATTTATTTGTTGGTGCTTTAGTTCTTGCATAAGTTCTGTTTGCGAAGTGTTCTCTCATTCACAGTGCATCGTCTTGATAATATTGGTTGCAGGTCGTGACAACCTTCTTCCAGTGGCTGACACTACTAATTCGGATTATATTATGAAAATTTCCGGAATGTGCGATGTTGCATCTAGACTCTTTGCGCAGGTACATTTCATCGTTATCTGGAAACAACTAGCTTCATCTCATACAATTTTTTGGTGCTGCATGGCTTTCTTAAGCTTTTAAAATTACCTTTGATATTTTTAACTTGAATAAATTCTCGATGCAGAAAATTTGAATCCTCTATTGAACTTTCTATATATGTTATGTTATGTTATGTTTTGTTGTTGCTCGAATTTTGTCTCAGCCCGGGTCGCGTTGCGACCAAGTTTTAACCCGAAAAATGCGTTTTATATGGCCTTAAGCCATCAAAGCCTTTGGCAGCCCACTTCAAACTTTCAGCAGGATTATCACTATAGACTGAGGGGGAGGTGGAGCACATGTCTCGTGTTCCTTATGCTAGTGTAGTTGGTAGCATCATGTATGCTATGATGTGCACTAGGCCAGACATTTCACATGCAGTTAGTGTAGTGAGCAGATTATGGATATACCTGGGAAAGTTCATTGGCAGGCTGTGAAATGGATATTGTGGTATTTGTGAGGCACTACAGATGTTGGATTAGTTTATGACAGGGGTAGCGATGTCTGGGAGTGTTGTTGGATATGTTAATTCGGATTATGTTGGAGATCTTGATTGGAGGAGGTCCTTGGCAGGGTATGTCTTCACTCATTATGGGAGTGTGATCAGTTGAAAGGCGACTTTGTAGTCTACAGTTGCATTGTCTACTATAGAGACTGAGCACATGGCAACCATAGAGGCAGTGAAGGAAGGTATATGGCTTAGAGGCTTGGTTAGTGATCTGGGCTTGTAGCAGAATAATTTGATTGTGTTTTGCGACAACCAGAGTGTTATACATCTGATTTTCAAATAAGATATTCCATGAGAGGACCAAGCACATTGATGTCAGGTTGCACTTCATCAGAGATATGATTGCACAGGGTGCTATTACTGTGAGAAAGATAGGGACAATAGAGAATTCGACAAATATGATGATTAAGGTCATTCCTACTATCAAGTTCAAACACTGTCTGGGCTTGATTGGTGTTTGCAATTGTTGAGGCCCTTAGGGGCATGCGAAGGAGGTAAAGGAGTAGCTGGGATTGCGGAGCTTGGCGGAATTTGAGCCAAGGTGGAGATTTGTTATGTTGCCCGAAATTTTGTCTCGGCCCGGGTTGCGTTGCGGGTTTTGGACCTGGATTAGGACTCTCTTTAGCCCGATATATAAGGGCATCTAGGGTTTTTTCGCATAGTGAAAACTTTACCCAGATTTTCGCCGTGGACGTAGGCATATCGCCGAACCACAAAAATTCTTGTGTTCTATGTGTGGTATTGTTTCATTTTTTGTCGTGTTTTGTGATTTTGCGGCTGTTTTTTTTAACAAGTTATCTTTTTATTTCTTTTTGAAGACTTAAATTATAAATCATAATTGATTTATAAAATTGCAGTTCAAATTGAAATTATATGTCAAGGTTATGAGTGCAAAAATTTCATGCCTACCAGTTTCCTTGATAGTCTTTTTCTTCTTTAATTATAACGAAGGCTGAATGATAGCTGTATGTCATGCCCCACCTATTTTGCACGAAGGTTGTGCTACGCAGGCGCCACGTGATCGTTGAGGACTCTAAATGGTGTTTGAATGGCATTTGTGAAGTTGTTCTTGAGTTTTGTGGAGGTTTTGGAGTGTTGAAGATACTCAAAAGATTCTAGAATATTGAAGAACTTGTAGGTATTTGTTGAGTGTAGAGAAGTATCTAGAGAAGTAGAGAAGAGTAGAGACTTTGTAAATATAAATGACATTTATGAGGAAACTTCTAGATAGTAGGTTGGATGCCTATAAATAGGCGAGGGAGTCATTTCTGACTAACAAGCTCCACGAGCAAGAGTGACAAGCTCCAAGAGTGAGGCGAGAGAGCCTTCTACAACTTGACTTGTTATAGAAGTATTATTCCTCTCGCAAACAAAATGCCGATGTGGGTATGAGTGTGTAAGCTGAGCGAGGGCGAGAGCCACAAGTGAGCGGCACGAGGGAGTGTGTTGGCACGAGTTAGTGTAGGAGTCAGGCTGATCAAGGTTTTGTCTTGAGGAGGTACAATGCCTTGGTGCCGCACGGGTGTTCTTGTGAAATTCTAGGCCCGTGACATTTGGTATCAGAGCGAGGTTCTGTGCGCATGAGAAGGCGCTGGGATGTGACATTTGGACAAGGGCAAGTGCATTGAGAGGTTGACTCGAGGTCCTGCCACGAAATAACCCTGTCTGTTGGGCGAGTGGAGTTGCAAAAGAGCGATGGAAAGCCGCACTAGCAGGAGGCTGAGTAAAGACGGGACTAGAGGAGAGTTGTTCAAGACAAGGCACAATCACGAAGTCATCACACTCGAGAGGAGTCCTTATATCGAGCTAGTGGTAAAAGAGAAAGGACCAGGGTGGGGAGTCACTTGATGTGACGACAATCACAACTGGAGAGATTGTCCTCGAGAGTGGCGAGAGCAGGCGTCATGGATGGAGAAGTTCTCTTTGTGACGGGAATCATATAGGGAGAGATTGTCCTGTCAGACAGGAGTTACGAGAGCAAATGCGACATTAATGGAGTTGCCTTCTATGTGAAGGGTCGTGTAAGGACTGGGTTATTTTGACCGGTTTCAGATTATTTTTGGACCGGCTTAATTTTTTTCGAATTAATTAAATTCGAAAATGCGAATATATATATATAGATGAAATTATATATATATTTATACGGAGGTGGAGGATATGGATACCCATATATATATGAGATTATATATATATAGTTGAAGGAAATATATATATATAGATATATATGGACATGTGTATATTATATATATATAGCGGGTGCATTTATATTTAATTATAAATACTTTTAGATATATATATATTTATTGATACATGTGTATGGGTTTTATTATGCCCATGTGACCATTTATATTTATGTTTATATGAGATTTGGATAGATAAGTGGCTGGGAGTGTGTAAGTGTATGCAGTGTGATATATGTACGTGTGTTTTGTATGTATTTGTGTTATAGTATATATATATATATATATATAAAATGTATGTGGCTAGGAGTGAACCAAGGGAGTGTGCGGTGTTGTGTGGTGTAGGGGGAAAGATAAGTGATAGAAGATATAGGTGAATCACGTGGGTCGGCAGAGAGACCAAAAGAGGAATGATGGGTAATTGATATTTTTGTTTTTGTCTGGTAGAGTTAATATATATTTATAGAGATATATTACAAGTGGGGAGATTTTTTTAAAGGTAAGATACGAGAAGAATGGATGGTCGGCCGACCAAGAAAAAGAAAAGAAAGAACAGAAAATAGAGAGAAAGAAAGAAAAGAGGGAAAACAGAGAGTTTTAGAGAGAGAAAGCTTGAGGTATAGAGAGAGAAGGATAGTTGCAAAGGAGAGAGAGAAAGGGGAAAGGAGAAGGAAGCCGAGAGTGGCCTTCCATGGTGCTCCGGTAGTGGGGCTGTAGCAGCTGGCGGTGTAGGACGGTGGTGCCGAGATGGTGGTCTCGGCTGGGTTTAATGGGTCCGTTCGACAGTCGCGAGCTGGCCTTCGACTGGTTCCAGCGAGTTTTGGCTAGTTCCGGGTTGGTATTGGCTGGGTCATCGCATGGAGGTGGCTATTGGTGCGGCTAAGGTGGTCTCACGGCGGTGAGGTCGGCTGAGGTTGGAGCTCGGCTGATTGGATTGGTAGCTCACGGTTGAGCTTGGGTGGGTTTAGATGGCTTCGGGTGGTTGTTTGGTGGTTATGGCTGGTGCATGGTTGGGTTGAGCCGTGGGTTGCTTGCTGCCACGGTTTCAGCTGGCCTTTTTAGATGGATTGAATGGTGGATCACGACTGGGCAGCGGGCTGTGGAGGTGAGTCGCAGCTGTGGCGGACAGCCATGGTGGATGCTGGGCTGTTGAGCCTTCGGCTTCATAGCAGATGGGTCTTCTTGGTGATGGTAGTTTCGGATCGGTAGCATGGGAAGCTCACGGTTTTGGGCCTTTGTGGAATTAGTGTTTGGATAAGAGAGCAAAATGGATAATTCTATGAATTGGGCTGGATAAAATTGGGGCCTATATATTTGGATTTGGTTTGTGATGGCTGTGTACATGGGTGAGCTTAAGTGTGGGCTGTCCATGGATGAAAGATGGTTTTCCAAAAAGGGCCATAGTTTGGGCTTAAGAGAAGGGTTGAAAATGAAATGGGCTGCCACCTTGGACCTTATTTGTGTTAGATTGAAATTTATTTGGGCTTTGTTTGGACAGCCACGAACTGGGCTTGATAGCCAAAATGATTATATATGTATATATGGGCTTGAATTGTACATGGGCTGGTTACATGGACTCGGCAGTTAGATTGAATTAGAAAATTAAATGGACTGGGCCAGAAATTAAAATAGGCCCAGATTCATTTAAAATGAAGTATGATGATCTTTAATTGGGGGTTTGATTTGGACTTGGGCCAGTACACTTGGTGATTTAAACTGGGTTGAGACAGGAAGCTTCCCATAAACTTTGGGTACATGAAAACGTGTGAAACAATTCTGACAAAGCAGTGGAAGGCGATCTTTTCAGCCTTCTCAGAAATTGAAGATTTTTGGAGTTCTCACTCCAAATTGAGGTAGGGGTGCTAGACTCATCCTTACTTTAATTCTATAGGTCCCTTATCTGTGACATGAAAGATAGGATTGTGATTCCTTGAGTCTAGGGTCTTGTGTATTTATATGTAAATAGAAATGTGAATTATGCATATGTATATGTCTAACATGTTAGTTAGGACTTATATATGCTGCATATGTGATATTGAGATTATGAATGCTTTTGTTGAAATTGTGTTCAATTGATGAAAATGTAAAACTATGATTTTCAATGTAGAACTGTGCATGAAAGATATGATTTTCTTGAAAATGCATAAGCATGATGATTTTCATGAAGTGAGTGAATGACATTGTGACAACCTTGAGTTGAGACGGAAAATGCATTGATTTGATAAAATGCATTGTATTGTGTGGATAAGTGCATTGATGTGATTATGTGCACTATGTGAAAAGCGAGGTTTTTGGGGCATGTGTGAGAATTAATAAGAGTTTCGAACCCTAGGGTGTAAGACCCAAAACTTGGCTAAGCGGGTGTCGCTTCCGTTGGGTTAGTAGCCCGAAAAGCGTGAGCAGAGTATGTGGTCCCAAAGCGACCCTTACTACGGATTGTGACAAGCAAAGTTCTCAGTTGAATCGATTTCCGGGAATTTGTGGCGTGAGTTATATATATTTTAATTGTGACTTGTCCAATTTGATATATAAATGTATACACATTGAAATGTGAAGTATCACGCATGACTTGAAAAACGTGATTGTTTATGGGTAAAAAGCATGGATATCTATCATGTAGAAATGTAATGATTTCATATGCATCCATGCATGGCCGCCTGAGTTAGAGTAGAGTTGGGTGGATCATTCCTACTGAGCCGCAGTGGTGCTCACCCCCTATTTACAAACTATTTTTCAGATAAAGCATGACCGGAGGATGAGGCTTAGAGTGCTAGAGTGATTTGAAAGAATACTTTAGAATTTCTCTTTAGATATAGTGTTATGAATTGTATATTTGGCTATCCATGCCGGCATGTGGCATGTGGATTATATTGATGTGAGATTGGAATTACATTTATGTAACTTGTATTTATATGGGTCCATGGACATTAGAAATGTGAGTAATTGTATTTGCATTGTGCAAAACTTGTATATGGATTATGAGATTGTTGAGACATAAATTGATGATTAAGAGTATGTATGTGTTGAGCTTCCGCACTTGTATGGAATTGTTGTGAGGTGATAAAGTGACAACACTGTTCACCCTCGGATTCTGGGAGAACCGGAAATCGGGGCGTGACAGGTCGCATAGTGTGCGAGAGTGCTCGGCGAAACCCATCTTGCTAGGGTGAAGGAGGCGGCTCCGGTACCCGTTGTGCAAGCTGAGTGCACGAGTGAGCCTCGAGAGGAAGGCCAAGTGGGGGAAGGCATTTTGGGAGACACCATTCCAAGCAAGGAGGAAACCTTGCGACCCACCTGCGGGCTTGAGGAGGAGTTTCTTGCAAATGTGCAGAATGTGCAAGAGTGCATGAGAGAGCTGCTAGATGAGGGCAGCATGAGAGTAATGGTAGGTGAGACCATGCTGTGCAAGGAAGAGTCCTCATCGCCCATCAAGGAGATTGTGGGCAACGTTAAAGGGGTTTCCAAATGAGGTTGCGAGACGAGTGTCGAGGCTGCGATAAGTGCGTCGCAGGAATTAGGCGAGGGAGAATGTCATGCACCACCTATTTTGCAGGGAGATTGCGCCACACAAACGCCACGCGAGCCCTATGCAGGACTCCACATCGCGTCTACATGGCATATGTGAAGAAGTTGTTCTAGAGTTGTCCGGAGTTGTGTGGAGATTGTGGAGTGTTGAAGGGACTCAGAAGATTCTAGAATATTGTAGAACTTGCAGGTATTTATAGTGCGTAGAGAAGAGTAGATATTTGTAAATATCCATGACATTTATGAGGAAACTTCTAGATAGTATGTTGGATGCCTATTGTTATGTTGTGGCTCGAATTTTGTTTCAGTCCGGGTTGGAATGCGACCTGGTGGGCCCGAGGAAATTATTTTGACATGTTTTTTTTTGCTTGCGGGTCTTGGATCTTGTTTAGGACTCTCTTGTAGCCTAGCATATATAAGGGCATCTAGGGTTTGGAGTGGGATTATAGGAAACACTAAAAATTACAGAAACAAAGTGAGAGAGCGAGAGCTAGGATTTGTGGGTTAAAACTTGTAATTTCATGATTTTTGCATAGTGAAAACTTTCGCTGGATCTTTGCCGTGGACGTAGGCTTGCTTTAAGTTGACCCACGTAAATTCTTCTGTTCTTTGTGTGGTGCTTGTTTCGTTTTTTGTCATGTTTCGTGATTGTTGCTTAGTTTGTGGTTGGTTTTTTTTTTCCTAGGCAAGTGGAACTTTTTTATAAATATGAACAATAATGTACAAGACTATAAGCAAAGGCATACCTTGCCTTACAAGCAAACTGTCAAAAAAGCACTAAAAGAATAACATGAGAAAAGTGCCAGAAAATGTTAAAGACTCTAGAGTGAGCCTTCAACAAAATTTAAACACCAAACAGTGTTAAAGTTTCTTGAGCATTAAGGCCAGAGATATCTAGCACCTCCCACCAAATAATCTGAGCAATAGCAGAGGGAGGTCTGGAGATTTCTTCATGTAATCTAACATTTCTTTCAGTCCAGATGTGAAACTGGGATGTGGAAAACAATCTCCTGCCAACTTTACTCCTTAAACCATTAGAGTGGAATTTTTTGAGGAACCATAAAGACAATTGCATAAAGGACTCAAAGATGGGCATCCTCAAATTCAAAAGGGATGCGAACCAGGTCCATATACTAGAGGCAAGACATCATGACACAAACAAATGATTAATGTCATCCCCCCATGTCTGCAGTTATGACAAAAAGGCACCACAAAAATACCTCTCCAACATAAACTATGTCAATAAACACTACCATGTTGAACTCTAATGGCATTCCACACATTCTTGAAACTGAATGAACCAATCTTCCAAATCATAAAATTAGTAGAGGGTTGTATAGTCACTTATGAAAGAAAGTTTCTGAATGGGTGAGGGAGTCATGTGTAACACCTATAAATAGGCGAGGGAGTCATTTGTAACTAACAAGCTCTAGGAGCAAGAGTGAGAAGCTCCAAGAGTGAGAGAGCCTTGTACAACTTGAGTAGTAATAGAAGTGTTACTCCTCTTGCCAACAATAGTGCCCAAGTGTGTGAGTGTGTAAGCCGAGCAAGGGCGAGGGCCACAAGTGAGCGGCACGAGTGGAGTGTGTTGGCACGAGTCAGGCTGACCAAGGTCTTGTCGTGAGGATGGAGTGTGTTGGCACGAGTGAGTGCGGGAATCAGGTCGACCAAGGTCTTGTCGTGAGGAGGTACAACGCCATGGTGCTGCACGGGTGTGGCTAGAGCACTGGTGAAACTCTCGGCCCGTGACATGTAGCACATCATCCCCAGGTCGGCCAAAGTGTTTATCTTTTGTGCTTGTGTGTGCTTATGTGCATTGACATCCTTCTTTTATATTTTTCTAATGCAGGAGATAATCTCATTGAACAATTGTGATGTTTAGGTTTGTTGTATTTATGGTATATAACTTCAAATTGTTGGATATTGTTAGTTATATGATATTTGCATGAAAATTTGTTTCCTTTTGTCAGTAACATTATTTCAGTACAAACTGTTTCTTACAGGTATGATACAAGCTAATTATTCAAAGAACTAACTCATACCTTTCAGTTTGAACTTTGCTTTATTAGTTAGTTGATTGGGGAATTGGTACTTTTGTATTGAAATCATGAAATGCCTTGGTCTTTACTTATTATTTTTCCAAAATTCTGCACTCTGACAGAGTTACAGTTTGTGCATCTTTCCTGTTTTCTATTACAACCATTCAATATAATATTTCTCTCTCTCTCTCCCTATATATATGTGTGTGTGTGTGTGTGTGTGTGTGTGACTGTGGCATGTGTGTGACATATTCACATACACACACACAATCACTTGCCTCCGTGCTTGGCAAATCGCTTGCCTATAGTGTTTGCTACCACCTAAAGTTTTTGCATCTTTCATATTTTCTACTACAACATTCAGTATAGTATCTATCTCTCTGTCCGTGTGAGACGGAGAGATACTTTTAATTACTTTTTCATAGTAATCATTACATGTTTTGGTCTTCACTTGGGATTTTTATAAAATTCTCCGCTCTGACATTACTGCAGTTTGTGACTTTGTGCAATTTTCCGATTTTCTATTACAACCATTCAATATACTCTCTCTCTCTCTCTCTCCCTCCCTCACTCCGCGTGCGTGTGTGTTTGTGTGTGTGTGGCACCTTCACAGTCACACACAAGCATTTGCCTCCATGCTTGTCAAATTATCACTGGCCTATATTTTGTGCTATGTCAATTATATTAGACACTTAATCTACCTTTTTAATGTAATTGAGAAATTATTTTTCGTACCTATTGATCAAAAGATTTTTTTGTTCCACAAGAACAAAAGAAATTAAGACTTCAAAGATAGGAATCAAAAGTCACGGTAAATATTGTTATCTGTTCGGGTTAAAGATTAACATTCCAAGATGGTTGAGGGAATCTGATGCAGTCACAGAATCCCTAATTTTCTGCAGTCAACTTTTAAATTTTTAGAAACTTTTCATATTATGAATTTTCCTGATTTTATGAAATTTTCTGATTTTCAGCAACTTTCCTATTTTAGTTTTAATTTATATTTGGTAGTTGTCCAATTTATGGCATAGATTAGGGAGGGAAACTCTATGTAAAGCCATGTAATTGCTAGGGTTTGATTGTTTTTTTTATATTATATATTATCAGTATATTCAGTCTGCTACAAAAGATTTCTACCTCTCCTTTTCTTTTAGGGTTGAGTTGTGGGTGTTTAAGCTAATTATCTAGCTGATCTAGCTCTCTCTGCTATAGCAGATTTCTACCTCTCATTTTCTTTTAGGATTGAGTTGTGGGTGTTTAAGCTAATTATCTAGCTGAGCTAGCTCTCTGTTTTCCTTCTTACAGATTATTTTTCTCTTTCATAAGTTGATTGCATTAGTTGGTATCAGTGCAAGTTCTGGTCCAGTGGTTTTGTGTTAGGTTATTAGATCTCTCTCTTAGGTTTTGCAACATGCCACCAAGGAGAAGAAACCCACCTCGCACACCAGCCGTTCGGCCTGAACTCGACGCATCAGTTGATCAGCAACAAGTGCTTGCTGTGATAGAAGATCTAAGAAGGCAGATTGAAGCTTTAGCCTAGCATGTTGCGCAAACCCTAGCCCCTTCTCAAGATGGTCTTGAATCTGAAGAGGAGGACCATCTAGAAGATGATTTTGTTAATCCTTTTTGCAGTAACATAGCAGCCAAACCAACACCTATTCTATTTGATGAAAGGTGTTAGGATTATGGCTTTAAGGTGAAAATTCTTGAATTTGCAGGAAATCTTAGTGGAGATAAATAACAACCACAAGAAGAGGAACCTATTTATGACGACGACGAGGAGTTCGATGAGAACATTATCATCAATCTTGAGGATCCATGGTTGGAGAAATTCTATTATGATTTAGAGATTGATTCAACAAATGATGAGTCATGGTCGTTCATGGAATCGACAACTATAGAATCATTCGTTGACCGAAGTAAGCTTCCAATTTTTGATGAAGAATCACACATTGAATCATACTAGTTAAAATTGTCTATGGATTAGGATCAATTAGCGATATTTGATAAGGAAGTTACAAAACAAGACTCTCAAAATGAAGAAAGGTATGAGAATGTCGCGGTAACAATAGCCATGAAGATGAAAAATAATGGAGTTTATTTTTATGATATGATTTGGGATGAATTCTTGGAGCGCACAACAATTGCTAGGCGTTTGTTGGAACAAAAATTAAAGTTGATTGAACTTTTAGTTCATGATACGTGTTCCACAGAGTTATGTGAATCTACCCAAGTTCAGAGAAAATCTAGCAAAATCCATGGTTATTACGCAAATGAATTCTTTGTTAGTATAAGAAGATTATTATATTTTATTCGAGTTCGGAAAAGAAGAGAGAAGAGATGGAAAGTTATGCTCGGATTTTTAATTGATCGTGACAAATTACTTCAAACTTGAGGGCGAGTTCTTTCCAACCCGAAGGGACTAGTGCAGTCACAAAATCCATAATTTTCTGCTGTCAACTTTATAATTTTTAGAAACTTTCCATATTATGAATTTTCCTTTTTTATGTAATTTTCTAATTTTCAGCAACTTTCCTATTTTAGTTTTAATTTATATTTGGTAGTTGTCCAATTTATGGCATAGATTAGGGAGGAAGAAACTTATATAAAGTCATGTAATTGCTAGGGTTTGATAGTTTTTTTTTTTATATTATCAATATATTCAGTCTGCTACAACAACTTTCTACCTCTCCCTTTCTTTTGGGATTGAGTTGTGGGTGTTTAAGCTAATTCTCTAGCTTGATTTAGCTCTATGTTTTCCTTCTTACAGATTGTTTTTCTCTTTCATAAGCTGATTGCATGAGAATCATATGTAACTGTTGCTTTTCCCCTATCAGTTAAGAAGTTCAAATATTTTTGGTAATCCATTACTGGGTTGCTGAAATCGTTGAATACAATTTGGTTGTCAATTTTCCTAATGAAGTTCCTTCATATTAATGTTTTTTGTTAGTTTCTTTGGTGGTATTTAGGGCAAATTTTTCATTTTACATTCATTAAACATGAAGTCCAGATTATAAAAGTATTTGTGGGGCAATGATGGTTTACAACAGTTGCTTGGTTTTTCTTTGATGTGAATACAGTGCACAAGCGACTATGGGTCTGATCATGAATTTTGTTTGTTCTACCACGAAACTCTGTCCAAATACTGTCGCGGTAAGGGAGATGCTTCAGTTGTGAGTAGTTTTTGTCTATATGCTTACATTATGGTTATGCTATGATATTTATATTCATATATATATGTCTGGGTGTAAACATATATTTATGGTTGATTTCTGCTAATGACCCCCCTTTTCTCTAGATTTTCTATTGATGTTGGAGTGTATGTGCTTTTATTAGGGGTGCAACTCAGGCGGGTTAGAGGTACAACTCAGGATCAACCCAACATATGAAGAACAAACCCTAACCAACCAAAACCCGACCTTTACCCCGAGCCTAACCCATCCGTAAATTTTTTAGCTCGGGTTGAATTCGGGCTTGCAATTCAAGCAGAGATTTTGGGATTGAATTTGGGTTACCACACTAAATTTATCAATATAAATATCCTGTACCACACTCATTTTATTAAACTTGTAGATTAGTTTCTCATTCTTTTATGTGCTTGGAATGCACATAATTTATAACTGAAAAGATGAACAATTGAAATAATTGAAGATATTTATATAGTATATTAAAAATAAAATATATAAGAATAATATTAGAATTCAAGTTTGGTTTGGCTCGGGTTGCTGGCACCTCAACCCAAGCTCAACCATAAATTGTAAAATGGTTATCCAAGCCCGTGAAAAATCAGGCTGGGCTCGGGTTGGGTTTAGGTTGGCAACCTTAGCTTTTGGTGATTTGTGTGAAATTGTGACAATTGGTATCCTTGATATCAACTCAGTCCCTAATTTATTTTATGTGATGCATGACCATTATTCAATTCTAAAAACATTCGAAATTATTGTGTCGTTGCATTTATTTATTTGTTGGTGCTTTAGTTCTTGCATAAGTTCTGTTTGCGAAGTGTTCTCTCATTCACAGTGCATCGTCTTGATAATATTGGTTGCAGGTCGTGACAACCTTCTTCCAGTGGCCGACACTACTAATTTGGATTATATTATGAAAATTTCCGGAATGTGCGATGTTGCTTCTAGAAGCTTTGCTCAGGTATATTTCATTGTTATCTGGAAACGAGTAGCTTTGTCTTATACAATTTTTTGGTGCTGCATGGCTTTCTTAAGCTTTTAAAATTACCTTTGACATTTTTAACTTGAATAAATTCTCGATGCAGAAAATTTGAATCCTCTATTGAACTTACTATATAAGTTATATGTTTCTTTCTCTTTGAAGACTTAAATTATAAATCATAATTGATTTATAAAATTATAGTTCAAATTGAAACTATATATGTCAAGGTTATGAGTGCAAAAATTTCATTCCTACCAGGAACCTTGATACTCTTTTTCTTCTTTAAATATGACAAAGGTTGAATGATAATTGTAGTACATCCTCCCTGGGTTGGCCAATGTGTTTATCTTGTGTGTGTATTTTGCATTCTTTTGTGTCCTGATGTGCATTGACATCCTTCTTTGATATGTTTATAATCCAGGAGATAATCTCATTGAACAATTGTGCGTCCAAGTGTGTCTTATTTATGGTATCATCATCATCCTTACTTTAATCCCATATGGATGAGGTCGGTCCATGAATTCTCTTCTTCCATTCTTTTCTATTACACGTCATCTCACCTATTATATTTAACTTTTTCATTTCTAATAGCTTCATCCCATGATAATTTGGGTCGTCTTCTCTCTCTTTTCTTCTAAGACAACTAATCTTCCTCTTCTTACCGGCGTATCTATAGGTCTTCGTAGGATGTGTCCATACGTTCTAAGTTTACTCTCTTATTTTCCCACTAATAGGTGTCACTCCTAATTTATTTTTCACGTTTTCATTAGTTATCCTGTATTTGCTAGTCACTCCGATCATCCACCTTAACATTCTCATATCCGCTACATGAATGCGTTGTTCTTGTTTCTTTTTTAAAGCCCAACACTCTGCAATGTCTGTTCTATAAAATTTTCCTTCTAAACTTTTTGTTATTCTTTTATCACATAAGATGTCACTAGCTTGTCTCCATTTTGTCCACCATGCTCCAATTCTATTAGTTATATCACTATCTATCTCTCCATCCTCTTGTATTATTGACCCAAAATACCGAAAGTGCTTATTTTGAATAATCCTTTGATTTTGAAGTATGATCATTATATTATCAAATTTTGAATTTTTATTAAATTTACATTAAATATACTCTGTTTTAGCTTTACTAATTTTTTAATCCTTTTTACTTTATGGCGTGTCTCCACATTTCTAGTTTATTGCTAAGTTCTCTTTGGAAGTGTCCAATAAGACTATATCATCAGCAAACAGGGTACTAAATTGCTTTTGCTTTAAAATGATAAATGTGCACAGAGAGAGCTTTCAAACCAAGACCACTCCCATAGGTGACATGGCTTTACCAACATGCCCACGCGTGCTTTTGTTTCTTAATGCAAACTTTAAGTATATATTGTATGTTAAGAACTTCTTGCATCCTTTCTACATATATAACATATTAAATGCTTAAAACCTTATATATAATCAAATATAAAATTATGAATAATCAATTAATATAATAATTTTTGGTACTTTAATTTGTAAAGTATTTTTTAATTTATTTTAATTTTTCAGATCTATTTTTTTTTTTGCTTTAAATTCCCACATACTATAAATGGTATGAATTTTCATTTATTTCATACTTGAATTTTTTTTATTCGTTTATTTAGTAAAAAATTGCAATTACTAAGCATTTTTAGTAACGACCGGAAGTCAAAATTCATAAATAGGTCACTACTTGGGCTAGATAGTCTTCAAAAATTTATTAAATATCACTAAAAATCCATTGTTATTGAATTATGTTATAATAAATAGTGTATCGGTGCATTTTTGGGTTTATGTGTGAGGTTTAAAAAAATTTATGATCGCAATAACCGATTACGTTATGTTATGTCCATTACACCACGTCCGCGACTGCGAACCATGGCGCCAAACCTCAAGCGACGTCATTGTAATTTATCTTAAAAGTAAATATTTTACTTTTAAGTTTTAAAAATTGAAACTGGAAGTAGAACAACCTATTATCATTTCTCCTTTCAAGTGATTTGGGATGAAAGTCTGTGTTATTTAACTGTTTCATATATTAAAAAATGTTTAAATTAATTTTGTTCCTCAAATATGGAATTTAGGGATGCTTTAACCATGGCGCTGGAAATTCTGTAGTTAAATAAGTACCACTTCTTATCCTTTTCCTATTTAAGTTTAGCAGTTCAAGATGTTTCACCTCAGACATGGAATTGAAGTCACTATAAATTGTATTTCTAGTTCAAGTATTTCCCCCAACTTTGCTAACTTTTGTTGAGCTAGAATTAGGGATGCTAGCTTATTTTGGTTAAGTGTGTCCAAAAGTTTACTCAAAACAACCACTTTCGTTATCTAGGATTGACAATACAAAAGAATGGAGAGATAGATACTGATGTAACTAGTAGAATTGGAGCGGGTTGGACAAAACGGAGACAAAAAAGTTGGATTTTATGTGATAAGAGAATATCACCTAGGCTAAAAGGAATATTCTATAGGACCGTCATTAGACCAACTATGTTGTATGGATTGGAGTGTTGGGCCCTAAAAAGAAATGGGAACAATGCCTTCATGTAGCGGAAATGAGAATGTTAAGATGGATGAGTGGAGTCACTAGAAGAGATAGGGTCACCAATGAAAGTGTGAGAGAAAAATTAGGTGTAGCACCCCTTGGTGAGAAAATTTGAAAGAGTAGACTTAGATGGTTTGGACACACACATCGGAGACCTGTTAAATGAGAAAGACTAGTTGAAATAGAAGGTAAGAGATGCAGAGGGCGACAAAAATAACATGGCATGATGTTATTAAATTGATTTGAAAAAGTTAAATATAGTAGGTGAAATGGCATGCAATAGAAAAGCTTGGAGAGAGAGAATTCATGTGACCAACCCCATTCATAAGGAATTAAGGCAAGAATGATGATGATGACAACGATGACGTAGAGAATTTAGTTGTTGCATATTATTTAGGTTTCATTTAAGTGTTGAGATTGAGACGTGATTTTTATGATAAAAAATATATTAAATTGCATGTGGTAGTCAACTACTTGCATTGTTTGACTTGGTCCAGGAATGTTGTCATCGACCCTGCATGCCTTAAGATGCCAACTTTCCTAAAATTTATATCTGAATAATTTATAGTTGTATTATTGGAGACTATTGTCTGTGCTAGTTATTGCCATTATGTAGTCGTCGTTGCAACATATTTTGTTGTAAAGGGAAAAAGAAGCTATGAACTCTCTAAGTATTGAGCTTTGTTTGTTTAAGAAGAAATACAAGAGAGAGAAATATGTAAAGGCTTGAATGAGAGTAAACACTCATTCACAACTCTGGTATTTATACACTAAAAGAGCACATGCTAATATTAAAAGAAAGGAAACCAAATAAAATCACTGCAAGTTTAATGCCTAAATATATGCGTAAATAAAGTCAAATCCTATGATTCTAGGCTATCATATCTCGACTAATATGGGAAGTAACATCCCATGATTCTAGGCTATCATATCTTGGCTAACACCCCTCCTCAAGTTGGTGCATGGAATCTAAGACGCCCGACTTTGAATGCATCCTCAAACGCAGTCTTGCTGACACCTTTCGTAAGAATGTTTACAATTTGCTAAGAGGTAGTGACAAACGAAGTACAAATCTGATTGGAGATTATCTTCTCTTGAATGATGTGTCGGTCAACCTCTATATGCTTAGTCCTGTTATGTTAAACGGTATTTGCTGCAATGCTAATGGCAGACTTGTTGTCACAGTAAAGAGAAAAAGGAAGTGACATTGGCAGGCACAAGTCTGTCATCAATGTTTCAACTTAGCAAACACTCCAAGAGCCATAGCCCTATACTCTGCCTTTGCACTCGATTGAGAGACAACATCCTGCTTCTTACTACGCCAAGTAACCAAGTTGCCACCAACAGTAGTACAGTAGCTAGTAGTACAGTAGCCAGAAGTTGACCTCCTATCTGAAATTGATTTTGCATAATCAGCATTTGTCCAGGCCTCAATCCGTAAGTGACCATGATTTGCAAACAAAATACCGCGGCCCGACCATGATTTGCAAACAAAATATTGCGGCCTGAACACCCTTCATGTAGCTTAGGATCCGACAGGGAGCGACGAAGATGACAGACCATTTTGGAATGAGCAGCAGAATGAAAGCCTGAAGGGGAAACCATATACTCCTCCTCCCTGCAAGTCACAATTGAGAAATGCATTCTTGACATCTAACTGAAATAGAGACCAAAACGAATCGCAGCAATGGAAAGTAAAATGCGGATGGTGTTCATCTCAGCAACAGGGACAAAAAGTCTCCTGATAATCTATGCCCTGAGTCTTAGCATAACCCTTGACAACCAATTGGGCCTTGTAGCTGTTGGAAACTATCCTTTTATTTTATTTTTCTATACTGAAGGGTATATAAGTAATTATGTGTTTATTCAAGATACTATAAATAAGATAAAGTGAGAGAGAATCAGACACTCTCATTCGTTTCTGCCGTCACATTCGTTTCTTCTCTCCTTTCTCAAATTTTCTTCTTCTGTCTTTTTCCCTGATCTGTTTTTCAATCTCATAAACCAACTTGGTATTAGAGCCACAAAGATCTTAGAGGGACTGAATCAACAAACCAGCAACCAAAGGCAGTGCTGATGTCATCGTCTCATACGGACCTCCATATAGGGTTTCTTGATGCAATTTCTTTACTCCAATCTGTAACAGAGGAGGAGTCTGATCAGAATGTTTGTGTGCACTATGCATATTTGAAGAAATAACTGAGAGTTATGGATTTTCTTTTTATTTCTGACCAGGTGATGAGTTTGTTCATAGATCTGCTGCAGTTGCTATTCTGTATGCCTGATTTCAGTCTTTGATGCTGTAATGCAGAGTGTCACTTCTGTTAATCAGATTGTGCCATCCCAATGATTGTTTAATATTTCTTTTCTAGTTTTATCTTGTGTGATTGGAAGAGATTGAGTGGTATTTGAGGCTGACCACAAGATGTCAGAAGAAAGTGAGATCTCCCAAATCCCAAAACAGGGGATAGTGGGTCAAGGCAGTACTCATGTCGAAAACCCTACTCTCCAGATCACAACAGTGAAGTTATAGGGCCAAAACTATCTCGCCTTGGTCACAGTCGGCAACATTGTTTATAAAGTAAAGGAGAATGGGTTATCGGACTGTAAGTTAGAGGAACCAAAGGTTGATGATCTCTTATATGAGAAATGGGAGGCTGAAAATTCAACAGTTATGTCATGGCTTCTTAACTCCATGAAACCAGAAATTAGTAATGGATACCTATTCTTAAGAACCGCCAAGGAAGTTTGGGATGCCATATCCGAAACTTATTCAAAGATGGGTAATGTGGCACAAATTTATGATTTAAAGCGCCGAATCCATGAAACCAAACAGAGCAATTTATCATTGGCAACTTACTTTCAGACCCTGCGGGGTTTGTGGCAGGAGTTAGATCATTATCAAAGGCTAAACTGCAGAAGTTGATTGAACAAGAACACATTTTTGAGTTTTTAGCTGTTTTAAATCCTGAGGTTCGAATTCAGATTTTAGGTAAAGATCTCCTTCCCTCTCTGATGGGAGTATATGCATATGTTCAAATTGAGGAAAGCAGGCAAGTTGTTATGCTTCAGTCAATGCCACGGGAGAGCTCTGCACTTGCCACCTCTACCCAACGAGATGGAAAGGGAGGGGCCAAGAAATATGATTAAAAATAAATTAATGGATACTCCAGCTGATGACAGAGACAAATTGTTTTGTGATTATTGCAACAAAACCATACATACTAGAGAAAATTGCTGGAAGATACATGTTTGTCCTTAGTTTGGGGGTACAGGAGGTTGTTCAGGATCCCATGCTCACCATACTACTGTTGAATCTTCTTCAGCCACTATGACTATACCAACTCAGTGTGAGACACCTACTCTTACTAAGGAGGAATTTGAGAATTTCAGGCGCATAATATCACAATTAGAGATTCCCGCAACTGCATCCACCTCTTTTGCCCACTAACGTAACTTGGCTAATGCTCTAAGTGCATCTTGTAACACATTTCATCATCCTTGGATCATTGATTCAGGAGCGTTTGACCATATGACTAGGTTGTCTACTTTATTGTCTTCTTATACTACTTGTTCAGGTAGACCAAAAGTTCAGATTGCAGATGGTTCTTTTTCGTCGGTCTCTAGCAAAGTTTCAATTGCTGTTACCTCCTCTATGCCCCTCTCATCTGTCTTACATGTTCCCAAACTCTCCAGTAACTTCTCTCTGTCAGTAGCATTACGAAACATCTAAACTGTAGTGTAACTTTCTTTCCCTCACATTGTATCTCTCAGGACCTAGTCACGAGGAGGACGATTGGCAATTGTAGGGAGAGGGATGGTCTTTATTTTTTGGATGCTCAATTGGAGAAGATAAATCAAGTTAAACAAGAACTTGAGTCAACAAGTTGTGATACCCCTATGAATCAGATTTGACTATGGCATCGACAATTAGGACACCCATCATTTCTTTTGTTGTAAAAACATTTCCCTTCTTTATTTTCAAGAATAAATGTCTCCAAATTTCGCTGTGGAGTGTGTAAACTTGCAAAACATCATAGAACTTCATTTCCTTCAAGTTCTAATAGAAGTTCATCTTCATATTGATGTATGGGGCCCTTCTCGTCTTGCTAGTTTATCTGGCTTCAAATGGTTTGCTACGTTCATTGATGATTATTCTTGTACCACTTGGGCTTACTTGATGAAAGAAAAAGTGAAGTTTTTTCATGTTTCAAAACATATCACAAAATGGTGCTCACTCAGTTTAATACAAAAATAAAAATTGTTCGTTCAGATAATGGAGGTGAGTACTTTTTTGGTGGTCTTAGTTTTTACTTCCAGGAACATGGAATAATACATCAAAGTACTTGTGTTGACGCTCCTCAGAAAAATGGGGTCGCTGAGAGAGAGAATCGGCATCTTCTATTGGTTGCTCGGGCCTTAATGTTTTCTATGCATGTTCCTAAACCATATTGGGGAGATGTTGTACTCACTGCAACATACCTTATTAATCGATTGCCCTCAAGAGTCCTTGATTTCAAGTCACCAATTGAAGTTTTTTCGCTTTTATTTTCCTCTTCAACTTTTTTTTAGTTCCTCCTCGAGTTTTTGGGTGTGTTTGTTTTGTTCATGTTTATAATCGTGCACGTGTTAAGTTAGATCCAAGAGCTATTAAATGTGTTTTTTTAGGGTATTCTCCATCTCAAAAGGGTTATAAATGTTTCCATCCTCCTTCGGGTAAGCAATTTGTCTTTATGGATGTTACCTTCTTTGAGTCGACGACTAATTTTTCACGAAAGACTTCTCTTCATGGGGAGAGTATGAATGAAGAGAAATCCATAGTGGGAGTATTGCCTACCATGGAGTCCTTTCTATTGCCTACCACTGTTCCTTCACGTCCTTTGCAAAAGGAACAATAATTGACTCAAGAACAAGATCCTAAAGATTCTCAATACCAAGTTCATGAAGATCAGGAGCAACCTGATAAGGAGTTAAAGGTGTGTGCAAGAAGACACAAGGATTAAGACTGTTTCTTTCCCTCCTTGCCAATCATCACCCTCTGACTCAGGTAATCCTAAGTTACCCGCTGTTATAGATGATCATACTCCTGTTTTCTATGATACTGATGTTCCAATTGCTCTTCCTAAGGGTGTTAGGTCTTGTACTCAACATCCAATATCTAACTTTGTTTCTTATCAACCTCTTTCTCCTTTTTATCATGCCTTTGCATCCCAGTTGTCTTTTGTATCTATTCCTCAAATTTTACAAGATGCATTTGCTGATCCAATGTGGAAGGCAGCAATGTAGGAAGAGATGAAAGCTCTTTAGAAAAATGATACTTGGGAATTAGCTGAGTTGCCTAGAGGGCAAAAGACGGTTGGATGCAGATGGGTGTTCACAGTGAAGCAGAATGTGGTTGGCTTAGTAGAGAGGTACAAAGCCAGATTGGTGGCGAAAGGCTTCACACAAACTTATGGGATTGACTATCAGGAGATATTTTCTCTTGTGGCAAAGATGAATTCTATCCGAGTTTTGCTCTCTTTGGCTGCAAATTTTGGTTGGTTACTTTGACAGTTTGATGTGAAGAATGCCTTCCTTCATGGAGATTTTGAGGATGAAGTGTACATGGATGTTCCCCTTGGCTTCGAGTTTACATCATTTAATGGCAAGGTATGTAAAGTGAAGAAAGCATTGTATGGGTTAAAGCAATCTCCTAGAGCATGGTTTGAGAGGTTTATCAAAGCTATGGGAAGATTTGGCTATAACCAAAGCCAAGGAGATCATACATTATTCATTAACGCCTCAAGGAAAGGAAACTGCGCTTATTGTATATGTGGATGATATAGTATTGACCGGAAATGATGTAGAAAAAATGTCAAAGTTGAGGACCTACCTACCTAGTGAATTTGAGATAAATGATTTGGAAAATTTGTAGTACTTCCTAGGTATTGAAGTTGCTAAATCGAAGCAAGGGATTTTCATCTCACAAAGGAAATATGTGCTTGACCTCCTCAAAGAAACGGGAATGTTATGGTGTAAACCTATTGATGTGCCAATTGAACAAAATCACAAATTAGGAGATAGGTGGTCAAGATGCTCTAGTTGATAGAGGCAGATACCAGAGGCTTATGGGAAAATTAATTTACTTGTCACACACTCGTCTTGATATTGCTTATGCAGTCAGTGTTGTGATCCAATTTATGCAAGCACCATGTGATTCTCATATGGAGGCAGTTTATAGAATTCTTCGATACTTGAAGTTTGCTTTGGGTAAAGGGTTGTTATTTTCTAGACATAATCATATGCGAGTAGAATCTTATATAGATGCATATTGGGCTGGATCAATTTTAGATCGGAGATCCACATTTCGTTATTGCTCTTTTGTTGGAGGTAATCTAGTAACATAGCGCAACAAAAAACAGTCACTTGTTGCTAGATCTAGTGTCGAAGCAGAATTTAGTGCCATGGCTCATGGAGTATGTGAATTACTGTGGTTGAAATTGTTGTTGCAAGAATTGGGGTTTGACTCCATGGATCCAATGAGGTTATACTGTGATAACAACACTCAGTCCAGTCCTGCATGATAGAACTAAACACATTGAAGTTGATAGACACTTTATTAAAGAGAAATTAAGTGCATGTCTGATTTGTACTCTTTATGTGAAGTCAGGTGATCAACTTACAGATATTCTAACAAAAGGAATGGCAACTACTATTTTTTATTCAGTGGCATGTGTAATATATTTGCACCAGCTTGAGGGGAGTGTTGAAAACTTTCCTTTTATTTTATTTTTCTATATTGAAGGGTATATAAGTAATTATGTTTTTATCCAAGATAGTATAAATAAGATAAAGTGAGAGAGAATCAGATACTCAATTCTTTTTTGTTGTCACATTCGTTTTTTCTCTCCTTTCTCAGTTTTTCTTCTTCAGGTTCTTTTTCCCTGATCTGTTTTTCAATCTCATAAACCAACTATAGCGAGCAACTGATCCATTTGGATTATGCTTAATTGCAAACACCCAACGATAGCCCACAATCTTTCGTCCAACAGGAAGCAGAACCATGTCCTAGGTCTGATTTTTCTCAAGTGCCTGCAGTTCTTAAGCCATAGCGTCATGTCACTTGTGGTTATGCTAGTGCATCTGTAACACTAGAAAGTAGAGGAACCGAGGCAACAAAAGTAAGAAAACTCCGATAGGAGGGTGAGAGAACACAATTAAAAACAAAATTTGAAATAGGATAAGTACAAGAAGGTTTACCTTTCAAAGAGCAATAGGACGATCATCAAACGGAACAACTACTTTTGTTGGTGGAGCTGGTGTTGAAAGGACAAAGCAGTTAGTCGTGGGAGTAGAAGCTTGAACCCGTTGTCTGCGATTATAAACCTGTGAAAAAGGAACAATTCCCCCTACTGGAGGGGTATCACGAGGAGTATTAGTAGCAGAGGAAACAGGAAGGCGATCATCAGTCATGTTCAATGGGAATCACTCACTCTAAGAACCAACTGAACCTCTATAGGATGGTGTATGCTCAAAGAAAGAGACATCCATGGATATAAACCGCCAACAACTGGGAGTCTGCCCAAAAACACATTCTTCAATGCCTTGGGGTCAAGCTTTGTACGAGTCTGCCCTAACTACTGAACAAAGCATACACCCAAACACCCTCGGGGGAATAAAAAAAAGAGATTGATTGGGATGGAAGAGAGGGGGGCTGCAAAATTAATAATCCTAGAAAGGGTCTTGTTAATGATGTAGACAGCTGAAAGAACTCAATCACCCCAAACGACTGGGGAACATTTATGCCAATGCAGATTGCTCTGACTAAGTCAATGATGTGGCGATTCTCTCTTTCAGAATGACCATTCTGTTGAGGGGTTTGAACATTGGACATCTGATGCTCAATCCCAAATTATGTACACAAACGTTGTATCTTCCTATAAGTGTACTCTGTACCATGATTAGATTTGAATTTTTAATGGTATGACCATACTAAGTCTGAACTATTGTCAC
The DNA here is from genome assembly GCA_026545225.1 of Cornus controversa. Classification (NCBI taxonomy): domain Eukaryota; kingdom Viridiplantae; phylum Streptophyta; class Magnoliopsida; order Cornales; family Cornaceae; genus Cornus; species Cornus controversa. The sequence continues at coordinate 95,813,529 of CM048846.1, read as the reverse complement.
AAAATTTTAAAAAATAGTGTACACCTCATTCCTAGTCTTCATGAGATAGACTCATGTAACACAACTATAATCATCAATAAACAATCCAAGACTAGAAATATCTGGGGAAGGCCCCTACACATTTGAATGAACAAGATCAAAAGGCGGTGAAGCAGTTTTATTACTACTAGCAGGATAATTGGAACGAACATGTATAGCTAGGTGACACATCTCACAAGATAAATATGAGATTGCCACATTACTAAATTTAGAAGGAAACAAATGTTTTAAATAACCAAAAGAAATATGTCCTAAGCGTAAGTGCCAACACATAAGTTGGACTTTATTAGACGAAACAGAACTAAAAAAGGAAACTGAATGCTCGTGAGGTGACAACGGAGCATCCAACGGGTATAGGCCGTCCACTTCACGCTAATAGCCAATCGTTTGCTTTGACACAAGATCTTGAAAAACACAGTGAGTTGGAAAGAACGTTACTCTACAATTTAAGTGTTTAGTAACTCTACTAACAGAAATAAGATTAGTGATAAGTTGTGGAACATAAAGTGTATCTGATAAAGTTAAAGGAGTAACAGACGTGTTACCCTTCTCAATAATGGAAGATGGAGAGCCATCCACAAGGCGTACCTTGCGATGGCCATAACAAATACTATAAGAGTGGAAGGACGCACCGGTCATATTATCTAAAACACCAGAATTAGTGATCCATGGTGTCGGAGATATAGATACACAATGTGCCGATGCAATAGTACCTAAGTGGGCATAAGTGGGATGATGCCTCCATATGACTGAAGAACTGTTTGAACTTGTCCTAATCATCCTGAGTCAAGGTAACTGTAGTAGAGGATAAAGAGGCAGAGTTGTTAGGAGTCGACAAGTTTGGCTGTGTAACAGAATGCACTAAGGATCGGGGCTGCTGTGGTGGACGTCTATGTAGTGCGTAACAAGATTTGATGTGACCAAGTTTCCCGCAATGGTCACATTGTCCACACTGTAGTCTAGGAGGAGGGCCGGTGTTAGCACTCTGAACTATTCTGGAGGGTGCAGTTTCTGAAGTATTAGGAACTCGAATTGCCATAGCGGAGGGATCAACAGAAACAACACTTAATGGAGGAGTTCGACGACTCTCATCTAACAACACATAAGAGTATGCATCCTCCAGTGTAGGGAATGAAGACAAGCCTAACAGATGAACACGAGCATACTCGAAACACGTCGTTTAACTTGACAAGAAATTGAAACACTCGATTCTACTCCACAATCCTCGTATACAAAATTGCATCTTCTGGATCCTGTCAAGAGTGGAAGGAATCATAATATTACATCTCCCAAATAGCACGAAGCCTGACAATGTAACCAGAACTGTCGAGTCACCCTAAGTAATCCTAGTGATATCTCGCCCAGCTAGAAGATCCTTGTGTTATTTTGCCTCTGAGAATAAGTGTGCTTTACAGAATCACAAATCTGCTTAGGCGATCTTCATGAACATATAACCAACAACTATGTTTGGTTGCATTGAATTGAATAGTTAAGACATAACCATGGCGTTATCTCCAAATCATTTTGGATATGTCTTATCTGACTCAGCTGGCTTTTTCTCAGAACTAGTAATATCGCCAATCTTGCCTTTGCCTCCAATGAACATCCTGGCAGACTGTGCTCATATCAAATAGTTGGAACCATCCAACTTCACTGTGGTTATTTGATGTCCTGGATTCTCTGATGAGTTGGTGCCTTGGTGGAAAAAATGTCACTACCACCCACAAAACTCGAGCCACGAGAATTAGCAATTGAGGACCTTGAATCTGTTATACTCTGTCACACGACAATAAACAACTCCAAAAAACACCACAAATCCTGTCAACTAATCAAAGTGTCTCCTTAGACCATAAACAATCAACATCTCCTCAGACCATTCTCGAAAAGTTCAAATACAAACTTTTTTTAGGAGCGCTGCCCGCTTACATATAGCCAGACAACGTCTTTCTCAATATCCGAAACCTCATTGTAGAGTCACAAGAATTTACCCAAGCCCTTCTAGGTGTTAGAGGCCAACTATACCTACTTACCCAACCCTAGAAGAGAAAAAAGGAACTTGTAAAATTTAGAAATACCTGCTTTTGATCACAAAAGCAACTCACGGGACCATGTGCAGGCAGCGTCACAAGGTGTCGCAAATAGCCTAAGGTTGCTGTCGCACAAGCCGCAAGGCTCAATGGAGGTTGTGGAAAGGTTCTGGCTTTGATACCAGGAGGAAATACAAGAGAAATATGAAAATGCTTGAATGAAAGTAGACACTCAGTCACAGCTTGGGTATTTATACACTAAAAGAGCACATGTTAATATTACAGGAAAGGAAACCAATTAAAATCACTGAATATTCTATGCCTAAATATATGTGTAAATAAAGTCAAATCCCATGATTCTAGGCTATCATATTTCGACTAATATGGTAAGTCACATCCCACGATTCTAGGCTATCATATCTTGGCTAACAGATTATTTGTTTTTGTGATTTTGAGTACTTATAGTGCAACTTTTATGCCTTGAAGGACAAGGATGTGTTGTTCTCTGTTTAATTTTTGTGGATATGGCCAGCATGTTGACATCTAAGCATCTTACCATGCACTTGTTGATGTGCTATAACACTTCCACTTTGGACAAAGTTAGAAGTGGTGAATCTGTTGTTATCTCGCGCCCTTTTATATTGGAATGCATGAAGGCACCTTGTCCTCTGATATAATGTTACTGCCACAATAGAACATTTTACTTCTGAAGCTTCAGTTAGATCTGTATTGGATTTGGGCCGTTGTCAAAGCCATTATAGAACTGTGGTTAGAACTCTGGCATGGTATGTGAAGTTGAGGGGCAGGTTTTGTGGTTTAATTCTTATTGTTGCCAATCAAAATGTACCAATTTGATTCTTTCTTGTGTTCATGTATTTCTTAATCTCTAGTTGCATTGTAGCTGGGTATTTCTTTATATATCCCTTTAACATGAAAACCATACTGTAGCAGTACTTGTGGGGTAATAATGATTTGAAACTACTTTTTGGTTTTTGTTGTTTTGGAAGCAGTGTGCAAAACAATATGGCAGTGACCATCAAGTTTGTGGGTTCTACCGCGATACTTTGTCCCAATATTGTGGTGGTACGTGGATGCTTCAGTTGTGAGTAATTGTGTTTTATATGTTTCTGTTGTGATGTGCTATGCTTGCCAAGGTTTTGCCTTTTCTCACATTTGTCATTTTATTATTTTTCATTGCTCCGCGATGTTCGTCTTACATTATATGTGTTTCAAATATTTTTTCTACTTCTCTCTCTCTCTCTAGTGGTCTGTATAATGCATTTTTATTTTTTGGTACTTCAATATTTCTGTTCAACTCAATTTCTCATTGTGGGTTCTGACTTCTTTGGAAATTAGACTTGAGTGCATTGTTCTAGCATGGAGGCATGTCAGCCCTTAATCTTGAAAAGAAAATATGGTATTAGAATTGGAAAATAGATTTTTGACAAACATCAAGTAATTGGGATATCCCATTTATCATTAGATCATTTGGGTGAAAAGGAGGATATATGAGTGGAATTTTATGTTTAAACAAACTGGTTCATGTGTGTGTTTCCTTTTTTCCTTTTAATTTATTCATGATGAGTAGAATCCAGGAAAAGAGAGATTCTCTTGTTGATGTTGGAAGTGAAAATATGTGCTCTTATTTGTGCAGTGCTGATTTGTGTGATAGTGATGGTAGTTTCCTTGATATCATCTTGGAATCCCTAATATCTTTCATGCAAAGAAATCATAGGATGCTGTTTATTCAATTTTAAAAATAAAATATGAAATTGTTGACATGTATATTCTTCTAATAATCTTCTTTGCAGGTTCTGACAACATTGTCAAGGATGGAAAGGTACCGAATCGTGCAAAGTTCTCATAAGGCTCCTCAACGAGTTATAATTGCTCTTTATTTGTAAACTATCAATGCTAGTTACATCATACAGTCTTTTCACAAGGCATGGTCTTTTTAAGATTTTTACAATTCACTTCAATTTGAATTTTTAATTAAATTAACTATTGATCTGGAAGACATGAATCTCAAATTGAATTCCATTTGTAACGGTTATATGATTTTGTAGTTCAAATTGAAACTATATGAGTAATACACCCAGGTCTTTCAATAGTAAACAACTCTTGCTTTCTCCCCAGATCAAAAAGAAATAAAAATAATCCTATTCCTATACCACTGGTAACTAAAGCTAGGGCCCTAGTAGATAAAGAACCTCTTCACTGCATCAAGCCTCACCTTCACGATTGGCAATAATCATCACCTCCTTCACAGCTTTTTATGGTTTTCCCCAGTTTCTGAAAGTTGAAGTGTTGTAGATATTTTTCACCTTTCTGTATATGCCTCCGGTAAGCAATACGATGAAAGTGTGGTTTACAGTGAGGGAAGATGGATATAGATGAGAGTGTAAAAGAACTTTGATGGTGTTCTGACTTTTGGTAGAACCACAACAGTGCTTGTACCAGCTAGGGAACTGAGAAAGCTAGAGCTAGGGATTTATGGCAATTTTATTGGAGTATTAAACGGTCGTTTATGAGACGTTTTCCATATAGATGAGCTTCATACGGCTTGAAACAGTAACACCCGTATTTATCCATATTATTCGAGGCTAAACGGCAAACAGGCGTCTTTCTAAATAGTTCGTGCGTACGTGAATTAACTAACTAGGACTCAGACAGATATCATAGCTGAGGAAAATTTATACCGCTGCACCCCCTCTTTCTCTCTAAATTTCTCTCTCTGTCTCTGGGTATCCTAGCTCAGGAAAAAATCATAGTATCTTTTATATGCATGTCCTTGAAATGGGATTTTTTTACCTAAGCTCAGAACTCTTTTATGGGATTCGAGAGATGCTCGAGACTTTCTTCGTCCTGGGTTTCAAGGTTTTATTCAAGGTTTTAAGTGCTTGGAGTTGGCCCTGGTCTTTGAGCTTTGAGAATCAATGTGGGTTTTGTTCGAGTTTCTTTTTTACTTGAGATTGACTAGTGTTTTGACGCTCGAGAGACACTATGAATGATGCTCGAGGTTTTATTTAACCTCAGTTTTACTCAGATTTTTTTAGACTTAAGAAGCACTGTGAGTGATGCTCAAGGTTTTGTTTGACCTGAGTTTGACTCTGGGTTTTGAGACTCAAGAAGCACTTGTTCGTGATGCTCGAGATTTTGGGTGACCTGAGTTAGACTTAGGGTTTTGAGACTCGAGAAGCACTTGTGAGTGGTGCTTGAGGTTTTGTGTGACCTAAGTTGACTCAGGGTTTGAGACTTGAGAAGCACTGTGAGTGGTGCTCGAGGTTTTGTTTGTCCTGAGTTTGACTCAGGGTTTTGGGACTCGAGGAACACTGTGAGTGATGTTTGAGGCTTTCTCGAAGTTTATGGCTAGTTTTAGACTTGAAACATTACTTTAAGTTACTTTAGCCTTTTTTAGTCAAATTGGTCTTTGACATATCTTTTGGCTTTCTGCTGACATGGCCATTATGTTGACATGGCTCCTATCTGTGTTCCACTTGAAAAGTGTAGTGGGTTCAACGTGAATAGACACCTGGGTACACCTACAGTTATCTCCTTCCACCACTACTTTTGAGTAGGGGTGCACCCAGTTCGGTTCCTACAAGAATCAGAACCGATCCCAAAGGTTCCTTAATTTTGGAACCAGAATCGGAACCGTTAAGGAGTGGAACTGGACCGTGCTTCATGGTTCGGTTCGGAACCGCGATGATTTTGAATGATGTTTTTTTTTTTGAAAAGGATTCAATTGAAGTTAATGAAACTTTGTTTACTTTCAAGGATTCAAAAGAACCAATCTCTTTAAATCAAAGTGCAGGTTAGGTAAAAGGGAGAAAAATGAAAAAGTAATTGAAAGCCTAACTACTGGAGAAGCCTAATCAAGGTGAAAGCCTTACTGGCAATAATGGATCCTTATTCCACTCCACTAGAGAAGCTTAATCAAGATGCGGCCTTTTAAAGCTCTTGATTTTACAGGAAATCAAAGATTGAATGGTTAAAAATTTCTCAAAAACAAATTTAATGAATTGTTTCAACACTTTATAGAAACGAATAGATCTCCACAACCACCATATAAACACAACACTAGAGAGTGAGAAAGAGAGAGAGAGAGTGAGAGAGTGAGAGAAAGAGAGAGAGAGAGTGAGAGAGTGAGAGAAAGAGAGATGGAGAGAGAAAAAGAGAAAATGAATGGATTGGTGAGGGGCTGAGGTCTGTGTCGTTGCGCTGTGAAGGAATGAAAACTCGTCTGTTTCATTTTGTACGTGAAAATGGAATGGAATGTGAATGTGAATGGAATGGAATGATTATTCTCGATCATTTTCATTCTATTGTTTGGTTGCAAATATGAAATGAAGTAGGAATGAAATAAATTTTAAATCAAATTGTCCAAAATATCCCTTCTAGTGACAAATAAATTAAACTAACAAAGGTGTAGTGATGGTGATTGTGGTGGAGGAAGGTGGTGATGTGGAGGTGGTGGAGGAAGGTGGTGATGTGGAGGTGGTGGTGTGGTAGTGGAGGAAGGTGGCGATGTGGAGTTGGTGGCAGTGGTGTGATGGTGGAGGTGGTGGGGTCGGCGGTGATGGAGGTGGCGACGATGACGGTGGTAGTGGTGGTGGTGGTGGTGGTGGCCATGTGGAGGTGGCAGTGGCAATGGCGGTGGTAGAGCCGGTGGTAATGGTGGTGGTAGAGGCGGTGTGGTGCTGGTGGAGGTGAAGGGTTTTTTTGGTAATATGATTTTTTTTTAATCTTACTAGGAATTGAATGTCCATTCCATAAGTTTAACTATGAAATGAATTTTCATTCCAAGGAAATGACTATTCCCACTTTAAAATTCATACCAAACAAAGAAATAGATGGAATGGACTTTCCGTTCCATTCCATTCTTGCGTACCAAACGCATCAAGGGTTAGAACTTGATATATATATATATATAAACTAGATATAATGCAAACTTTTAGAACATATTTTATATTATATATATAATATTGAATTCCAACGTTCTGGTTCAACCGGAACTATTGGGAACAATTTCTAAAATTTAGAACCGGAATCCTTGTAAACAATTTGGTTTGATTAGTTCCGATTTTGGTTCCATCTGTTCTTTGTGCACCCTTACTTTTGAGTATTCCCAATTAATAATAAGTTTGAGACCCTCTTTGAGAATTGAGTTAATTTGCACTACTCTTCATCATGTATTATATATAATTTTGATAGAAGAAACCTATTTTGGTGAAAAGACCTTAACTCTCTTAGTCTTTCTTCTTCACGAACATTTTTATAATATACTCCCTCCGTCCCATAATTCTTGGGATGTTTGGGGAATCCAACTTTTTATGGGAGTAGAGTTTTAATGTATTTTATTGTAGTGGTAATAAATGAATTTACACATTAGTTTTTCTTTAAAGGTTGATAGTAGTATTATATGGTGGGGCCAACTTAGGGACGACAATTTCCTCCGGCCCGGCGGGTTTTCGCCCTGCCCATAATGGAGGGGATTTGGTATGCCTCTAATAGGAGTAGGGGCGGGTATGATTTTTTTATAAGAAAACTCGCCTAGTACCTTCCCCGGCCCACCCCTCCCCACCTCGATTATGCACACACACACATATATATTAATAGTGAAATAATTATATGCAGTATGCCATTTCTTTTATTATTATATTACTTATATAAATATAGTATACTAGCTGGCAGCCACTAGGGTTTATTCTCTTCAATAAAAAATGATTTTCAAATTTCATCTTTAGGTCTGATTGAACAACAAAACGAGAAAGAGAGTTAGAGAGAACTAAGAAGTTATTTGAAGCCTTAGAGATCTCCCGACGACAATTTTATTCCGGTGAAGCCGTGAAAGTATTCTCTCTTTATCTTGTTCTGTTTTATTCCTTTCTTTATCTTGTGGCTAAAAGAGAAGTCTCTACCTTTCTCTCTCTATCTTGTGTACATAATAGATCTACAATAAAATTTTCCTTGAAGACTAGAACTATTTCTATCTCCATCTACATGTGTATGTATATTTGTGACATTTTCTTTGGTCTTATATATTGGGGTTTTGACTATAGGAGTGTTGCATCATCGTTTGGGAACATTTAACCCAAACATCGAATTCATAGCAAATAAATCAAAGGATTTTAAGGATTATGCTATTCCTCTCTCTCTCTAAACGGGGCGGTGGTGGTATGCTTATCACAAACTCGTCAGGGTTCTTAACAGGAAATGAATTGAGTATTTCCTTAACAGAGCAGGGTAGGGTTTCGGCATACTCGCCCCGCGCCGTTAAGAACCTTAACGGGGTGGGGTAGGGTTTCTACATTCTCGCCCCGTTGCCATCCCTACCAACTTTTAGGTTAGTGGGATTTGAAAATGGTAGTTTAGGAATCATATAAAAGATAGTACATCCATTTTAGGAATGGACATGTATTTTGGGACATCCCAAAATGGAATAATGGACTAGAATAATGGGACGGAGGGAGTATATATTTATAGACATGTATTTTGTTTTTCTCATTTTAAATTATAGGAAAATCAATTAAACTCTATTTAACTTCGTTGAAGCCTATTTTGGTGAAAACACCTTATCTTTCTCTTCTTCACAAACATTTTTGTAATATATATGGTAAAGTACAAATAACACCCCTAAAGTATAAAAAATGTACAAATAACACCCCCAAACTTTATTGTGTATATAAGCAATAGAAGTTTGAAAAAATGTTGCAAACAAAACGCTACCGTCTATGAATAGTTAAAAAATGCCGTTAGTGGGTCATGGGCAACGCAAATGATTTGTTTAATACATTTTATCCTTGGAAAGCCCTTTTTATATACCAAAAATGCCCTTAATTTCTCTCTTCGGTTCATCTCTTTGCATGTGCTACTCACGTGCACTCGTGTCATCTTCATTGAAACCTATTTTGGTGAAAAACACCTTATTTTTTAATATTCTTATATGAGAGCCTCTTTAGTCTTTTCACCATTTTGTTAGTGGTCAACAGACGTCAGACCCTTAAGTTGAAGGACTTCTAAAAACACATATGAGGTTGGTTATATACATTATTTGCATACGTAGAGGTTATTTGCACTCCACCCATATATATATTTAGAGTAATGATAGAGAGTCTAATCCGACTAGACTGATAATAGTTTTATGTGAGTGGAGTGGTGGGTCCCACTACATGTCATCACCATGACATCATGTGATGGGGCCTACCACCCCACTCACATTAAAATAAAATAGGACTAGTCCAATTGGCCTCCAAATCATTATTCTAAGCCATAACAAAGAAACCCTATAAGCTTCATGCGTCTTGAGTTTTTGATTAGATCGAAAAAGACCGCAAAGCTCTATGAAAGTGGGGAGAGAAAACGAAGTTAAAAAGAGTTTAATTGATTTTCCTATAATTTAAAATGAGAAAAATAACTTACATGTCTATAAATATATGAAAATGATTTGGAGGTCGATCGAACTAGTCTGATTTTATTTTAATGTGAGTGGGGTAGTGGGCCCCATCACATGATGTCATGGTGATGTCATATAGTGGGACTCACCACTCCACTCACATAAAACTATTCTCGGTCTAGTCTGATTCGAACTCTCTATCATTATACTATATGGCTTATTCCATCAAGTCAACTGTAATGGCTTTTGTGGGCCTTTTATTTTAATTCATGGGCTACAATGATGGGTTGCTTGTTTGGTCTTTGGGCCAGGTTTTCCCCACTATTGTGGGCCTGCACAGTTACAGTTCAATACAAATTACCCTTTCGAAAAAAGAAAAAAAAAACTTGAAATCCAAATCAAACTATGCTAAACTTGTTTTTCTCACTCATACTTAGATTGAGTATTCCAGATCTGACACAAAATCATCCAAAAACTCATCGAAATGGGCATCCTCGACAAATTCAAGACCTGGGTTTTGTTTATACGATTGATATATTTGTCAAAAGTTATGGCTTAGTTTTTGGGCAGTTTGCCCTCACAAACGCAATGTATTCCTGATTGTTGAACAGGTGAAGGTGAGATGAGGAGTGGTGTCGTGGACGACGATTTGATTTCAGGGCACAATGTACTTGATAAAAAATTGAACTAACATAACAAATATAGATTGTTCAAATCAAAGAGTAAAAAAAAAAAAAATTCATATTTTGAACGTGATGCATAATAGTCTCATTTTTTTATGTCACATTAGACAATTGCACTCTGTTTTCAATTAATTTAATTTGTTTCAATTGAATTTAGCGATACATGATAGACTCAATAGAAATGGTGACAAAATCAGAAATTTATTTAAGAAATTTAGTCACAATTGGTGTTTATTGATGCTCATGCCCAGGTATAGAAGGTTAGTTCGTTACCTGGTATTGGGGTTGGATCTTATTTTCTTTGAGTTTGTCGGCTTTGGATTGTTTAAGACTGTTTTGTTTTCTGGGCCTGAGTCTCAAATGTCTTTAGCCCAATTTGGGTTTAAGCCCATTTTTATATTCCACGGGGTATGCCTTATCTCCAGTAAATTCTTTTTTATATTTTATATACTCACTTATTTACCAAAAAAGAAGGAAAAATTGATAAAGTGTTGTAATAGTAAATAACTACTAAAGTATACACTCACAGAATATAATAGGGTTATGTGGTTGTAATTTTAGAAGGAAGATAGAGTAAGAAAGTTGATCTATATTAATATATTTATAATAGTAAGAGGGAGGAAAAGAAGATCGATAGTTATAATAGTAAGAGAGAGGAAGAGAACAGAGAGAGAAGTTGTTTTTTATTCTCAAAGGATATCCCAAACCTCGGATACATAGCAGCATATATATAGCATTTATAACTACCTTATCATCTATTTACTAGTTGCAAACCATGTGGGAGTGAATCCCACTCTACTTGCAACACTCCCCCTTGGGGTTCAAGACACTATAAAGACTACAATATTCTTGTGTCTCTGAGGGGAGAGGAAAAAGAAAAGAAAAGAAAAGGGTATTGCATGGAGTAGGATTGCCTCATTAAAACCTTGCCAGGAAAATCCATTGGGACAAAATCTGGATTAAGGGAAAAGAGTACAGTATGCTAATACCATTTTTCAATCAATTTATCTCCTTCATCAGCATGAAAAATCTTTTAATTGACGCATTTCAATATTGTGTACCAGCTTATTGAATGTTGTAGTGGTAGACTTTTAATAAATAAGTCTGCTAAATTATCACATGAACATATCTGCTGAACATCAATATCACCACTTTTCTGAAGATTATGAGTATAAAAGAACTTTTGTGAGATATGTTTGGTCCTATCTCCTTTAATAGAGCCTCATTTGATTTGTGCAAGGCATGCAACATTATCTTCATATAATATCGTTGTGATATCATTTATTGAGGATAATCCACATGTTTCTCGAATATGTTGTACCATAGATCTCAGCCAGACACACTCTCGGCTTGCCTCATGATGTATCTCAGAATGATTTAAAGAAGTTGCAATCATTGTCTGTTTCATGGATCCCATGATATAGCATTGTCACTACAAGTAAATACATATCCTGTTTGTGATAGATCTTTATGTGGATCAGAAAGATAATCTGCATCTATATATCCAATTAATTGGGATTTTGATTTATTTGAATAAAACAATCACATATCAGTGGTTCCACGAAGATATCTCATTATATGCTTGACACTATTCCAATGTCTACAGGTTGGTGCAGAACTGTACCATGCCAGTAAGTTGACTGGAAAAGGTATGTCTGGTCGTGTGTAATTTGTAAGGTACATCAGAGCACCAATAGCACTAAGATATAGAATTTCAGGACCAAGCAAATCTTCATTATCTTCTCGAGGATGAAATGGATCTTTCTTCACATCAAGTGATCGGACAACCATTAGAGAGCTTAATGGATGAACTTTATCCATATAAAATTGCTTTAGAACATTTTCTGTATATGTTGACTGATGGATGAGAATTCAGTTTGGTAAATGTTCAATCTGTAATCTGAAGCAAAATTTCGTTTTTTCAAACTCTTTCATTTTAAATTCTTTCTTTAAATAATCAGTAGTCGTGTCGAGCTCATCAAGAGTTCCCACAAGATTTAAATCAACATATACTACTATAATGGCAAATCCAGATCCTGATTTTCTTAATATAAACGCATGGACAAATTAGATTATTTACATATCCTTTTTTTAGTAAGTACTCGTTAAGGCGATTGTACCACATGTGTCCAGACTACTTTAATCCGTACGACGATCGTTATAACTTGATTGAGTACATGAAATGTGGTTTTGAAGTAATTGCTTTAGGCATTTGAAATTCTTCAAGAATTTTCATATAAATATCACTATCAAGTGATCCATACAGATATGTTGAAACCACGTCCATTAGATGCATATCCAGCCTTTCTATGACTGCCAAATTAATCAGGAATCGAAATATAATTGTATCCATTACAGGAGATGTCTCCTCATAGTCAATACCCGATCTTTGTGAGAAGCCTTGTGCTACTAAGCGGGCTTTGTATCTCACAATTTTATTTTTCTCATTTCATTTTCGTACAAATATCCATTTGTACTCTACAGGCTTGACACCTTTAGGTGCTTGAATTACTGGTCCAAATACTTCATGTTTTGCCAATGAATTTAATTCTGCCTGTATTGCATCTTTTTATTTTGGCCAATTATTTCTACGTCGACATTCGTCGACTTGTTGAGGTTCTGGGTCCTCATTATCTTTTGTAATATCAAAAGCGATTGCAAAAGTGAAAATATTGTCCACAGTAACTTGATTTTTATTCTATTTTTTTGTATAATTTATTGAAACTTCATCATTTTCAGGTATTGATACATCTTTTTGTGTCTCATTAAGGGCCATTATTTCATTGTCCTTATTAGGGGCTTGTGCCTCTTCCGGAGCTATTATTTCTTCTTTTGTAAGTATGGTATCATTAGGAGTACCAGCTTCTTTATGCTCTTTTTCTTGTACTTTCCTCTTTCAAGGAACAGTATCTTTTGCACCAATAGGTCTGTCACGCTTTAGGCGTATTTTAGATGCATTTGCTGTAATACTAATAGATTGTCCAATAGGGACATCAATTTGTGCTAGAATATTTGCAGCATGTATATGTGATTGTATCACTTTCTTTGTATTAATAAATGCATCTGGTAATTGATTCGCAATACCTTGCACATGAATGATTCTCTTAACTTCAAGTTATTTTTGATTTGTAAGAGGATCAAAATGTGATAATGTTGTGACATTTTAAGTGATCTCATGTTGATGTTCGGGCTGTGTTAATTCTCCCGCTAATGGTGAGAATACAATCTCATCAAAATGACAATCAGTATATCTTGCTTTGAACAAATCTCTTGTCATAGGTTCAAGATATCTAATGATAGATGAATCAAAACCTACATAAATTTTAAATTTACGCTGAGGGCCCATTTTTGTTCGTTGTGGTGGTACAATAGGCACAAAGACAGTACAACCAAAAACTCGTAAGTGAGAGATATTTGGTTGTTAATCAACCATAAATTGTAAAGGTGAAAAATTATGGTAAGCAGTTGGTCTAATACGAACTAATGATGTTGCATGCAATATGACATGTCTCTAAGCCAACAAAGGTAACTTTGTTATCATAAGTAATGGTCTGGAAATTAATTGAAGACGTTTAATAAAAGACTCTGCTAGACCATTTTAAGTATGAGTATGTGTAACAGGATGCTCAACACTAGTGCTAATAGCCATGAAATAGTCATTAAAGACTTGAGATGTAAATTCTCCGGCATTATCAAGACGAATTGTCTTGATTGGATAGTCTGTGAATTGTGCTCATAAACGAATTATTTGGGCCTAGAGTCTAGCAAATGCAACATTGCGAGTGGAAAGTAAGTAGACACGGGACCATCGTGTTGATGCATCAATTTAGACCATAAAATAACAAAAATGGTCCATATGATAGATGAATTGGCCCACATATATTCCCGTGGATTCTTTGGAAAAATCAGAAATTCAACAATGACTTTTGAAGGAAATGGCCTTATAAGTTTCATTCTATTAATAAAACCGTAAATATTAATAAAACTAGTAATAACACACTAAAAGAAAATAACACACTAGTGAAAATAAAAGAAAACAATATCTAATTGATGTGGACATTTCCATCATCAGTCCACTGATTATTGGTTTTAGGGAGGTCTTCATAGAAATCTGAAATATCAAGTTGATTGATGGCCACTAGCTCATAATTCTCAATAGCATTTGTTTCAATCTTCTTTTCATTCCCTTTTCCTTTGAGTAATGCTTGATATAGTTCAACAAAATGTTTGGACGTTCGACAGGTCTGTGACCAATGCCCTTTCATTCCACACCGAAAGCAAGCATTTTCATACTGTTTCGAGGGTGCATTATGCATACCTTTCAATTTTTCTTGCTTGGCCCCGCTTGCATTTCCTTTATGATAGTATGGTGTGTAGTTCCTATGTCCTCGACCTTGTCCATGTCCACGATCGCGACCATTAAAGAATGTTGCATGTGCTTTAATTAATGAAGTTGATCCAGTCGGACGGGACTGATGGTTTTCCAATAAGAGCTCATTATTTTTTTCAGCCACTAACAAGCAAGATATCAACTCAGAATATCTTGTAAAGTGTCTCTCTCGATACTACTACTATAGGAGCAAGTTTAAGGGATGAAATGTGGTAAATATTTTTTCTAACATATCCACATCAATTTTTGGGTCTCCATATAAGTTAATTTGAGAGCTGATTCGAAATAAGGCTGAATTATATTCTATTACAGATTTACAATCGGACAACTTCAATTTTGACTAGTTGTCTTGAGCTCTTGGAAGGGTTATAGTTCTTTGATATTCGAACCTATCCTTCAAATTTTTTTATAATATGGACGAGTCTTTTATCGTAAGATACTCAGATTTTAAATTCTCATGTATGTGATGGCGAATGAAAATCATTGACATTGCACATTCTTGCATAGATGCTTTATTTCCTTCTTTAATCGTCTCTTCCAAATTTTTAGCATCCAAATGGATCTCAGCATCCAGAATCCATGATAGATAGTTTTACCCGAAATATCAAGGGCAATAAGCTTTGCAAGATTTGACGTTTTTCAGGATAATATAAATTGGAAGAGGAACATAGTTAGAATTTTATACATAAGTATAGTATATTGATAAACATTTAAAACTATATTTATTCCATATTCAATAAAATATGAATTTAAATAGCATAAGCATGCCACTTCTCAATCGGGAATGACTTTATATATATGTATATTGAAATAACACAAACATGCTGATTTTTCAATCGGGAAGGATTTTGTTATGTTAAGTTAAATTATTATAAGCACGTCGTTTCTCCAATTGAGAAATACTATATATATATTGAAATGACACAAGATGCCGATTTTTCAATCAGGAAAGATTTTGTTATGTTAAGTTAAAATTAGTATAAACATGTTCTATCATTATTAGAGATACAAATAAATAATTTTCGTACCTTTGATTTGGGAATGAAAAATAAAATCGTGTCCTCATATGGTCAGAGCCTCATGCTGATAATTTGTTGTAATAGTAAATAACTACAAAGTATACACTCACAAAGAGTTATGTGGTTGTAATTTCAGAAGGAAAATAGAGTAAGAAAGTTGATCTAAATTAATATATTTATAATAGTAAGAGATAGGAAGAGAAGATAGATAGTTATAATAGTAAGAGAGAGGAAGAGAAGAGAGAGAAAGAGAGAAGTTGCTATTTTTTATTCTCAAAAGATATCACAAACCTCGGATACATAGCAACATATATATAGCACTTATAATTGCCTTATCTTCTATTCACTGCCTTATACATGTTGCAAGTGAGTTTACCACTTGCAACCCACGTGGGAGTGAATCCCACTCCACTTGCAACATAAAGTAATTTTTTTTCAACTAAATTGGTAAAGTAATATTTTATATACTCACTCATTTTGCTTCAAGACTTCGGGTCTAAGATTACATCGGAGATTGAGTAACGCGTCGATCAAACGAAAGAGACTAATTGTAATAGAAGGTAATAGACTGAGAGGGAAGCCAAAAGTAACATGTGATGAAAAAATTAGAGAGAGTAGCCTTAGATGGTTTGGACATATACATTAAAAATCTAGTGATGCGTAATAGAAAGAAAGAGATGAAGATGATGACAAAAAATAACATGAGATGATGTTATTAAATAATAATGGGTAAAGTGTAAAAAACACCCCCGCTATATGAAAAATATGTAAATACTCCCCTGTTGTTCGCAAAAATCCCCTTACATTTTTCAATTTGTGCAAATAAGGACAAATAGTAAATTTGGAAAAAATAGAACAATGAAATGTTTAAATTACCCTTCCTTTATAAATAAATAAAAATGGGGCAAAACATAAAATTACTAAATTATCCTTACAGACATGTGTACCCAAACACACCCAAACAAACACACCGACAATCCTAAACACTGATCATGCCAACTCTCTCGATCAACCTCATTGGAAACCGAATCACCAAACAAATCTAGGCCGACATTGGCAAATTGATAAATATGAAGAATTATATATTTTTACAAAACTTTATCCTTTATAATTTGTAATTGTATATAATACGAGGAATAAGTGATTTGCGAGTAATTTCATTTCTTTGTCATTATTTTATCATTTTATCTCTCATGTTAATCATAATTTTTATCTCACTTTTTGACATTCCTTTATAATTTTCATTTATTTATTTTTTTGAAGCAGTGAACAGAAATTTTATTTATCCTCTAAGGAGTTATTCAATATTTTGTTCAAATAAAAATAATATTACAATATTAGAGGATAAATAAAATGATAAATTACTTTGACCTCCCTTAAGGTTTGGCTTAATTACTCTCCAATTAAAGTTTTTGTAAAATAATTCTAACACCCTTGTCAAACTAACGATTCGTTAAACAAAATCACATCTAATATATAATTACAAAAGTTCCTTCAAGTTATAATGCTTTTGTGCAAAAATAACCTTAACTTCTAATCATTTGTCTGAGAATAACATGTTTTACATGTATTTCTCCATCAATACCACAACATCACTACTGCCATCGAGGATAGTTTTGATATTTTGATTTTTTTATGTTAATTAATTTTAACGGAGATGACTGTCAATTAACGACAGGGTACGAGAGTAAATCAACGAAACCTCAATGAAGGTTGACCACCATATTTTAAAAACTTTAATAAGAAGGTAATTAGGCAAAACTTCAAGGGAGGTTGGAGTAATTTTTTTTTTCAACATAAAACTAGATTAAGAAGAACAACAAGAGGAATAATCCTCATTAAATACAAACACCAGCCACGAAGGCCAAATTTGACACTGCAAGTCACCTACCTTTTGTCTAAAGACCCATTTACTTAAAAGATGAGCCACTTTGTTACATTGTCTGGGGCACTAAACTAACTTAAGACCTAAACTTTGTTTGAGGCAAAATAGGATATCCTGAATGATTACAAGGCACAAAGGATTAGAAGGTTGAGGTTAGCTACTGATTGACAATCACATTCAATGTCTACATTCAAATAGCCCCAAGTAGATAAAAGCTTCAAACCATCCCTGAGGACAAGAGCCTCCGCCACTTCAGCACAATTCACATCATGATAGAATACAGTAGCCACCTTCACAACTTCACCGTGCTAATTTTGAAGAGCCAAACCCCCACCGCAAAAACCAGATCTTACAGAATGTAGCATCTGTATTAAGTTTAAATCTTCCGATAACAGGTTTCATCCAGGATCTTTGGCA
The DNA here is from genome assembly GCA_026545225.1 of Cornus controversa. NCBI lineage: Eukaryota > Viridiplantae > Streptophyta > Magnoliopsida > Cornales > Cornaceae > Cornus > Cornus controversa. The sequence continues at coordinate 95,795,673 of CM048846.1, read as the reverse complement.
TGGACAATCATTAATATCAGGAGCAGTAGGAGCATTTCCTAGCAAAGATCTATGGAACTCATGGAAAGCAAAAATAGCTTTTTCCATGATGAACTTTAGGTCTCATTCACATTTATTGAAAATAAAATTATTCCTCCCTTTCCAAATCTGCCAACAAATAAAGGATGCCAAACTCAAAAGTTGATAAAATTCCTGTGAATCTTTCAGAGAAATTGCATTTCACACCATCTGGAAAACCATGATCGACTTGAATCAGTAAAATGATCGACTTGATAAAATTCCTGTGAATCTTTCCAGAGAAATTGCATTTCACACCATTTGGAAAACCATGATCGACTTGAATCAGCAAAATGAAGACATAACAGACTTGACCTCCACACCAAACGAGCAGGGGGGCAATCAAAAATCTTATGACCTACAATTTCCTCCTTTACTTCACATATTACACAGAAAGCTTGAGAAATCAGGCAATGTCACTTTAAATTTAACGAAACAGGAAGTTCATGGCAGCATTGCCATAGGAAAAGCAAAATTTTGCTTAAGGTAGGTAACCTCCAAATTTGTTTCCAAATTACTTCTCTGCGAGGCCAATTGCTAGAACTTGCTTGACAAAAGTTAGCGAGAGTTGAAGTGTCCATTCTTTCTTTACAAATTTGCAACGCCACCCTATAAGCTGATTTGACGGAGAAGTGGCCATCATTAGCGTGCCTCCATATTTTGCAATCCTCTCCTCCAAACTGACACAGAAGGATTTGCAAAATTAATTTACAGTCTCGTGTGTTGAACATTCCTCTCACCAACTCAGTTTTTCACTTGTGAGTATCTTGATCAATTAGATCCGCCACCCAATTACAGCCTTGACACCGGTTTAACCGTTGTTACCTTTTGATTAAGAGGATCTCGAAGCCAGTTATCTATCCAAATATTAACCTTCTACCCATTTGAAACTTTCCAACCCATCCCTTTTGCAATCACTGGTTTAGCAGCACATATATTTTTCCACACCCAGGAGGTTCGTTATTGATTCGTGTGTGAGTGTGACTCAAAAAGTATATCAATTAAAATTTTCCACACTTCGCAATAGAACGAATTCCTTGCAGAATAGGGCTATCGAAAGGGGTATCGTACCTCAGGGATTATGGTCTGATGAGTTGAAACACAGAACTAATTCTAATTAAATTTATAAGAAAAGAATTCTGATTTTTTAAACTAATTAAAAAGATAAAATAAAATAAACCAAAGTAAACAAGATAGTGAAGATAATAGGAGAGAAATCTAGGGTATTTGACTTCACCACTAACTCCACAATCAATGGTCAATTGAATCAACTATAGGGGAATTACATCATGCATAAGTGGTGTCGGTGGCTACAAGCTCACCTTCATCCGTCAAGAAGATAACATATGATTAAGGCTAAGCCATGGACTATCTTCGATTGGCATGGGCCATCTGCCTAACTACTCTAATCTAGGGTGCAGTATGGTTCATCTTCTCTAGGCATAATCCATCAAAGCTCATAACAATATATTCAGTGATTACCATTGTGTAATAATCTCTCTCATGATCACAGAAAACAAAAGAGATTGAGTTCAATAACAACAACCAAATATCTAAGACAAGATAAGAAATCATTGAGATTGAATTTACAAGACTTTTATTACTCAATTCATTAATAAGAATCATCACAATTACACAATCTATGCATGTATATAAAGGTCCCCAATAATTAAAACAATCAAACCATTGATGCTTTATTAGGGCTACATCAAAACCCTAGTGGATGAACTAGCCGCTCATGGTAGAAGAAGAAGCTTCAACTGTTGAGGAAGAAGACATCATCTTTCTGAATTACGCGTATGACTTCGTTCTCCAATGGCTCTGCAATATGTTTCTGTTCTCTTCTCAGCCCTCTCAGACTCTCCAATCTCTGTGTAAGCTCCAATCCCCCTCAACTCAGCCTCCAAGTCTTCACTTTATTCCCCAAGAAAATACACCAAAGTCCTAATCCAATTAGGAATAAATTAGGGTTTCCCGCAGCACTAATCAGGTGGGTTTTTCCTGCTGACTTCGGCCCGACTTTTGACCCACTAGAAGTCCGTTTTACGGAATTTTCGTGAAATACAAAAGTGTGCAGAATCAAATTTCGTTCAATCTTACGCGAAAATAATGTCGATTTGAGGCTCGAAAATAAGACTTCTGGTCCGTTTTCCAAAACGGGATTAAGACTGCATTATGCGCAGATTTGGGCTTCAGGCCCGAAACCTTCTTAAGCAGCTGTAATTCTCTTAGACCTCTTTCTTGGGCTGATTTGAGTTGAAATAAATGGTTGAGTGAATCTCCTTGATGTAGGCTTCATCTCACCATCTTGGATGTCTTTTTTAAAAGCCCAAAATCCTGGTTTTAATTGAAATAATCATTAAGGCCCTGAAAATACAGAAAACACTAAAACAAAGTAAAATCACTAAATAATCTATCACTAAGAGAATAAAATACATAAGTTAAGAGGCTAGAATGCGTAACATTCAACGCCTATCACACCCCCAAACTTACATATTGCTAGTCCCTTAGCAATAGAATAAAACAAAACTAAAACAAAGAAACTACTAAATACTAACTAAACTACCTAACTCCACTTTCGTGGGAGAAACGATTGCATTTAGCATATGCAACAAGCCTTTAAACCCCTAGGTTCCCCCTAGTGGACGAGTATAGTCTCGTGAGGGTTTCTAGAAATGTTACCCACAAACATTCAAAATTCTGTTTCAACATTAATTCAAGAAGAAGATTACAATACATAGTTACAAACTTGCATTCAAGAATAATTTTAAACTTTCAAATTCTATAATTCAAATCAATGGTCCCCATGCATAATTCACATCAACATATCTCAAAATAATCAACTCTAGTCCCCTCGTGTAAAGTGAACTAGCAGTCCTCTCATGTAGTATAACCAAGTTCTGAATCTATTAAGGCACATACCCCTTCAACTCACTAGCTCCCCTTATTGAACTCATACTTCCCAACATGAATACATGACTTTTTTCATTTTTTTTTCATTGCTTTATTGGTTGTGCAATGTCTTGATCTATTAAGCTTTCTGAAAGATCCATGTAGCAAGCTTTCAGTCAGTGGCTCCCAAACCAGATGGCTTTAGGGTACTAGGCTTTAAGATACCCTGAAGACCTAATTACTCGAATCAATCAGGCTACAAATCAAGACAACCAATGCTCATCTTTTCTCACCCTTTCACTTTTGACGCGAACACTCCGTGCTTCCTGAGGCATAGAGGCCCGGTTACTCATGAAAAGGATCAAATTGATTGCTTATTCATCATTTTTTTTCTTTTTCATTGAAGTCAAGTATAACACATCATCGGTATTCATTCTCAAGAGATACTAATTAATATCAAGCATATATAACTCAATAACTCAAAACCACAGTTTATACCCCACAAGATTATGCTAGTGTGTTTGTGCATGTAAAGAAACTAGAATTAATCATCCCAAAACATGTTATTGCAAACCATGATTAAAACCACTTAATTTAAATCACAGTTTTCAAAATTTTCAAACATACTCAAAAATTGCAAGTTATGCACCTACATAAGGTATTAATCCTTTGAATCATGTCAAAACATACTATCTAAAAATAAAACAAAATAAAATAAAAAAAACAAACTAAGAAAATAAAATAAAATAAAATCCTAATACAAAAAGAATTTCACACAAACTTCCCCCCATATTGCAATAAGCACAAAAATAGGCATCGCCTCACCCCCAAACTTAAACTGTACATTATCCTCAATGTACTATCAAACAAAGCAAAGAGAAGAGTAAGAATGATATTACTGGGATCATGGAGTAGTGGAAAGAAAATAGAGTACATCACGAGTACGAAGGCAATGCAAGCACACCCCCAAACTTGGATGTTTCAATCTGTCAAAACAAACCACTATACCCCAAAGATCAAGTGAAAATAGTATGGGTGAAAATAAATATGAAAGAGAAAAATCCTAAAAAAAAAATAAAATATTTTTTTCATTTTTCAATATTTTTTATTTTTTTTTATTTTTTATTTTTTTATTTTTTTTCTTTTTTTTTATTTTTATTTTTTTACAATAAAAATCTAACTACAAAAATAAAAATAAAAAGAAAAATAAAAACTAAAAATAAAATAACATACAAAAGATGGTTACCTTCCTGTCAAGGATGTGGTGGTGACTGAGCATCCGAATCTAAGTTTGCTTGGCGCATTAGTGCACGCATCATCCTCCTCATCTCTAGTTGCTCTTGGCGAGTGTCACGAAAGTGATCCGCCATCTCTGCTCTCATTGCACCAAACTGTGTGGAGACCTCTGTCTGTAAGGTGCCAAACTGGGCTGTCAACCCAGCAATCTGCCCTTCTAAATATTGATAATTATGGCCACCAGCCTGTGCATGCACTTCCTCTTCCTCTACCTCCATCTCCTCTGGATCGTCCACCGATGGTGGTACATCTACATGCTTTCCTCCTTGGGCCAACCGAGATACCTCACCAGGCGCCGCTATGACTCTCTGGTGCATATGAGATCGACTCAAGTTCCAGTCATGCGTGCCATAATGAAGGTCATGTGGAAAGGCAAGCTCGTCCTCATGGACTGCATACCCCTGTGCTACAAGCAACTGGTGAATAATAGTAGGGAATGGAAACTCCCAGTCACTTGCACTGTCTGGTACCTTGGCCACAACTTTGGAATAGAATTTCTCCATCTGGCCCCAGACAATCTGTGGGAATGACAGCCAATGCCCAAAATGTATGGCATATAAGGCTCTGAGGAACTCTTGACGTCTTTCGGTTTTATGTCCAATTGGACATACATTCTTGAGTAGCACAGCGTCAAGGAACCATAAATGATTTGGCATTGGAGACTTTGAAGCTGCATTCCTTTTTGGCCCGGAAAATTGGTTGGCACACAATCGTGTAACCACATTGCCCACCGACAACTCGTCGGGTAAAGGAGTATAGATATGAGATAAATCAGCTGGGCATTCATGAGGACAACCCATGCAATGGCAATGGATGACATGTCCACTCGAACTATTGTTCCATCTACGGAAGAAGTAAGCACATCCCGCTCATCAGGTTTCGGCATTAAGTTTTGATAAAATACCTTGACAAGCCTCGGGTAAATGGTAGATGAGAGTGGAACAAAAATGGATGCCGACCGACGACGACGGATGTCGGAAATCCCCCATCGTGTCTCGGGAAACATACCATACAGTTTGGCTATGTCAAACGTTGTTTCATAGTTCAACGCCCTTGGATGCCATCTCTCTTGAATACCGTCTCGGCGAGATCGTGAAGAACCTGTGGTCGGATCATTCCTCGCTCGGCGAGGATTACGTGAACTTGAAGCATCTTGGTGACTTGCTCTCTTTGGTGCCATAGAAGTAGAAAAAGTGTGGTTGAGGAATTAAATCGAACACTTGGTGTGCACAATTCTTTTGTAACCTTCAACCTCCTTTTTCCGGTAATTTTTCCACCCAAATCGAACAAGTAATTGCACCAAATTGATCCCCCAAACTTGGTCTTCAAAAGCCCTCAAAAAGATTTGAACAATTTCTTCAAGGAAAAACTTCACTTACTTTGATGTTGAACTTGAAAAAGTGTGAGCTTCCTTTGAAAACTAGTGATTTTTGATCCACTTTGATGTTGAAGTTGATGTTGATCAATGTTGAATTCTTGTATAATAATCACTAATTGAAGAAATTAGTTTTCCGGATGATGTAGGACTTGAATTGGAGTTCAAAGAGGCTTAGGATGCAAGTAGTAGCAACATAGGAGGAGTGGGTGTCCATATATAAGGAGAACTCTCGGCCAGCCCATGTTTTGGGCTTGGGCGATCGATCCCCCCAAGGATGGGCGATCGATCGCCCACCTGATGATGCTCCTCCTTCCAAAATATGGAGGGGCGATCGATCCCCCTCAATTGGGGCGATCGATCCCCCTCCTGTAGACCTGTTTGACCCTCCATCGCCCAAGTTCGACCGAACCTTGATAATTTTCAGTCTCCATCGCCCAAGGTCGACCGAGAGCACGATTTTTCACCCGTCTTGAGTCCAAATACCTCGGTACACCTCTTGGCATCCTCCGGAAGCAACTTATACATCAAAAACTCAAAGAAAAAACATTAAAACGCAACTAGAATTGAAGAAAAACTTAAGAAAACTAAAACCACAAATTAAAATTAAAGAAAACTAAAGGAAATAAAGTATAGAAATACATACAAAACCTACTATTTAACGTCCGTAGGAGACGATTGACTCTCCGAAGGGATTAAGTCGGATAGACGGGATCTGTCAAGTTGACGGACTCCACGTCTCTTCTTGGCACACATCCTTCCACACAATGTTTCAACCTTTGGCCATTAACTTTCATCAAATTGATTTCAAACAATTGCTCATCCGGGAATGAGTCTCGAATAGGTAGTGCATCGATCACCGGCTCAAACTTGATTCGAGATAAATGATCTGCAACCACATTCTCCGTCCCCTTTTTGTGTTTTATCTCCAAATCAAATTCTTGCAGCAATAAAATCCACCGAATAAGACGCGGTTTGGTTTCTTTCTTTGCCAATAAGTGTCTCAATGCTGCATGATCAGAATAGACAACCACCTTGGATCCCAATAAATAAGAACGAAACTTGTCCAAGGCAAACACTACAGCTAGAAGCTCTTTCTCTGTGGTTGTATAATTGAGTTGGGCATCAGAGAGAGTCTTACTAGCGTAGTAGATGACATGTGGTCGTTTCTCTTCTCTCTGTCCCAACACAGCTCCTACTGCATAATCAGAGGCATCACACATGATTTCAAAAGGTACAGCCCATTTTGGAGACTGCATGATTAGTGCAGAGGATAACAGAGACCGAAACTTTTCAAAAGCTTTCACACACTCTTCATCAAAGATAAAGGGAACATCCTTAGATAACAAATGGCACAATGGTCGAGCCACTTTACTGAAATCCTTGATGAATCTTCTATAGAACCCGGCATGGCCTAAGAAAGATCGAACTTGCCTTACCGAAGTTGGATGAGGCAAAGTTGCAATTAGGTCGATCTTTGCTTTATCAACTTCAATGCCCCTCTCTGAAACAATATGGCCCAATACAATACCTTCTTTCACCATAAAATGGCTCTTCTCCCAACTAAGTACCAGATTCCGTTCTCGGCACCTTTGAAGCACAAGTGATAAATTGCTCAAACAATGTTCAAAAGATGATCCAAAAACAGAGAAATCATCCATAAACACCTCCAAGAATTTTTTCACCATGTCAGAAAAGATGGCCATCATACACCGTTGGAATGTAGCCGGAGCATTACATAATCCAAAAGGCATACGACGATACGCAAAAGTACCAAAGGGACAAGTGAAAGTGGTCTTCTCTTGATCTTCTGGATCCATAGCTACTTGGTTATAACCAGAGTACCCATCCAGAAAGCAATAATAGCTCTGACCAGCTAACCTTCCAAGTATTTGGTCAATGAATGGAAGGGGGAAGTGATCCTTCCTTGTCATAGAATTGAGCTTTCTGTAATCAATGCAAACACGCCAACCTGTGGCAGTACGTTGTGGGACAAGCTCTCCCATGGAGTTAGGGACAATGGTAAGACCAGATTTCTTTGGAATCACTTGTGTCGGACTCACCCATGTGCTATCAGAAATTGGATAAATGATTCCTGCATCAAGTAACTTGACAACCTTTTTCTTTACCACCTCCTTCATGTTGGGGTTCAACCGCCTCTGTGCCTCTCTAGTTGGCTTACATCCTTCTTCCAAATGAATTTTGTGCATGCAAACTGAGGGATCAATGCCCTTAAGATCAGCAACACTCCATCCAATTGCTTCACGATGTTGGTATAAAACCTCTACTAAGCTCTTCTCTTGAATTTCTGTCAGATCAGAGGCAATTATAACAGGAAGAGTTTTCTGTGCCCCCAAGAATACATACTTCAATTTGTCAGGCAAAGGCTTCAACTCTAATTCTGGAGGGGATTCTAATGAAGGCACTAAGGGAGTGCTAGAGAGAAGAGGTAGTGGCTCAATTGGAATTCTCCATGGTGGAGTATTCTGAATAGCATCCACTTCCAGCATAACATGCACTTCTTCACACAACCCTTCATCATTAATGTTCTCAAAGTCATAAAAAGACTTACATAGCTCCAGGGAGTTTCAAGATATAGAGAATGAGACAAATTCCTCCACACATTCATCAATATCATCCATGCAGAACACATCACTCTGATCTGGAGGGTGTTGGATAGCATTGAACACATTAAGCTTGACATTCATGTTGCCAAAAGAAATATCCATGATCCCCGACCTACAATTTATGCAAGCATCAGCAGTAGCTAAGAAAGGTCGACCAAGGATCACAGGAATGTGCCTCTTCGGATTGTGAACCGGCTCAGTGTCAAGTACAATAAAATCAACAGGAAAGTAGAACTTGTCCACTTTAATGAGCACATCTTCTATGATTCCCCGGGGTTGCTTTGTTGATCTGTCTGCAAATTGTAATACCACCGAGGTAGGCTTCAATTCTCCCAAGCCCAATTGTAAATAGACTGAATAGGGTAGCAAATTCACACTTGCACCCAAATCAAGAAGAGCTTTATCCACATGATGCTCCCCAATAATGCATGAGATAGTTGGAGCACCAGGATCTTTGTACTTGGGAGGAGTACACTGCTGAATTATTGAACTTACTTGTTGTGGCAGCATTACTTTCTTTGGCACATGGCTTTTAGAACGCCTTTTCTGAGTGCACAAGTCCTTTAAAAATTTTACATAAGGAGGAATTTGCTTGATGGCATCAAGGAGTGGCAAATTAATCTTCACTTGGCAAAACACCTCCATCATGTCATGCAGCTTGTCCCCTTGCTTCCCCAATTTAGATGCTTCAAGAAAACGTTGTGGGAAAGGAGCCTTGGGCTCATAAGGAATTTCAGCAATTGGACTTGTGATCACTTTTTCTTCTTATTTCTTTTCACCCACCTTATTGTCAATTATTTTCCCACTTCTCAAAGTGGTAATGGCTTGAACTTGCTCATGGTGTGGGTTGCTTGTGGAAGCTTGCATCCCTCTTGGATTAGCAATTGGTTGACTAGGGAGCTTCCCTTCTTCTCTTCTACTCAATGAAGTAGCAAGCTGTCCAAACTGAGATTCCAGTTTGGCAATGGATTGAGAATGCGAGTGCACTAGCTGAACTGTAGATTGTACTGTTGTTGCAGTAGCTTGCACTGTCTCTATAAGAGAATCAAGCTTGTCAAATTTAGACAAGGTAAGAGTCAGCTTGTCTTCAATAGCAGAAATTCTTTGGGCCATAGGACTTTGTGTTTGATATTACTGTTGAGGCACAAAAGTCCTAGGTTGATATGATGGTTGCATTGCTGCCCCTTGGTTACTGTAAGAAAAACCAGGATGATTCCTCCATGTGGGATTGTAAGTATTACCTCGTGGAGGATTCATTGGTCCAGTGAAAGTGGCTTGAACTTGCTCATGTTGAATATCAGAAAATTGCCCCATTGAAGGACAATTGCTCACATTATGCATAGGACTAGAGCAAAATTCACAAGGGCCTAGCAATGAAGAATTTGAAGCAGAAGGAGTTTGATTGGCAGCCATAATTGCTGCTACCTTCTGTGCAATTAAATCAATATCAGTTGGCATAGCTTCTGAAGCACCAACCTCAAAAATCCCATCAGTCTTCCTGGTAGTGGCAGGTCTGCTAGAACGAGTAGAGGACACATGTTGTAGAGAGTTGTCACTAAGATTTTCAAATAAGGTCCATGCCTCTTCTTCACTCTTCAACATAAAAGTACCTCCACATGACGCATCAACCATCTGTCTGTTAGCTTCTGTGAGCCCTTCATGAAAACTCTGCACTAGTTGCCACTTAGGAACTTGATGATGGGGACACTTCCTAAGAAGGTCCTTGAATCTTTCCCATGTCTCATAAAATTGTTCCCCCTCATGTTGGGAGAAACCAGTGATAGCACGTCTGAACTGATTGGTCTTCCCTATCGGAAAATACTTCTTGAGAAACTCATGTTGCATCTGAGTCCAAGTCGTGATAGAACCAGCCGGTAGAGAGTTGAACCAATACTTTGCTTTGTCTTTCAGAGAGAATGGAAAAAGTCTCATTCTGAAAGCATCTTCAGAGAAGTTGTGAATTTTTGTAGTTGAGCACACTTCAATGAAGTCATCCAGATGCTTGTAAGGGTCTTCTTGAGTTAGCCCAAAATAAGATGGTAGCATCTGAATAATGCTGGACTTGATCTCATAATTCTGTGCTGTGACATTGGGCAGTTGAAAACCTGCTGGCGAGGTATATGTCTCAGGAACATAGTAGTCCCTAAGCAATCTAGCTCTTTCTCCATCAGCATTAGGAACAAGGTTATTATTCCTCTCTTCTGCCATGTCTTCAATTATTTCTTCCTCTTGCACAATGGTAACAACAGGGATGTTCCTCTGTTGTCTAAGAGTACGTTCAGGCTCAGGATCAAGAGGTATCAAAGGATCAGCCACAGAACGACGACCTTGCATATATTACTAAAAGCACCTGAAAAGAAAACAAAAATAAAATTAAAAATAAAATATAAAAAATTTCCTAAACTAAAAATCCAATTAAAACTAATTCTGTAAAATCCAATCAATCAAATAGATAATCCCCGGCAACGGCGCCAAAAATTGATTCGTGTGTGAGTGTGACTCAAAAAGTATATCAATTAAAATTTTCCACACTTCGCAATAGAACGAATTCCTTGCAGAATAGGGCTATCGAAAGGGGTATCGTACCTCAGGGATTATGGTCTGATGAGTTGAAACACAGAACTAATTCTAATTAAATTTATAAGAAAAGAATTCTGATTTTTTAAACTAATTAAAAAGATAAAATAAAATAAACCAAAGCAAACAAGATAGTGAAGATAATAGGAGAGAAATCTAGGGTATTTGACTTCACCACTAACTCCACAATCAATGGTCAATTGAATCAACTATAGGGGAATTACATCATGCATAAGTGGTGTCGGTGGCTACAAGCTCACCTTCATCTGTCAAGAAGATAACATATGATTAAGGCTAAGCCATGGACTATCTTCGATTGGCATGGGCCATCTGCCTAACTACTCTAATCTAGGGTGCAGTATGGTTCATCTTCTCTAGGCATAATCCATCAAAGCTCATAATAATATATTCAGTGATTACCATTGTGTAATAATCTCTCTCATGATCACAGAAAACAAAAGAGATTGAGTTCAATAATAACAACCAAATATCTAAGACAAGATAAGAAATCATTGAGATTGAATTTACAAGACTTTTATTGCTCAATTCATTAATAAGAATCATCACAATTACACAATCTATGCATGTATATAAAGGTCCCCAATAATTAAAACAATCAAACCATTGATGCTTTGTTAGGGCTACATCAAAACCCTAGTGGATGAACTAGCCGCTCATGGTAGAAGAAGAAGCTTCAACTGTTGAGGAAGAAGACATCATCTTTCTGAATTACGCGTATGACTTCGTTCTCCAATGGCTCTGCAATATGTTTCTGTTCTCTTCTCAGCCCTCTCAGACTCTCCAATCTCTGTGTAAGCTCCAATCCCCCTCAACTCAGCCTCCAAGTCTTCACTTTATTCCCCAAGAAAATACACCAAAGTCCTAATCCAATTAGGAATAAATTAGGGTTTCCCGCAGCACTAATCAGGTGGGTTTTTCCTGCTGACTTCGGCCCGACTTTTGACCCACTAGAAGTCCGTTTTACGGAATTTTTGTGAAATACAAAAGTGTGCAGAATCAAATTTCGTTCAATCCTACGCGAAAATAATGTCGATTTGAGGCTCGAAAATAAGACTTCTGGTCCGTTTTCCAAAACGGGATTAAGACTGCATTATGCGCAGATTTGGGCTTCAGGCCCGAAACCTTCTTAAGCAGCTGTAATTCTCTTAGACCTCTTTCTTGGGCTGATTTGAGTTGAAATAAATGGTTGAGTGAATCTCCTTGATGTAGGCTTCATCTCACCATCTTGGATGTCTTTTTTAAAAGCCCAAAATCCTGGTTTTAATTGAAATAATCATTAAGGCCCTGAAAATACAGAAAACACTAAAACAAAGTAAAATCACTAAATAATCTATCACTAAGAGAATAAAGTACATAAGTTAAGAGGCTAGAATGCGTAACATTCAACGCCTATCAGTTATCCACAATATGAATCCATGAAATTAGAGTCAACAAAATATTTCGCCTTGAAAAATTTAAAGAAAAGAGAGTTATCTTCATTTGCTAATATCTAAGCCCACTTTGAGAACAAAGCCAAATTAAATGCTTCGATATTTCTAAAGCCCAAATCCCCAAATTTCTTTGGCTCGCACATTCTTTGCCAGCTTATCCAGTTGATTTTAGTCGATTTCTCTTTTGCACTCCCCATAAAGTTAGCAAACATCCCAGAGATATTATCACAGATAGTCAGAGGAATTTTAAAACATTGGAGGGAATAGACTGGTAAAGAAGAAAAGACAGTGCGAATCAAAATCTCTCTTCCAGCCTTGGACATTAGTTCCCTTTTCAAAGATCTAGTTTTGGCTGCGACTCTCTCCTTTAAAAACCCAAAAACTTCCACCTTAGACCTTGACATAGCAGCTTGCAATCCGAGGTAAACTGCCATTCTTCCAAAACAATTCACAAAGCTCTTCTAATTTGAAGCTAAAGAGAATCACTGGTATTTGGGCTGAAAAAAAGGCAAGATATCATAATTCACCAAGTGGTCAGTTAGACCTTCATATTGATGTAAAATATGTTTTAGGTCCTCAGCTTCTTCTAAAGTTGCTTTGCTAAAAAGAAGGGCATCGTCAGCAAAAAGGAGGTGAGAAATAGGGAAAGAGAATCTACTAATTTTGATCCCTTTAATCACTTTATTCTTTTGTACTTTCTTCAACATCAATGTAAGGCCCTCTGTGCAAAAAAGAAAGAGATAAGGAGAAAGGGGGTCCCCTTGTCTCAAACCTCTTGAAGGAAGGAAAAAACCTCCGGCCTCTCCATTAATAAGAATTGAGTATGATATAGTGCGAAAACATTCCATCATGATTGTTACCCATCGGACATCAAACCCTATTCGAAGCATCATTTCCTCAAGAAAAAATCATTCCACCCTATCATAGGTTTTGGCCATATCAAGCTTGAGGGCGAAAAAGCTTGTTTTAGTATCTGATTGAGATCGAAGGTAATGGATAACCTCATGAACTATCATGATATCGTGAGTCAACCGAGAAGGAACAAAAGCAGTTTTGTTTTTTGAGATCAAAGAGTTAAGCAGAGGTTTCAACCTATTTGCAAGAGTTTTGGAAAAAAAATTATATACTACATTACACAAAGAGATAGGCCTGAATTAGGTCATTTTGGTGGGGTGAAGAGTTTTAGGAATCAAAGCAATATGTTTGGTTTAAGCTTTTAAAAAGGAAACCAGAGTTCAAAAAAGAGTTGAAACCCAGAAGTAAATCGCCTTTAACTAACTCCCAATTGGTTTGATAGAATAAAGGTGTAAGGCCATGTGTCCTAGGTGCTTTAAATAGTCCCATAGACCAGAAAGCACTCTTAAGTTCCTCCTCTGTTGCTTTTTTAAGAAGATCTTAATTCATTTCATCAGAAACATTTTTATTTACTAATTCCCATAGATCAGAATTAATTGGATCAAAAAAGGAAGTGAATGAACCTCTAAAGTAAGATTCAGCTATATGGCGGACCTCAATTCTTGAATCACACCAAATGGTACGAGGCCGTTCGATGAATTTTTTTGTATTTTTATCTCCATGCTCAGCCAATGCACCTGAGACTTTTGTTTCTGATACAATTCCTCTTCTTTCTAGGCTTTACCCAACTGGGATTCCAAAGAAAAAAATTAGGCTTTGTTAAGAACTCCGCTTGACTTCATTGCTGCAATCTGATTTTGGAAACTTGAAATTTTCTTACTTGAATTGTGTTTTCTTGAAGAATACCAGTGCTTAAGCATTTTTTGTTTGACTATTCCTGAATGACATACTTAGCCGAACTAGAAAAGCACGAAGTTCATGCTTGGTTAATATGCATTACACACTCCCTCTCCCTAGCTCATCTAGCGTCAAAATGGAAGCGTTGCCTAAATTTTCCCATATCTTCATTCAGATTTAAACACAAAACAGCATGATAAGATCCTGTAACTGAAATATGATGAAGAGCTTAGTGTGGAAAAACTTTTGCCCATTCCATGCATGGAACACAACGCTCTGTCAAGTCTGGCCATGATTATATCCCCTTCTTCTCTTCCATTCCACCATGTGAAGGGAAACCCTTTAAAACCAATATCAACGAGTCGACATCCCTCGATAAATTACTTAAAGCTTCGAATCAGCCAACCTTACTATAAATTACCTCCTCTTTTTTACGTAACATGAAGAAGGAAATTGAAATCACCCATAAAGAGCCATTTTGAACCTAGTTGATGTCACGCTTCGGTTTCCAATGCCCAAGTCGGTATAGGAAAAGGAGGTGAACCCTACATTCCGTATCACATGTCATCATCCACATGCCTCGAAAGACCAAAAATCCATTTCTCGAGTCCCAGTTAAACCTCGACTTCAAATCCAATGCGGAAGCTTAAATGCATATATACGTGTGGCTACGTATAACTCAACATCGGTCCCTAACTAAGGCCCCACACATGGTTGTACATGAACAACACTAACTGCTATCCACTATCTTCGCACAATCGAAATGCGCATTTCGCACACTCGAAATGGGCATTTCAATCAATCAAAAACCCCATCTTTGCATGATCAAAATTTCGTTCATGCGAAGTACTTGTGAAGTACAATCGAAAACTCTCTGGACTTTTGACACTCAAAAATCTTACAATTTCTCACATGATTGAAAGATCACTTTTGCACTATCAAATTTTTGCACAATCGAAGCATTTCGATCGTGTGAAATGGGCATTTCGCATGATCGAAATGGCCTTCGACAGAATTTTTTTCAATTTTCATTCTTTGTCCATTCTTCATCCAAAATTCGTTCTAACAACCTAGAATCATCATACGACATCCCAATCATCCAGAACCTGATAAATCATCACACTTGTACACCACAACATACGTTTGAAGCTCAAAATGTTAAATCTCATGCATTCCATACACAAGCTTCAAAAACACATATTCTTATACAAGCCTCAAAAGTTGTGAACTTACTATACATGAAGAGAACATTAAAATCCTATTACATATCCATATTCCAAATATGCAAACATAACCTTTAAGCTAATCCACATACCATAAGTCGGCATGCACACCTATATACAAGTCTTAACCAAAAATTCCCAAAAAGGTCTTCTACTTTAAGTTTAGCTCACGGTTGTGCACCTCAACCACCTCCTTGCCATGTCCTGTGTAGGGGGATGAACAATTTCAACGACTCAAGTGTAACGTATTGTGCAATCCATTTAAGTCCACATTTCATATTCAATGCATAAACATAAAAACATGCTTCAACAACTACGTGTCAATGCTTCCTAGCATTTCTAGTCAAAAACTCTCATTTCTACTCATTTCGTGGCGTACACATCAAATTTAACTTGACAACCACATAAGAACAATTCATGCTTAAAGCACATTTCATCATATTTATGACATATGATAAACTGAAATCGGATTAAAATCCACCAAGTCATGTAAATCACATAAATTATACGCTAAGAAGCACAGAAACGGATATGGGACACGGATATGACACGACACGGACACGGCGACAAGGCAAATCCTAAAAAATTAGGACACGGACATGGCGGGGACACGGCAAATAATAAATATTTATTTTTATATAATAGTTGATGTCGTACTTTAAATAATTACAAGTAATATTATTTTTCAAAAAGAGAATGATCTCAAGAAGATGCTGTCCAGTTAATGATGTCAGGCCATGATGAGACTGGACAATAAAAGTTGCCAAGTTTTTAAAAATGATTCCAAATAATAGAACTGAATGTGCACCGAAAGTACAAATGATCATGATTTTCTGCTGAGGTTGGATTGTTATCTTAGGAAAATTGCTTATTTAGGTCTGTTGTTGGGCCTGCTTGTTTGGCCATGTTCCTAGTTGCTTTCATATAAACCCTAGCTAGTACCTCTCTCTCTCTATATATATACAGCACAGCCACCCCCACCCCATCGATCAAAACTGGTAATTAAGATCGATGATGACGAAGAGGAAGAAAATTCTGGGAAATGTGACGAAGAAGTTGAGGATGACGAAGACGAAGAAGAAGAGGAAGAAGAATAAGGGAAAGGTGACGAATAAGAAGATGAAGGGAAAGGTGACTAATGGGTTTTCAGTTCCAGAAAAAATTATCCCCAAGATACTGAAAGAACTTCCTGTGAAAACTTTAATGAGATTCAGGTGTGTTTCCAAACTGTGGCGCTCCATAATTGACGATCCAGTATTCATTGAGTCGCATCATAATCGGTCAATCACTCGGCCTGGCGGTATCAACCTTCTCTTTCTGATGAAATCAACAAGATATCTTGTTTATGTAAACAGGATACTCTACTGCGCAGATCCAGAAGGCGACTCAGCCCTTCACCTTCAATCACTTCCCGACATCAACATATTGCCTTCTCCTTTGTATTCCGTCAAGGGCTTGGTCTGTTTGCAGTGCTGCATATGTAACCCTAGCACCAGAGAAGTCAAACAACTTCCACCCACAAGGATAAGGAATCCAGCTTTTGACATACGATTAGGATACTATTCATGGCCAGTTCGTTCCTCCAACCTTTTAGGGTTTGATCCAGCTGCTGGAAAACACAAAGTCCTTAACATAACCTCAATTTGGTATTTTGATGATGATGATGTTGATGGGTTTGAGACCCAGATCCATACCCAGTTCAAGGTTTTGACTCTCAGTAGCAGCGCCTCCACATGGAGAGATATTGATCATAATAATAATACTACTGATTCATCTCTTAATAGTCAATTAGACCAATTCTCTTTTAATAATAAAAAAACAGCCTGTTGTATCAATGATGTTATATATTGTTTAGGTTCGTCTGGGTCAAGCGAAGGTGTGATAATGGCTTTCGAAGTTGGATCTGAGAGTTTCAAAATCATGCCACTCCCCCAAGGTGCCGCCAATGATTCTGTTTATGCAATACAAGTAAGAGAAGGTCTAGCTTTGATAAATTATAATTTCACAGATATTTGGATGCTAGAAGACTATGACAAGCAACTCTGGAATAAGCAGACTCTCAATGTACCCCATTTTTTTCTTGTTGATGCGGGGCCCATTTGTAGTATTGGTGGTGAGATTTTATTTTGCGAGGAAGGTCCGCAAGCTATCAAAATTACTGTCATCAATCCAAAGATATTCTGTCTTCTTCACCAATTATGCGGAAAGCTTGTTTCGACTAAAGGATATGGAATTCAAATGGTTGCTACACATCTATCCTATTTTTTATTTATTTATTATTGTATGTTTTCTTTCTTTTTTAAGTTTTGGAAACATTCAAGTAATTTATTTATTTGCAACTTCAATTTTCCAGATTGGATTATTTTGGTACCAAAGCCAGTACCACAACCGCTGACACCCTCGCTTCTCATCACCACTGCAAAAGGACCACCGGAACCCTAAGTTGCCACCACCTATATCTGCCCCTTCAGATGTAGGGTCGCCTTCAACTGCACCAGTGATCGCCAATTCCGATGACACCGAGGTCCAACAACTGATGTACAAAGAAAACTGGGTTGGTCCCACTCCGCGGCAAGTACTGTGACCGGCGACCAGCTCGTCGGAATCTGATAGAACTTTCCCCCTTTTCTCCTCCTCTCACTGTTAATTTCATTTCATCTGTTCTTGTTCTTGCGTGGTCTGCTCTTGTTTTGTGTTCTTTTTATCACCTTGTTATCGACATTCAATATATTCACAGCATCATCATCCTTATTGTGTGCTTATTGCATCAATCTGATTTATGCGCACCTTATCCATCTTATCTTTCTGTTAATTTGATCCTACGATCCGGAATTGGATTTTAACAACCATGTTTGTGAGGTAGAATTTTGAATGTCGCATCTATGCATGCTACTCTAAACAATATTGTGTGTACTTGATACTTTAAGTTATTTTGATATTATTACATATCAATTCCAGGAAAATCTCGAATTGGATTCCAAATTGATGGTTTAGTGTTAAAATCTTTGGAGTGTAATGGCTGCATTACAAATTGTAATGTTTGACTGATCTATAACACCTATATCATCTCCCTTTCCCCCTCAAATACCAAACTAACAATAGCAAAAAAAAAAACTTTTATGGGACACCATCAATTAATCTTTTACTTTGGAAGGTGAAGACTAAGTTATATCCCTCTGTGGTAATTTTATATAGATCCTCAATCAATCTGGAATCCCTTTGGTTAAAGGATTTGAGTTTCAAAAAATCAATCCAATTTGGTGTAACGGAATCCGACCTGTATTGGCGTGATCGTAGTTGTGGGTTTTTTGAATGATGAATGTTTAGTAAATTTTAATGATTTTTTTAAAATCATTTAAAATAACTTATTTATGAATTTTAAGTCACTTTTGTTAATAAAAATGTGTGGTAATTATAATTTTATAAAATTAATAAATGATAATAGATTTATTCATGAAATAAATGAAATCTCATCTCATATATAACACATGAGATGAGAAAATAAAATAAAATATATATAATACAACAACATACAAGTAAAAAATTTATATGATTCATAACTATATATTATATCACATATATAATATATGAACATGTTAATTATTTATGTCACTTTTTGTTTATTTTTCATTAATATACTAAGCATGTTTCAATGATCAAGTAAGAGTTTCTATACCTCAATGTCCCCAATTTTCTTATTGATGCCCAGAAACCTATACGGCCCATTTGTAGTATTGGAGGTGAGATTTTATTTAATATGACAAATCCAAGTTTTTTTTATTTATTATGATCTGGAAACTGAAACAGTGAGGAATGTCCGCAAACTATCAAAATTACTCCCATCATCTTCTTTCTACTTCAACAGCTAGATATGTGGAAAGCCTGTCATCATCTTCTGTCTTCTTCACCAACCATGTAGAAAGCTTATTTCGATTAAAGGATATGTAATTCAAATGGTTGCTACACATCTATCAATTTTATTTTTTATTGTATATTTTCTTTCTTTTAAACTTTGGAAACATTCAATAAATTTATTTGCAAGTTGGTAAATAGGACCAACAGAGCACCTGGTTGACATGATTTGAACAAGTCTCCAAGTAAAATATATACCCCCAAAAAAGAAGAGAAAAAATACTCTCCCAATAGGCACACATTTCAAAGAGCAAACTTAATTAAGTGATCTTAAAGCCTGTCTGACATTTTTTCTTTATAACATTTATACAAACACCTTAGGACCATGATAATTTAGATATGGTCACCTCACATGACCGTTATCATAATGGTATTAGCAATCACCAAACGAGGCTGTAGGTTTTTTTTTTTTTTTTGTGACTCAAAAAACAAAAAATTATGACATAGCAAGTTGTTTGATTGCAGTTTTATGAAAACTATTTTTTTGAAAGTTTAGTTAAAAAATTTATTTTTTCAAAGCACTACGGTTCTCTTTTTTTTAGTTGTTGAGAACTATTTTTGAAAATTAAACCAAGTCCGTCCTAAATGGAAGCAAAATGATGGGTCCATCCTCCCCCTCTCCTTCCTAGCAAATGAATTAAAGATGAAGCCCGGTTACATCCTCCTCTCTTTCCTCTTCCCTTATCCTTTCTTCTTGCCAAACAAAACATTTAGTATTTTAAGAGTTTAAACAGTGAAAAAAGAAAAATGTAACTTATGATAGTTCGAAACTCTTAAACAATTGTCAATGTGCGTACGAGAACTCATGAATCCGTATATAATGTAACGAAAGTAGTTTGATTCTTCCCTGTGATCTATGATGGACATGGACTTGATGGTGAATGTTGGATTTGTTTCTGAGTCCCTTGCTTCTTGTCTTGTTGAAGACATTTTGATATTTGGGTATTTTGGGTTGCTAGCTTGTTTAAGCTTTGATGGTTGAGGTTTCTTTTTCTGTTTGTTCTCTTGCTAGATGCTTAAGAGTCATTATGATTGTATTCTATTGAAATTGTTTGGCTTGTCTATTGCCCTTGCCAAGCTTGTTTGTTGGCTTTTTAGCCTTGTTGTTTGTTCTTTCTAGTTTAATAAACTATATATATATAGGGTAATACTTGGGTCGCAGCACCAACATCATTCTCCCTGCTTATGTGGACCAATGAGTGTGCAGATAGAAGTTGAAGAGACAATAAAAAAATTAATAAACGATAAACTTTTCGTTTAACCTACAAAAAGATGGATAATGTTCATTTTAAAAAAAATAAAGTTTTGGACAACTGTTTTAATTCTATTGATCCAAATAAGTATGGAGAATGATGTTGATGCTGCCAGGGGAGGACCCAAGTATTATCCATATATATATATTCATGGTGGATTTATTTAAAGAACAAAAAGTTACATAGAACTTCTACTCTAATTATACCAAAATATCTGAAAATTTTAAGAATTAAATTTTAATTATTGAAATTTTTGAGTGATAATTAAAAATAGATTTTTTGTTATATTTATTTTAAATTTATAAATAAATGAAGTCATTGTAATTTTAAAATATTATTTGTCAACCCGGCAGAGAGCTTCGCAAAACACGCCAAGCATATTTGACGAGTATATTGTTGGATCTATTTTGCGATACATCATCATGTATTGATGTCGTTGTTTGTTAAACCGTCGAATCACCAGTGCAATTCACGTGGTCAGCATTTTGCGACATCAAACGACGCCGGACCTACCACAGGCGTACAGCTCACTCACACCGAATCACCCGTCCATTTCTCTCTCTTTTCCTCTTCTGTGTGTAAAGTCTCAGACAGTTCCAACTGAAACTCAATCTGAGAAGATGAAAGACAAAACATGGCCACGCCCAAGGGCGTAGCCATTAAGGCACTAGTGGGTACATTGGCACCCACTTAATTCTATATTTTTTTTTTATATATATAGTAAATGCAATTTTTTGAGATTTAGAATTGTAATGACCTATTAAATCTCGAGTGATGTACCCACTTAGTTTTATAAAAACTAAATTATAGTCCGAACTTTTGCGTTCGTACCCACTTATACAAATTTCTGGCTACGCCCCTGGCCACACCGATTGGACTGCTCTCATTTCACTGCACTTACCTTGACGACCACCAAACAGAACAAAAAAGATGACCAACTCCATCAATCCGATCTCTGCTCCAAACGATACAGCTTCAAATTTCCCACAAAAACCACTCGATTCAATTCTAGATCATCATCGTCGTCGTCGTCATCAACGTCCGATCGTCACGATTTTTCGACGCTTCCGTACGACGTGTTGAGAAAGATCGCGGGGAGTTTCACTCACCCGGACCTCCAAACGGCGTCGTTGGTGTGCAGGTCGTGGGGGGACGCGCTTCGGTCATTGAGGGAGGCGATGTTGTTCCTGCGGTGGGGGAAGCGGTTCAAGCACGGACGAGGCGGTGTGTGCCCTAATTTGAACAAGGCTCTATTCTTGAAAGGTGCAGCTCGTGGCTTGACGCTGGCTATGGTCGATGCGGGTCTTGTGTACTGGGACATGGGGAAGAAGGAGGAGGGGATGGCTCTGTATCGGAAGGCGGCCGATCTCGGCGACCCCACCGGGCAATGTAATTTGGGGATTTCATATCTGCAAGGTAGCTTTTTTTTAGATTCCAATGTTGCATATTTTTTTTTCCTAGTTGGGGGACTCACACACTTTTTTGCCCACGCGGGGGCTCGAATCCCTCCCCTCTACTGAGGATAGGGAGGTTATACCATTGGGCTATAAGCCCTTTAGTCAATGTTGCATGTTTGGTAGCATCGAATTTGCACTTTAGAATTGGAACAGAAGGAATACTAGTTTTAAATTTGAACTGATATAGTCCTCAATTCCAATTTCAAAGCTTGGATTCCATACTACCAAACGCGGTTTAGCTCTAATTTAACCTTGATTCATCTTTGATTTCTTAATTTCACTTGTGAATGGATAATTATAGTTTGTGAATTGGTTTAGTGAGAGAATTGTTGTAGTAAGTTGCAATATTGCATTTGATGCTGGTTTCAATATGTTGCCATTGTGGGTTTGAGATTTGCATTGCACCAAAATTTTATGCTTGGCTTGCGCAATTAAGCTGTCTTTTTGGTTAGGATGGTTTGGAGTTATTTCAGCTTAATGTCAATTGGAATGTGAGGACTGAGTAAAGTAGGAAAGTGATTTAGAATGTGACTTCTTTGCCAAGTAATTCTGTTTGATGCTGCTAGTAGGAGAGTTCTTGTATCTTAGTTTAACCTTTCTTCTACTTATTTTCTTCCTGAACACTCCTCACTGCTCTGCTTAAGTGTTGAAAATCAAATTGATCTCCTTTCTTATGCACCCCTTTATTCTTTTCCATCTTCATTTCTGTTGAACATGAGAATATGGATTTCTTCCTCATGTCGTGTCTTTTCATTCATATGAGTCATAACTTTGGGTGTCATTTAATTTATCTTTTAGAAGTAATATTAATTTTAAGAGGGGCATTAAATTACCTTCTTTATAGAAGCAAAATAGTCACTCCCTATAACTTCCCTTGATATGGCTCTTGTGTATTTAGAAGCCTTTGAGAAAAATTAGTTATTTCTTTATATGAATATTAGTAGTTGATAAACGAACGAAATAGAATTATAAAGAAATTTTGTTGTTGGGTTTGTTGTGTCATATTTTTAAATTCCATTTAAACCAAAGTTGAGTTGGTTTACATAGAAACCCTACCTATATATATATATATATATATATATATATATATATATATATATATATTAGTTTAAACCATGTGCGATGCACGTGGATAAAAAATAAATTAAAATTTTATTATAACACCCAAAACATTCAAAACTATTATAACACATTCAAACACATTAATTAAAATATCTAAAACTATTTTCATGATGTAACATTTGATAATAAAAACTCACTTGTTGAAAAAAATAAAACTATAAGTTAACTATTATTCACGTGAAATGAATCAAGTATAAACTATAAGAAATCAAAAATGTATAATTTTAACCATTCTTAAACAATCTATTACTATTCTTTTAAAAATTCTCAACACTTTATCCTTTTTATATTTATGAGTTCTTCTTCAAATAAATCATTCTCAAGTGAAAGTTCTTTATAGTTGCCACAATGAAACTTTTTTTGACCACGTCATTTTTACTATTGTCTATCTTGATTATAAAAAAAAATGATTTTTCTTTGTAACTTGTTACTTTGTCGTAAAATTCATTCACTCCAAAGAATAAATTTATTTTAGTAATATTGATACATTTCAAATGAATTGTTTTATCCATAAATTTTATGAGTGAAGAAAAAAGTATTACTTGACTTTTTAACTGTATTAACTCATCTATTGAACAATTTATTAATGATTGAGAATCATCAAATTAGTATTGTTAGATATGCATTATTTCATATATCTTTGACTCGAAATTGTATCATAAATCTGCATAAATGAGTATACTTCATTGATACATAATAATAAAGAATGACATATTTGTCATATTGTAATTTTTTTTAATTAAAAAATTAGAATATTTAAGATATATAGCGTCTTTTCTTTTGCAATTAGTACAACTGAATCCATCACTTCGTACTTTAACTTTCTTCTTGCATTGCTTACATGCATTGTATCACGGTTCGGATGCATTTTAATCTCTATAATTCTTGCTTCAAAAAAGTCATGTGTTTTTTGCAAGTTGAGTGACAAAATATATATATTTTTAAATTAAATAAATAAATAAATATATATATAAAATCTTGAATGTCATTGCAGATTTTCTAATCATGAACTTGAAATGAGAGCATTTATGTCTTTGTCATTTACGTTTTCTTCAAACCTATCGAAGCATAATAAATTATTGAAACAATATGTTGTTGATATGTACAAATACACACATACAATCAATAATTAGACCTTATTATGGTTTCATGAACAAAGAAAGTTATAATTTTTGTTTATTTTTTAATTATTGATAGTGGATTAACTTCCACCAACCATGTCCTTCCCGTCATAATATTCTTTAAATAAAATAAATAATTAAAAACTAATGTAAATATGAAAAAATAAATAACCTATTTTCCTGAAGATGTTAAAAGCCTAATGTACAACGTAGAATGAGCAACTATCATTTTAATTATAAAAAGAAGCACCCATGGGACTTCTCCTTTTCTTTAAACTAGAGTACACACATTTGACAGCCTCTGATAAGATTTGAATTCAGCTTTATCAGTTCATTCGACTTCTCCACTTAAATGCATTCTAAGCATAAAAAAGTCTGACTGACGATGTTCAGCCAATGTTAAGACATACATAATTGGGAGTTTTTTACCTTCTCCAAACTACAATTTGATCTCGTCCATGCACACAAAAATGAAAACATTTTTATGTATTATATGGACTATTATTTTAAGCAACATTATGGAAAATATCATTTTTATCACGTATAAGAGTTCAAACAATTTGTAAATAAAGAAACTCGACTATTGGAAAGAATGTTGAAAAACAGTGAGAGAAAGTATAGCACTAAAAAGAACATTGAAATGCCAAAGGTATGTTTGAACAGAATAAACATTTTTCAACCAGCAACCTTCTGCTTTGAAATCAGTAACATGTCATTTTGTGATACTAAATCTCCGTCATTGCAATCATGAAACATCTTTGGTGTGTGAAATCTATTGGTTTCTACCATCATCCAAGTCTTCCATTATCTTTCTGCAGTAACCAATATATAATACATTATAGAGAAGAATAATGTTTTCTTGGTTACATTCCAAACTCAAATTATGTAAAAGACTTGAAAATAAGACTGAAAATTTTGATCTTTTGGGCCTCATTCAAAATATCAAATGAATGTGTGTGTTGCCACCATTGTGTGTCTCTGTGAGCGTGCATATATAATTAGGAAAATTGAAGTCTTGATCAAGTTCAAACTCAAAATATTTTAACTAATTGTACAATTTGTTTCATGGGTCGATCTTCAAATCTCAAATATCTGTGTAAAATAATTAACAAAATAAACAACAAAATAAAATTAAGAAATACCATCTTCCTTGTCTCTTCCTTGAATGACCTGAGCTTTCACTTCTTCAAATAGTAGTACCTCAAACGTTCCAAGGTAGTCATCGACATCTTTGTAGGCGCCCTTCACTTGCTTCAGACCCAAATCATTTTTGTTCCCGATGCCTTTGCATTTTTTCTGATTCGAAGAAAAAAAAAGTAAATATCACATGAAACAAATAATGCATATATATTATATCTATACAAACACATACACAAGCCATTGTTTGTGTGTGGAGGAAAAGCGGCTATGAAACACAGATACTTCCTCAGAGGCGCGGTGGTAGTATCGGATACTCCCGAGAAGTATCCGTTTTTTTTAAATAATTTTTTTTATTTTCAGATATGTCAAGATAAGGCAGGATACGTGGTGGATACTTCTCGAATACGTTTGATTTTTTTTATTTTAAAGATGGTAGACATATTGTAATATTAAAATTTTAAAAGCTTAGTTAAAATGTAGGGCTTAATTTGTAATAAATCAAAAGATCTTTAATGTTGAAAAAAAAAAGATATTTAAGTTAAAACTTAATTTGTGTTATATATATATATATATATATATATATATATATTTGTCGTATCCCGCCGTACCCATATCATATTTTTTTGAGATTTACTGTATCGCCGTATTCGTATCTTGTCGTATTCGTATCCTGTATCTGTGTCTGTGCTTCATAGAGAGGTGGTGGAAAGAAGTAATTATGTTGTATTCTTTGAAAAGGCGTAGATAGTCCCAACTCAGAACTATTAGGTTTTAATTATTAGGTACAACATAAAATGAGGAATTATTTTCTTGAAAACGCTAAAAGTCTAAACAACGTGTTTGTGCTTGTAGTTGCTTACTGTTTGGTATATATTACAATTATTTAGAAAGTGACCTCACATATTAAAGAGATCGGATTCTTACCGATGATTATTTATGATTAAATTTGTGTCCGATTTATTAATTAGATATTCAATTCGATAACATGTATGACCTATTATAGACGTAATTTTTTATTAAAAAAATTTGATGGATAACATGACTCATTAAAAATAAAAAAATAGTTTATTGAAACTCAAAAAAACGTTTGTACTTTTCATAGTTGTACAGGTATATATAGAATTATTGTCAAGGGATAGAGGTGCACAGCCACCCACTCGAATAGATGATGACAACTAAGGGGAAGGGGAAGGGGAAGAGGAAGAGGGATAAGGGAAGGGTGAATAATGGGTTTTCGGTTCCACAAGAGATTATCTCTGAGATACTGAAACAACTCCCTGTGAAAACCTTACTGAGATTCAGGTGTGTTTCCAAGCTCTGGCGCTCCATAATTGACGATCCATTCTTCGTTGAGTCGCATGATAATCGGTCAATCACTCGGCCTGGCGGCATCAACCTTCTCTTTCTGAAATTACCAAAATCTGGTGAAAACAGGCAACTCTACTGCGCAGATCCAGAAGGCGGCTCAGCGCTTCACCTTGGATCACTTCCTCACATGGTTGAGGTGTCCCCTTTTCCTTTGTCTTTGTATTCCGTCAAGGGCTTGGTCTGTTTTCAGCGCTGGATATTGAACCCTAGCACCAGAGAAATCAAACAACTTCCACCCATAAGGATAAGGACTTCAACTATTGACATAGCAGCAGGGAACAATTCATTGACAGTTATATCCTCCAATTTTTTAGGGTTTGATCCAGCTGATTCCTCCTGTACCACTGGAAAACACAAAGTTCTCAACATAACCGAAATTTCAAATAGTGAGGAGCTTGATGTGGCCGAGACCCAGTTCAAGGTTTTGACTCTTAGTCGCGGCGGCGACGGCTCCGGCTCCGCGTGGAGAGATATTGATCATCATACTAGTGATTCATCTCTTAATAGTCAATTAGACAAATTCTCAGCTGATTGTAAAAGAACGTGTTGTATCAACGATATTATATATTGTTTAGGTTGGTGGGCCAGCGAAGGTGTGATACTGGCTTTCGAAGTTGGACCTGAGAGTTTCAAAATCATGCCACTTCCCCAAGGCGCCGTCAGAGAATCTCTTTATGCAATACAAGTAAGAGAACGTCTGGCTTTGATAAGTTGTAATTTCACCGAAATTTGGATACTAGAAGACTATGACAAGCAACTCTGGAATAAGCAGACTCTCAATATCCCCCATAGTCTTCTTCTTGATGCCAACAAACTCATACGGCCGATTTGTAGTATTGGTGGTGAGATTTTATTTGAATATGACAAATCTAAGTGTTTTTACTATGATCAGGAAACTGAAACTGTGAGATTTTATTTTAATAGTCGATTTGTAGTATTGGTGGTGAGATTTTATTTGAATATGACAAATCAGGAAACTGAAACTGTGAGGAAGGTCCGCAAGATATCAAAATTAGTATCAAAATTACTGTCGTCATTTTCTTTCTACTTCGACGGCCAAGTGGAAAGCCTATCATCATCTTCTGTCATTTTCACCAACTATGTGGAAAGCTTGTATCGAATAAAGGATATGTAATTCAAATGGTTGTTTATGGTATGTTTTCTTTCTCTTTTAAGTTTTGGAAACATTCAAGAAATTTATTTGCAACTTAAATTTTACAGATTGGATTATTTTGGTGATTCTAAATAAGCCACTCATTTTGGTTCACAACTCTCTTATTCTATGTTAATTCCGATCATGAGGAAGTAATTCAATTGAAGAATAGGATCTGTTAGATGCTTGATGGTGTTTCAATTGAAGAATAGGATCTGTTAGATGCTTGATGGTGTGCAGAAAAAAGAGATATAAATGCTTTGACAAGCATTCCTTGGTCATTTCCAATAGCCGTGTGAAATTTTTGCAAAGGGTGATCAGCCAGTTGTGCAGTACAGTATAGTCTCACATTAGACTGTAAAAATAGTGTGTAAAAATACACACACTGTCAAAAAGTTTTAACTTGGCATTTTATTTAAAATTTATGTCTACTACGCTGTGTTCAAATCCAGCTTGGCCCTAATTTCCCAATCTACCATGACTGATACGCAGGAATTAAAAAAAGAATCAAATTTTATGCTATATCCCCTGTTTACCTGGGATTTCCTTGCAATCGGAAAGGGCAATTTTGGAGTCCAACGAATGCAGGCACACAATATGATATTATTTTAAGTTTTGCTCCCAAATGCAAGAACACAACGAATGCAGGCACACAATATGATCTTTTTTTCTTTTTCTTTTTGTGTGTGTGTGTTTGTGTGGGCGAAGATGAAGAAGAAGATGATCATTTTGATTTTCTGGTCTTTGGTTTCTGTATAAACATCCATATGTGCAGAAGCAAAAAAATTTACAAATCAATTATAGGGGTCATAGCTTATTGTATTGTAAAAAACTCAGGTTGTCAAGCATAAGAACGCAGGCCTCATAGCCCCCTCAACCCCACTCTAACGAGAAATTATTACATACTACGGAAATTTTGTGTATCAGAAAAATTCCACAACTATTTTTTTATAATTTCTTAAAATAATGAGAAATTGAATTTTATGATGGTGGGATTCCTACCTTTAATCTAACCTCTTTCGACGGTTTCTTGATGACAAATCTTTCCCTTTGAAGGGAAAGAAAGGAGGAGAGGGGGTTGGCCGCGTTGGGAGAGATTTTTTTAGTGTGTACACACTGCATATCCCCTCCACACTAATAACTAATAGCTTTTTGGAAAGTTCCCTACACGCATTATGACTAGAGAATACTGAACAATTGTTATTCAATGTAAAGTGGCATGTTCGATTTTGGGAAGTTTTATTTCAGTTGGATGCATCCAAGATATACCCTACCCTTCTATGTACTCTGCTGCATTGCAAGTTTCAACGGCAAACACAGGAAGATGCAATTGGGAAGAATGATTTGGTCTCCATCCAACTCATTCAGCATAAAAGAAACAAGAACATCTCTGGAGATACATACCAACACTGAAGAGATATCAAAAGACTCATCTCAACCACTTTGGTTGAGCCCTATTCACTGAAGTTTATGAAAGTATTCCTTGTTTTTAATTTGTCAGAACTTGATAAGGTTTTCAAATTCTGATCGACTACTTTCTCCTTCAGTCCTTGATATCCTCCAATAGGCATGATAAAATTCAACCATAAGTGAGACTAGAAGAGAAACAGAAGATTAAGAAGACATAAAGATTCACTAAATATGTAGAATACCATTAAAGATCATCCTCTAATCAGTAGGCACCTAAATATATATACATAACATATACACCCAGGTAAATATCAGAAAACTGCACCTGAATTTCTGATGTATTATTCACCTACCTTCAGAGAATAGATTCAATTTAAGGCCAAATTTCAAATTTCACACACAATTATCATCATATTGTTGGCATTAAAAGCAACAGGAAATAGATATTTCAACAGTAAATTGGAAAAAGTTTCACATAGGAGGAATGTTTAGCTCAGAGGAAGTTGGCAAGTAAGACAATGGAGATGTCAGTAATATTAGTAGTAATCTTTATATTTATATAGATTTTTGTGTATAAATATACATATTCTAGTAGATAAACTGATGCCCGCTTTACTAAGAGAAGGCTATCAAATCATCGTCACAACAATATTGAAATGAAATAAAAAAATTAAACAAGGAAAAGGAGAATTGAAGCAAATTATAAGCCCAAAAGCTCTTAATTACAAGCACTTTAATACGTACAAAATAATTTTCAATTATAAAGATGCTTCATTAGAGAGAGAGTCCAGATCTAGTAAAATAGAGACAACTACTTAAGAGATGAAGAATGAGAGAGCTTGAGTTGAGACAGAGAGACATTTATACATTCGGTGGAGAGATAGCATAGAAAATAGTGAAGAACAGAGATATTTGGTTGGACATAACATTAAATTGCACAATGTCCACATAAGTTTTTTTTGGTCAACTTCATGATTGACTCAACTAAGTGGTAAATTACCCAACAAAACTCAACGTATATATAATAATTAAAAAAAAAACAACCTCTATTTCGGGTACAGTGGATGGCCTTAGATTTAGACATTAAGTCAACTGTTTAGCGAACCAATGACCTGACCTACCATTTTGCCCAGCATTGCAACCCTTGCTTGGACTGGCCGAGCCATTGTACATGTCGTGAGAAAGTGGGAGCTTTTTAACTCTAAGAGGAGGTCAACCTCTTATTGGGTTACGTCAGTTAGCAGCAGGCCTTGACTCCTTGTTGTATTGTTGGGGCTTCTCATTGGGCCATGTTCTTAGTTGGTTTCCATATAAACCCTACCTAGTAGCCATATATATATATATATAGAATTATGGGTAAATATAGAGTACATATAACACATAGCCACCCTCCGATCAAAACTGGTAATTAAGGAAAAACAGGGAAAGGTGACGACGAAGAAGAGGAAGAAGAATAAGGGAAGGGTGAATAATGGGTTTTCAGTTCCAGAATAAGTTATCCCTGAAGAACTTCCTTCCTGTGAAAACTTTAATGAGATTCAGGTGTGTTTCCAAACTGTGGCGCTCCATAATTGACGATCCAGTATTCGTTGAGTCGCATCATAATTGGTCAATCACTCGGCCTGGCGGTATCAACCTTCTCTTTCTGATGAAATCATTTTATGTACATAGGCTACTCTACTGCGCATATCCAGATCAAGGCGGCTCAGCCCTTCACCTTCAATCACTTCCCGACATGGAAAAGTTGTTGCCTTCTCCTTTGTATTCCGTCAAGGGCTTGGTCTGTTTTCAGTGCTGCATATGTAACCAGAGAAATCAAACAACTTCCACTCACAAGGATAAGGAATCCAGCTTTTGACATACGATTAGGATTCTATTCATGGCCAGTTAGTTCCTTCAATCTTTTAGGGTTTGATCCAGCAGCTGGAACACACAAAGTCCTTAACATAACCTCAATTTGGTAACCAGAGAAATCAAACAACTTCCACTCACAAGGATAAGGAATCCAGCTTTTGACATAAGATTCTATTCATGGCCAGTTAGTTCCTTCAATCTTTTAGGGTTTGATCCAGCAGCTGGAACATACAACTGGAACATACAAAGTCCTTAACATAACCTCAATCATACTCTCAATGTAACAATGTCTGTCTTCGCACCTGCCCACTCACACCCGTCCACAAGGGTTACTACACTCAATGTCCCCCATAGTCTTCTTCTTGATGCCAACAAATGCGCAATGAAAGTGCCACGTTGGTGCAATGAAAATTTGAGCAATGTCTCTACACTTTCTTTTATTTTTTTTTCAAGAATCTACAATTTCTTTCAAGCCATAAAATCCGACCTATCTTCCTCATATAGTGCCCATGAGTGTAGAATATCACACAAACACACACCACCCAAAAAATGTAAAAAACAAAAAAAATAAAACAATCTTTGGTAGATATATATATGCAAACATCAAATTTACTCTGCATTCTATAGCAATCCATCACTAAACAACAAAGACAAAGAACAAGGAAACCGATGGAATCAAGCAAAACCATCTAACCAAAAACCCAAGCCTTGCTTGGATCAATTTTCAACTTTTAGTTTTGAAAAAATAGTTTTTGAGAATCAGATTAGGAAACAATTTTTAGTTTTTTGAGTTTAAAAATCTGCTTGGGTGGAAAAACTACAATATAGTTTTTGAAAAAGAAAAACTCGTAAATTCGTTTGGCATCAAGTTCTCCAAGAGTTTTCTGTTCACAAGCATAGAACATCCAATATATATATATATACTAGTTTAAAGCAAGTGTGATGCACGTTGATTAAAAATAAATTAAAATTTTATTATAACATTCAAAACATTTAAAACTATTATAACACATCCAAAAACATTCAAAACTATTATAACACATCTAAACACATTAGTTAAAACATTCAAAACTATTTTCATTCTGTAACCTCGGTAAAAAACAAAATTATAATTCTTATTTTTATAACTTTTCTAATTATATTTATTCTTTCTCTCACACTTCATCCCTAACACGCCATCTTTTTATTTTTAAAATTTAAAAAAATAAAATATATATATATTATAATTCTTATATATTGATATTTTTTCTAATTCTATTTATTCTCTCACTAACTTCATTCCTAACACATAACCATTATCAATTATATATCTCTAAGTGCATTATGCATATAAAATTCAATCATGTTTTGTTAGAATTAATATTCCGAGCTAGACACAAAAAATCTACACCAAATATGATTTATATTATAGGTTGAGTAATCTCAATGTTGTGTGATAAGTTACATTTGAATGTGTTGATTAACAAATGTGTAACTGTAATAATAGGTATTTCATTTATTAACTTCATTATTAAATTTTTTTCATTCTTAGCAAGATCGTCCCACAATGTCAAAGTACTTGAACTATTATAAAAATAATTAGTTTAATAATTTATAATGGTAATTATGAGCATTTATGTAGTGTTGAAATGATGTACCTCATATCCATTATAATGATGTCTCACAATTTAGATGCCCCTCCATTGTTCTTCTTAGATATGCTTCAATAACGATTCCCAAAGCATCTAGCGAGAGTAAAAATTAAACTTATAGATTTATATATAAGAGAAAGTATATATAAGTAGAGTAAATAGTTAAAAGAAAACAAACCTATAAATTTCATTTTCATCAATGTACTTGCTCAAGTCCTTGAAGTCCACAAAATTATATTTTATTTTTTCTAAACTTACAATTTCAAGGTCCTCTCGTATAAATTTTATTTTAGTTAATAATTCTATAAGTTTTATCGTATAGCTTTAATTTTATATTAGTATATTATTTCACCATCAAAATAATAAAAGGTCAAAGATATACACACACTATTACTAAAAGTACAAAGAGGTTCAAAAGTTTCAGGAATTTTTTTATTTTTATAATGCATTCTTATTTTTTATTATAATATATTTATTCTAATAAATATATAGAAACATAATATTTTCATAAATCTGAAACACCAAGTGTTCTTTTCTAATTGTATTTATTATTTGCCTCACACATTATCCCTAACAAAAATTCTTCCCATTTCAAAAAAAATAAAAATAACATTATAATTCATAATTTTATAAATTTTTTAATTCTATTCATTCTTTCTTTTACACTTCATTCCTAACACAAAATATTTCTATTTTTAAAATTTAAATAATTTTATTAGAAAAATTAATTTACGGAATTTCAAATCATTTAATTTAATTAGAATTCTTTTTTTTCCTTAAATGTCTAAAGAAATTCAAATCCATTTAGAGTGGCTTAATTAGGTTAGAATTTCAATTTAGTTCGCACTTCATCCTTAACACAAATTATATATTCCTATTTCAAAAAAAAAAATTATAATTCTTATTTTTATAAATTTTTCTAATTCTATTTATTATTTCTCTCACACTTCATCCCTAACACACCATCTTTTTATTTTTAAAATAAAAAAAGTTAAAAATATATATTATAATTCTTATATATTGATATTTTTTCTAATTCTATTTATTCTCTTACTAACTTCATCCTAACACATACTCCTAAAATATAATATAATTTAAATAAGTATTTTTTTTTCTAATTTTGTTTCTTCACTCTCTAACTTCATCTCTAACACAAACTCCTAAAATATAATATTATTTATTACACAACCATTATTAATTATATATCTCTAAGTACATTATGCATATAAAATCTAATCATGTTCTGTTAGAATTAATATTTTAAGCTAGGCACAAAAAATCTGCACCAAATACGATTATATTATAGACTGATTATTTATGATTACATTTGGGGCAAAGTGCACTCACACCCCCTGAGGTTTGCCTCAAACACATTCATGTACAAAGTTTACTTAAATCTACACTCACACTCCTAAACAAAATTGCATCAGTAATTTGAATGAAAAATTACAATTTTACCCATAGATATAATAACTATATTATATTTAAAAAATCTATTAAAATAAAATGACTAAATTAACCCTTCAACCGATATATTACTATATTAGTGTCCCCTGAATTCGTTGAAGGGGTAACAAAATTCTTTGAATTCTTTTGTTTTATTTTTTAGTTATAAAAAAGAATTGTGAAATAAAGAAAGGAGTCTAATGTGTTTTGGTGATTTAATTTAGCAAATAATTTATATTATTTCTCTATTATGTGTATGACCCAATATTAGTTGTCACTGAAAAATAAAATTCAATTTGAAGAAATTCAAACTTTGAGGCTAAAATTTACTTTATTATTAATCTTGGATGATTTTTTTTCTTTTTTTCCAGTACTTACTTTTCAATTTTATTAGTGCCATCACTACTTTTTTTTCTTTTTGAAATAAATGTATGCATACTTTGTAATAAAAGGCAAAATGCAAAATATCCTCTTTTATCTTTCTCATATTTGCAAATAAACTCCTATACTCTTGTAACACTCTTCATATAGGTCTCATCTGTTATCATCTCTCTACTATTGCCGAGACACCACTACCACCACCAAAGCCATGCTATCATTGCCAATTTTCATGTGCACTGCCATAGCAAACGGTTAAAGAGAAAAAAATAAAAGAAAAAATAGAAAAGGGTGAAGAATAAAGAGAGAGAAGTAGATAAAATAAAGAAAAGAGATGGGGTTAGATGTAGAGAGACAAATTCGGGAAAGAGAGAGAGAGATGGAGGAAGAGAGAGAAAAAGAGACAGAGTGAGGAGAGAGAGAAAAAAAAAGGAGAGAGAGAGGAAGAATTAGAGAAAGTGAGCTTTGAGGGTGAGAGAGGAGGGAGAAAAGCAATAAAGTAATAATGGTAGTTTTGTCAAGTGAAAAAGAAAAGTTGGGAGCAATATGGTATTTTAACGTGAAAAATAAGGTTAAAAATGCCTTTTCAGTTAGTGAAGGGTAAAACAGACATTTCAAATAATTTTTTGACCAATGGATTTCGATTGGGAGTTGTGTGCAGTCAAACTCCAAACCTCAGGGGTGTGAGTGTAAGTTTAAACAAACTTTGTATATGAGTGTGTTTATATAGGACAAACCTCAAGGGGTGTGAGTGCATTTTGCCCTTAAATTTGTGTTAATTTATTAATCAAATATTCAATTCGATAACATGACTCATTACAAACATAATTTTTTTATTAAAACAATTTGATTTCAAAAGCTAATAGCAAACAATTAGTACAAAAAAAATGCCAAAGAAAAGAACTCATGTGTAAGTCGAGATGAAACTGAATCAAATGGTTGTTGATGAGAGCCGAAAGGAAGATAAGCACGGTAATTCTTATATATTGATATTTTTTCTAATTCTATTTATTCTCTCAATAACTTCATTCATAACACATACTCCTAAAATATAATTTTGTTTAAATAAGTATTTTTTTTAATTCTATTTATTCACTCTTTAACTTCATCCCTAACATAAACTCTTAAAATATAATATTATTTATTACACAGCCATTATCAATCATTACAAACGTAATTTTTTATTAAAAAAATTTGATTTCAAAAGTTAATAACAAACAATTAGTAAGAAAAAAAAAAGCCAAATAAAAGAACTCACATGTAAGCTGAGATGAAACCGAATCAAATGGTTGTTGATGAGATCCGAGAAGAAGCTGAGAGTAGTATTGATGAGAGTCAAGAGGGAGATGAGAGCGGATAGGAAGAATAAAGATTCCTAATCGAAAGGAAGCGTGATTTTAGGTGTTTAGGGTTTTGCTGATTATAATTCTATTTTTTTAAATTTAGAAATAAAAAGAAAGGGTTTTGCTTGGGAAAGGATTTTGCTTGGATAATTCTATTTTTTTAATTTAAAAATAAAAATGAAAGGGTTTTGTTTTTTTTTTTTTAAATTTACAATTAAAAATAAAAAGATAGAGTTTTGATTGGGAAAGGGTTTTACTTGGGTAATTCTGTTTTTAATTTCAAAATAAAAAAGGAAATGGTTTTGCTTGGATAGTTTTATTTTTTTAATTTCAAAATAAAAAGAGATATGGATTTTCTTGAGTAATTCTATTTTTTAATTTTTAAAAAAAATAGTGTATTGAAATTAAAAAATCCTTTTGTACTTTTAATAGTAATATAGATAGATAGAAATAAAAAGAAAAAGGTTTTTCTTGGGAAATGATTTTGCTTGGGTAATTCTATTTTTTTAATTTAAAAATAAAAAATGAAAGGGTTTTGTTTTTTTAAATTTAGAAATTAGAAATAAAAATAAAGGGTTTTGCTTGGGTAATTCTATTTTTTTAATTTCAAAATAAAAAAGGAAATGGTTTTGCTTGGGTAATTCTGTTTTTTTAATTTCAAAATAGAAAAGTAAAGAATTTTGCTTGAGTAATTCTATTTTTTTAATTTAAAAATAAAAAAAGTATACTGAAACTAAAAAACTCCTTTGTACTTTTAATAATAGTATAGATTTTTAGTTTCAAAATAAAAAGGAAAGGGTTTTGTTTGAATAATACTATTTTTTTTTAATTTCAAAATGAAAAATGAAAGAATTTTGCTTGAGTAATTATATTTTTTAATTTAAAAATAAAAAAATAGTGTACTGAAACTAAAAAACTCTTTTGTACTTTTAATATATATATATATATATATATATATATATATAAACTGAGAAACTCAGTAAATAAAGAAATGGAAAATAAGAAAATCCAAATCTGGCAAAACCAACCAACCAAAGCAAACCTAGCCAACAAAATCAACAATAAAATTAGAGAAGAAAAATAAAATCAGATCATTTTTTTTTTTTTACAAGTAAGCAAGATATGTTAAGAGAAGCAAAAGTGTACGTAGTACATTATTTATGAATCCCCAATATTGCAAAGCAAAAACTGTGCAGATTAAAAGAGGGCATACCACAGTGACTATATCATCCATAAAACCCCAGGAAGTATATCATATATGAATCTGAAAACAATTCATGGGAAAAATAAAATCTGCGGCTTGTAGTTGATAAGGTTGGATTGTTATCATAGGAAAATTACTTATTTAGGTCTGTTGTTGGGCCTGCTTGTTGAACCTGCTTCCTAGTTGCTTTCATATAAACCCTAGCTAGTACCTCTCTCTCTCTCTCTCTCTATATATATATATAGCACAGCCACCCCCACCCCATCGATCAAAACTGGTAATTAAGATCGATGATGACGAAGAGGAAGAAAATTCTGGGAAATGTGACGAAGAAGTTGATGATGACGAAGACGAAGAAGAAGAGGAAGAAGAATAAGGGAAAGGTGACGAATAAGAAGATGAAGGGAAAGGTGAGCAATGGGTTTTCAGTTCCAGAAAAAATTATCCCCAAGATACTGAAAGAACTTCCTGTGAAAACTTTAATGAGATTCAGGTGTGTTTCCAAACTGTGGCGCTCCATAATTGACGATCCAATATTCATTGAGTCGCATCATAATCGGTCAATCACTCGGCCTGGCGGTATCAACCTTCTCTTTCTGATGAAAACTACAAGATATCTTGTTTATGTAAACAGGATACTCTACTGCGCAGATCCAGAAGGCGGCTCAGCCCTTCACCTTCAATCACTTCCCGACATCAACATATTGCCTTCTCCTTTGTATTCCGTCAAGGGCTTGGTCTGTTTGCAGTGCTGCATATGTAACCCTAGCACCAGAGAAGTCAAACAACTTCCACCCACTAGGATAAGGAATCCAGCTTTTGACATGCGATTAGGATACTATTCATGGCCAGTTCGTTCCTCCAACCTTTTAGGGTTTGATCCAGCTGCTGGAAAACACAAAGTCCTTAACATAACCTCAATTTGGTATTTTGATGATGATGATGTTGATGAGTTTGAGACCCAGATCCATACCCAGTTCAAGGTTTTGACTCTCAGTAGCAGCGCCTCCACATGGAGAGATATTGATCATAATTATACTGATTCATCTCTTACTAGTCAATTAGACAAATTCTCTTTTAATAATAATAAAACAGCCTGTTGTATCAATGATGTTATATATTGTTTAGGTTCGTCTGGGTCAAGGGAAGGTGTGATAATGGCTTTTGAAGTTGGATCTGAGAGTTTCAAAATCATGCCACTCCCCCAAGGTGCCGAGGTGCCTCCAAAGATTCTGTTTATGCAATACAAGTAAGAGAACGTCTAGCTTTGATAAATTATAATTTCACAGATATTTGGATGCTAGAAGACTACGACAAGCAACTCTGGAATAAGCAGACTCTCAATGTACCCCATTTTCTTCTTGTTGATGCGGGCCCCATTTGTAGTATTGGTGGTGAGATTTTATTTAACTATCACAAATCAAAATTCTTTTATTATAATCTGGAAACTGAAACAGCGAGGAAGGTCCGCAAGCTATCAAAATTACTCTCATCAATCCAAAGATATTCTGTCTTCTTCACCAATTATGCGGAAAGCTTGTTTCGACTAAAGGATATGGAATTCAAATGGTTGCTACACATCTATCTTATTTTTTATTTTTTTATTATTGTTTGTTTTCTTTCTTTTTTAAGTTTTGGAAACATTCAAGTAATTTATTTATTTGCAACTTCAATTTTCCAGATTGGATTATTTTGGTACCAAAGCCAGTAAGTACCACAACCGCTGACACCCTCGCTTCTCATCACCACTGCAAAAGGACCACCGGAACCCTAAGTTGCCACCACCTATATCTGCCCCTTCAGATGTAGGGTCGCCTTCAACTGCACCAGTGATCGCCAATTCCGATGACACCGAGGTCCAACAACTGATGTACAAAGAAAACTGGGTTGGTCCCACTCGCGGCAAGTACTGTGACCGGCGACCAGCTCGCCGGAATCTGATACAACTTTCCCCCTTTTCTCCTCCTCTCCTTCTCTCCCTGTTAATTTCATTTCATCTGTTCTTGTTCTGTGTTTTTTTTATCACCTTGTTATCGACATTCAAATTCAATATATTCACAGCATCATCATCCTTATTGTGTGCTTATTGCATCAATCTGATTTATGCTCACCTTATCCATCTTATCTTTCTGTTAATTTGATCCTACGATCCGGAATTGGATTTTAACAACCATGTTTGTGAGGTAGAATTTTGAATGTTGCATCTATGCATGCTTCTCTAAACAATATTGTGTGTAGTTGATACTTTAAGTTATTTTGATATTATTACATTTCAATTCCAGGAAAATCTCGAATTGGATTCCAAATTGATGGTTTAGTGTTAAAATCTTTGGAGTGTAATGGCTGCATTACAAATTGTAAGGTTTGACTGATCTATAACACCTATATTAGCAAAAGAAAAAACTTTTATGGGACACCATCAATCTTTTACTTTGGAAGGTGAAGACTAAGTTATATCCCTCTGTCGTAATTTTATATAGATCCTCAATCAATCTGGAATCCGTTTGGTTAAAGGATTTGAGTTTCAAAAAATCAATCCAATGTATGAATCCGAATCGAATCTATCCAAAGGATACTTGTTCTTAATCATGACCTATAACTTTGGTGTAACGGACCATGATCGACTTTGGTGTAACGAAATCCGACCTGTATTGGAGTGATCGTAGTTGTAGTTTTTTTGAATGATGAATTTTTAGTAAATTTTAATGATTTTTTTAAAATCATTTAAAATAACTTATTTATGAAATTTAAGTCACTTCCATTATACTTATAATTTTATAAAATTAATAAATGATAATAGATTTATTCACGAAATAAATGAAATCTCATCTCATATATAACACATGAGATGAGAAAATAAAATAAAATAAAATATATATAATACAACACAACAACATACAAGTAAAAAATTTATATGATTCATAACTATATATTATATCACATATATAATATATGAACATGTTAATTATTTATGTCACTTTTTGTTTATTTTTCATTAATATACTAAGCATGTTTTTGTTTATTTTTCATTAATATACTAAGCATGTTTCAATGATCAAGTGAAAGTTTCTATACCTAAATGTCCCCAATTTTCTTCTTGATGCCGAGAAACCTATACGGCCCATTTGTAGTATTGGAGGTGAGATTTTATTTGAATATGACAAATCCAAGTTTTTTTTATTATGATCTGGAAACTGAAAC
The DNA here is from genome assembly GCA_026545225.1 of Cornus controversa. Classification (NCBI taxonomy): domain Eukaryota; kingdom Viridiplantae; phylum Streptophyta; class Magnoliopsida; order Cornales; family Cornaceae; genus Cornus; species Cornus controversa. Next base: position 95,755,430 of record CM048846.1, on the reverse strand, counting down.
AGTGAGGAATGTCCGCAAGCTATCAAAATTACTCCCATCATCTTCTTTCTACTTCAACAGCTATGTGGAAAACCTGTCATCATCTTCTGTCTTCTTCACCAACTATGTGAAAAGCTTATTTCGATTAAAGGATATGTAATTCAAATGCTTGCTACACATCTATCTATTTTATTTTATTATTGTATATTTTCTTTCTTTTAAACTTTGGAAACATTCAATAAATTTATTTGCAAGTTGGTAAATAGGATCAACAGAGCACCTGATTGACATGATTTGAACAAGTCTCCAAGTAAAATATATACCCCCAAAAAAGAAGAGAAAAAATACTCTCCCAATAGGCACACACATTTCAAAGAGCAAACTTAATTAAGTGATCTTAAAGCCTGTCTGACATTTTTTCTTTATAACATTTATGCAAACACCTTAGGACCATGATAATTTAGATATGGCCACCTCACAAGACCATTATCATAATGGTATTAGCAATCACCAAACGAGGCTGTAGGTTTTTTTTTTTTTTTTGTCACTCAAAAAACAAAAAATTATGACAAAGCAAGTTGTTTGATTGCAGTTTTATGAAAACTATTTTTTTGAAAGTTTAGTTAAAAAATTTATTTTTTCAAAGCACTACAGTTCTCTTTTTCTGTTTGTTCTCTTGCTAGATGCTTCAAGAGTCATTATGATTGTATTCTATTGAATTTGTTTGGCTTGTCTATTGCCCTTGCCAAGCTTGCTTGTTGGCTTTTTAGCCTTGTTGTTTGTTCTTTCTAGTTTAATAAACTATATATATATATATATATATATATATATATATATATATATATATATATATATATTCATGGTGGATTTATTTAAATAACAAAAAGTTACATAGAACTTCTACTCTAATTATACCAAAATACCTGAAAATTTTAAGAATTAAATTTTAATTATTGAAATTTTTGAGTGACAATTAAAAATAGATTATTTGTTATATTTATTTTAAAAATATTATTTGTAAACCTGGCAGAGAGCTTCGCAAAACATGCCAAGCATATTTGACGAGTATATTGTTGGATCTATTTTGCGATACGTCATCATCTATTGATGTCGTTGTTTGTTAAACCGTCGAATCGCCAGTGCAATTCACGTGGTCTGCATTTTGCGACATCAAAAGACGCCGTACCTACCACAGGCGTACAACTCACTCACACCGAATCACCCGTCCATTTCTCTCTTTTCCTCTTCTCTGTGTAAAGTCTCAGATAGTTCCAACTGAAACTCAATCTGAGGGGATGGCTCGTATTGGAAGGCGGCCGATCTCGGCGACCCTACCGGGCAATGTAATTTGGGGATTTCATATCTGCATTAGATTCCAATGTTGCATGTTTTTTTTTCCTATTTGACGAACTCACACACACTTTTTTGCCCACGCCAGGCTCGAAGGAAATGGAACCGAAGGAAAACTAGTTTTAAATTTGAACTGATATTCAATTCCAATTTCAAAGCTTGGATTCCATACTACCAAACGCGGTTTAGCTCTAATTTAACCTTGATTCATCTTTGATTTCTTAATTTCACTTGTGAATGGATAATTATAGTTTGTGAATTGGTTTAGTGAGAGAATATATTGTTGTAGTAAGTTGCAATATTGCATTTGATGCTGGTTTCAATATGTTGCCATTGTGGGTTTGAGATTTGCATTGCACCAAAATTTTATGCTTGGCTTGCGCAATTAAGCTGTCTTTTTGGTTAGGATGGTTTGGAGTTATTTCAGCTTAATGTCAATTGGAATGTGAGGACTGAGTAGAGTAGGGAAGTGATTTAGAATGTGACTTCTTTGCCAAGTAATTCTGTTTGATGCTGCTAGTAGGAGAGTTCTTGTATCTTAGTTTAACCTTTCTTCTACTTATTTTCTTCCTGAACACTCCTCACTGCTCTGCTTCAGTGTTGAAAATCAAATTGATCTCATTTCTTATGCACCCCTTTATTCTTTTCCATCTTCATTTCTGTTGAACATGAGAATATGGATATCTTCCTCATGTCGTGTCCTTTCATTCATATGAGTCATAACTTTCGGTGTCATTTAACTTATCTTTTAGAAGTAATATTAATTTTAAGAGGGGCGTTAAATTACCTTCTTTATAGAAGCAAAATAGTCACTCCCTATAACTTCCCTTGATATGGTGCTTGTGTATTTAGAAGCCTTTGGTAGAAAAATTAGTTATTTCTTATCTGAATATTAGTAGTTGATAAATGAACGAAATAGAATTATAATAAATTCCATTTAAACCAAAGTTGAGTTGGTTTACATAGAAACCCTATATATATACATATATATATATATATATATACATATATATATATATATATATATTAGTTTAAACTATGTGCGATGCAAGTGCAAAACATTCAAAACTATTATAACACATTCAAACACATTAATTAAAATACCCAAAACTATTTTCATTATGTAACATTTGATAATAAAAACTCACTTGTTGAAAAAAATAAAACTACAAGTTAACTATTATTCACATGAAAGGAATCAAGTATAAACTATAAGAAATCAAAATGTATAATTCTAACCATTCTTAAACAATCTATTACTATTCTTTTAAAAATTCTCAACACTTTATTTTTTTTATATTTATGAGTTCTTCTTCAAATAAATCATTATCAAGTGAAAGTTCTTTATAACTGCCACAATGAAACTATTTTTTACCACATCATTTTTACTATTGTCTATCTTGATTATAAAAAGAAACGATTTTTCTTTACAACTTGTCACTTTGTCATAAAATTCATTCACTCCTCGTCCTACAAAAAGAACAAATTTATTTTAGTAATATTGATACATTTCAAATGAATTGTTTTATCCATAAATTTTATGAGTGAAGAAAAAAGTATTACTTGACTTTTTAACTGTATTAACTCATCTAGTGGACAATTTATTAATGATTGAAAATCATCAAATTAGTATTGTTAGATATGCATTATTTTATATATCTTTTACTCGAAATTGCATCATAAATCTGCATAAATGAGTATACTTCATTGATACATAATAATAAAGAATGACATATTTGTCATATTGCAATTTTTTTAATTAAAAAATTAGAATATTTAATGATATATAGCGTCTTTTCTTTTGCAATTAGTACAACTGAATCCATCCTTTCGTACTTCAACTTTCTTCTTGGATTACTTACATGCATTGTACCACGGTTCGGATACATTTTAATCTCTATAATTCTTGCTTCAAAAAAGTCACGTGTTTTTTGCAAGTTGAGTGACAAAATATATTTTTTTAAAAATTAATTAAATATATATATATATATATAACCTTGAATGTTATTGTAGATTTTCTTATTATGAACTTGAAATGAGAGCATCTATGTCTTTGTCATTTACGTTTTCTTCAAACCTGTCAAAGCATAATAAATTATTGAAACAATATGCTGTTGATATGTACAAATACACAGACACACAATCAATAATTATACCTTATTATGGTTTCATGAAAAGAGAAATTATTTATTTTTTTTAATTTTTTGTTTGATTTTTTAATTATTGATAGTGGATTAGCTTCCACCAACCATGTCCTACCCGTCATAATATTCTTTAAATAAAATAAATAATTAAAAGCTAATGTAAATATGAAAAAATAAATAACCTATTTTCCTTAAGATGTTAAAAGCCTAATGTACAACGTAAAATGAGCAACTATCATTTTAATTATAAAAAGAAGCACCCATGGGACTTCTCCTTTTCTTTAACAAGAGTACACACATTTGACAGCCTCTGACAAGATTTGAATTCAGCTTTATCAGTTCATTCGACTTCTCCACTTCAATGCATTCTAAGCATAAAAAAGTCTGATTGACGATGCTCAACCAATGTTAAAGCATAGATAATTGGGGTTTTTTTTTACCTTCTCCAAACTATAATTTGATCTCGTCCATGCACACAAAAATGAATACGTTTTTATATATTATATGGACTATTATTTGAAGCAACATTATGGAAAATATCATTTTTATCGCGTATAAGAGTTCAAACAATTTGTAAATAAAGAAACTCGACTATTGGAAAGAATGCTGAAAAACAGTGAGAGAAAGTATAGCACTAAAAAGAACAGTGAAATGCCAAAGGTATGTTTGAACATAATAAACATTTTTCAACCAACAACCTTTGCTTTGAAATCAGTAACAGGTCATTTTGTGATAATGAATCTCCTTCATTGCAATCACGAAACATCTTTGGTGTGTGAAATCTATTGGTTTCTACCATCATCCAAGTCTTCCATTATGTTTTTGCAGTAACCAATATATAATACATTATAGAGAAGAATAATGCTTTCTTGGTTACATTCCAAACTCAAATTATGTAAAAGACTTGAAAATAATATTGAAAATTTTGATCTTTCGGGCCTCATTCAAAATATCAAATGAATGTGTGTGTTGCCACCATTGTGTGTCTCTGTGAGCGTGCATATATAATTAGAAAATTTGAAGTCTGGATCAAGTTCAAACTCAAGATATTTTAACTAATTGTGCAATTCGTTTCATGGGTCGATCTTCAAACCTCAAATATCTGTGTAAAATAATTAACAAAATAAACAACAAAATAAAATTAAGAAATACCATCTTCCTTGTCTCTTCCTTGAATGGCCTTAGCTTTCACTTCTTCAAATAGTAGTAGCTCAAACGTTCCAAGATAGTCATCGACATCTTTGTAGGTGCCCTTCACTTGCTTCAGACCCAAATCGTTTTTGTTCTCGATGCCTTTGCATTTTTTTTTATTCGAAGAAAAAAAAAGTAAATATCACATGAAACAAATAATGCATATATATTATATCTATACAACCACATACACAAGCCATTGTTTGTGTGTGGAAGAGAAGCAGCTATGATGCACAGATACTTCTCCGGAGGCACCGTAGTAGTATCGGATACTCCCAGGAAGTATCCGTTTTTTTTAAATAATTTTTTTTATTTTCGGATATGTCAGGATAAGGCAGGATACGTGATGAATACTTGGGGATACGTGGTAGATACTTCTTTGATTTTTTTTTTTTTTAAAGATGGTAGACATATTGTAATATTAAAATTTAAAAAGCTTAGTTAAAATATAGGGCTTAATTTGTAATAAATCAAGATCTTTAATGTTGAAAAAAAAAAGATCTTTAAGTTAAAACTTAATTTGTGTTCCATATATATATATATATATATATATATATATATATATATATATATATATATATATTTGTCGTATCTCGCCATACTCGTATCCTATTTTTTTGAGATTTGCCGTATCGCCGTATCTGTATCGTGTCGTATTCGTATCCTATATTCGTGTCCGTGCTTCATAGAGAGGTGGTGGAAAGAAGTAATTATGTTGGATTTTTTGAGAAGGCGTAGATAGTCCCAACTCAGAACTATTAGGTTTTAGTTATTAGGTACAACATAAAATGAGGATCTATTTTCTTGAAAACGCGTTTTGTGCTGGTGGTTGCTTACTGTTTGGTATATATTACAATTATTCAAAAAGTGACCTCACATATTAAACAGATCGGATTCTTACCGATGATTATTTATGATTAAATTTGTGTCCGATTTATTAATTCGATATTCAATTCGATAACCTTCATGCCTCATTACAGACGTAATTTTTTATTAAAAAAATTTGATGGATAACATGACTCATTAAGACATAATTTTTTATTAAAAAAATTTCGAAGATAACATGACTCATTACAAACATAATTTTTTATTAAAAAATTTTGATTTCAAAAGCTAATACAAACAATGAGTAGGGAAAAAAAAATCAAAGAAAAGAAGTCACATGTAAGCCAAGAAGAAATCGAATCAAATGGTTGTTGATGAGATCCAAGAGGAGGTTGCTTGGGAAAGGGTTTTGAAAGGGTAATTCTATTTTTGGAGAGCTGTAGCTGAGAGGAAGAGTGATTTTAAGTGTTTATAGTTTTCCTTGAGTAATTCTATTTTTTTGATTTAAGAATAAAAAAGAAAAGAGTTTTATTTTTTTAATTTTAGAAATAAAAATATATATATTTTTAGAAAGTCGTAGCCAAGAGGAATAGTGATTTTAGGTGTTTAGGATTTTGCTTAGATAATTCTATTTTTTTAATTTTAGAAATAAAAAGAAAGGGTTGTACTTGAAAAAAAGTTTTGCAATAAAAAAGGAAAGTGTTCTGTTTGGGTAATTCTATTTTATTTTTTTAATTTTAAAATAAAATAATAATAATATTGCTTGATAATTCTATTTTTTTATTTTTTAATTTAAAAATAAAAAATAGTTTATTGAAACTAAAAAAACGTTTGTACTTTTCATAGTAGTACAGGTATATATAGAATTATAGATGGAGTGCACAGCCAGCCACTCGAATAGATGACGACAACTAAGGGGAAGGGGAAGAGGAAGAGGAATAAGGGAAGGGTGAATAATGGGTTTTCAGTTCCACAAGAGATTATCTCTGAGATACTGAAACAACTCCCTGTGAAAACCTTACTGAGATTCAGGTGTGTTTCCAAGCTCTGGCGGTCCATAATTGACGATCCATTCTTCGTTGAGTCGCATGATAATCGGTCAATCACTCGGCGTGGCGGTATCAACCTTCTCTTTCTGAAATTACCACACTATTGTGAAAACAGGCAACTCTACTGCGCAGATCCAGAAGGCGGCTCAGCCCTTCACCTTGGATCACTTCCTGACATGGCTGAGGAGTTTGTTTCCCCTTTGTCTTTGTATTCCGTCAAGGGCTTGGTCTGTTATCATCGCTGGATATTGAACCCTAGCACCAGAGAAATCAAACAACTTCCACCCATAAGGATAAGGACTCCAACTATTGACATAGAAGCAGGGGAAGACAATTCATTGACAGTTATATCCTCCCATTTTTTAGGGTTTGATCCACATAGCCGAAAACACAAAGTTCTCAACATAACCGAAATTTCAAAGACTGAGGTGATTAATGTGGACGAGACCCAGTTCAAGGTTTTGACTCTCAGTCGCGGCGGCGGCGGCGCGTCCGCGTGGAGAGATATTGATCATCATACTAGTGATTCATCTCTTAATAGTCAATTAGACATATTCTCTGCTGATTGTTCTAGAACGTGTTGTATCAAAGATATTATATATTGTTTAGGTCGGTGGCCCGAAGGTGTGATACTGGCTTTCGAAGTTGGACCTGAGAGTTTCAAAATCATGCCACTTCCCCAAGGCGCCATCAGAGAATCTCTTTATGCAATACAAGTAAGAGAACGTCTGGCTTTGATAAGTTGTAATTTCACCGAAATTTGGATACTAGAAGACTATGACAAGCAACTCTGGAATAAGCAGACTCTCAATATCCCCCATAGTCTTCATCTTGATGCCAACAAACTTATACGGCCGATTTGTAGTATTGGTGGTGAGATTTTATTTGAAGATGACGAATCAAAGTGTTTTTACTATGATCTGGAAACTGAAACGGTGAGGAAGGTCCGCAAGATATCAAAATTACTATCAAAATTACTGTTATCATCAAATTTTTTCGGCCATGTGAAAAGACTATCATCATCTTCTGTCGTCTTCACCAACTATGTGGAAAGCTTGTATCGAATAAAGGATATGTAATTCAAATGGTTGCTACACATCTATCAAATATATATATATATATATATATATATATATATATGGTATGTTTTCTTTCTCTTTTAAGTTTTGGAAACATTCAAGAAATCTATTTGCAACTTCAATTTTTACAGATTGGATTATTTTGGTGCTTCTAAATAAGCGACTCATTTTGGTTCACAACTCTCTTATTCTATGTTAATTCCGATCATGAGGAAGTAATTCAATTGAAGAATAGGATGTGTTAGATGCTTGATGCCTTGATGGTGTGCAGAAAAAAGATATACATGCTTTGGCAAGCATTCCTTGGTCATTTCCAATAGCCATGTGAAATTTTTGCTAAGGGTGATCAGCCAAATCAGCTTCCTCGGAAGATTTTGCCTCCAGTAAAAGTCTCACATTAGACTGTAAAAATATCCAACTCACCTAAAATACTAACAGAATAACTGCTGAATTTTTTGTATAGATATTTATCGATGCTTAAATACACACCTCTGTCAAAAAGTTTTAAATTGGCAGTTTATTTAAAACTTACGTCTACTACGCTGTGTTCAAATCCAGCTCGGCCCTAATTCGCCAATCTACCATGAAATGGTATAACTCCCTTGTCCTTGAGAAATAACTGATACAACTCCCTTGTCCTTGAGAAATACCTGATATGGAGGAATAAAAAAGAATCAAAATTTCTGCTATATCCCCTATTTCCCTGGGATTTCCTTGCGATTGGAAAGGGCAATTTAGGAGTCCAACGAATGCAGGCACACAATTCGATATTATTTTAATTTTTGCTCCCAAATGCAAGAACACAACCATTTGTTACTCTCCATAAGCCTCCCCAATGCAAGAACACAACCATTTGTATACTCTCCATAAGCCTGATAAAATTCACAAAAATTGAAACTTCAAAAAGCATTAAATCACACATGAAGTTTCAAGTTCACTCAAGCAAGAAATAACATTTTATTCTCTCTACCACCAAGCACCACAATTACACGCGAGGATGGTTTCCATCAGTCAAACACAACCGTTCTCGTTCTCGTTCTCGTTCAAGGAGGAATGGCCAGAACCGAATGTCTATGGAACTAAGTCAGCTACTAGGTGGCCAGTTGATTGATAAATAGGATCAACAGAGCACCTGGTTGACATGACTTGAATATAAAACTATTTTGCAGACCAACAAAATCAGACAAACTCCCTTCATCCTTGCATATATTACTAACAAAAATATGCTTTGATGTTTGGGGTGACACAGCAAAAACTGTAAGTGACACAGCTAAAGAAGCAGCATCTCCTTCCCACTTCAGCAATTCCTGACAAAGCAAAAACCCAAGGCAAAACTCTCATGAAATCTTCGAAGATACTCACTCACCTTCTACTTCTTGAATTTTACATGTACTTTACCAGTTTGATAGTGGAAACAGACTGCTGTTGCCTTTCTTTTCACGTTGACACTCTCTTAGCTCTGTAAAGACGGAACCGTAGGAAGAGGAAGATCATGTAAATGTCAGTTGAAATACGTTCACAATCCTTAAAAAGATGTATAAGAAATACTTGTGGAAATTAAGCCCATAAAGATGCAAGAAAAGGATGTGCTGCAATATTAAGAACACTTTTCAGAAAATCTTGCATGCCATAACCAAGAAGAATAACCTTGGGAAGCTTCATGACTAAGAATAAATATTATAAATTACTGTTCTCTTTGTCCAGTTTTGGGCTTACATTATCCGCTAGTGGATAAAATTCTATCACGAAGTTTGGAACTACAGCACAGGAACCAGTTCAGCTCGCCAGTTCAGATTTCACGTACGGAAATCCCAGCTTCATAATAAAGTTTTATCATAACTTTATACTAGTAATAAAAGAAAGGATAGACTTGCAAATAGATACCGAGAAGAAACACTTGCAAATAGATACTGAGCCAAAACATTTAAGGTCATCAATCTAATGATGCTCTCTATGTATGTATGTATGAGGATAGCATGTCTCCATGTTTTAATGGTGTTTAAAAGATTGCAGTTAAGGTAAATTTAGTTATTTAATCATCGAATGAAAACCCGCTCTCCCTTTCTTTGATTATGGGCGGTACCAGGCAATGGCGTCGAAACAGACCTGATTGTCACAATTCTTGCGATTAATATATATAAATCCCAAGAGCTCTATCAAATTAAAACTATCTATAGAATCAAAAATGCAACTGGAGCATTTAAATAAAATGACATTTTGTTACGAAATAACCCTAAACTTGTGTTACATTGACTAGGATACATGTATCGGATAAAAGTTTGTAACATTATTACACAATATGTAATATAAAGGGTGTGTTTAAAACAAATTAAAAGGAAGGGTTTTAATCAGCAATGAATAGTGGTGGGTAGATACAAGCATGCACTACAATTTACAAATAACAAACAGTACAATCAGCTTGGACAATACTGTCTCCCCTACTGAAAACTATTTTAAGCACACCTCACTCCCAATTGAAACGATAAATGACTAACAGGCGTCATCATTTTTTCTTTTTTCTTTTTTTTCTTTTTCTTTTTTTGTGTGTGTATTTGTGTGGACGAAGATGAAGAAGAAGATGATCATTTTGTTTTTCTGGTCTTTGGCTTCTGCATAAACATCCATATGTGCAGAAGCAAAAAAATTTACATATCAATTATAGGGGTCATAGCTTATTGCATTGTAAAAAACTCAGGTTGTCAAGCGTAAGAACGCAGGTATCAGCAGTCAAGTCACGTTGTGCAAATACTACCAAAGGCTAGATCTGTTTCCACCACCTATCTTAAACCCTTGATTATTTGGGACAAGACCCGATAATGACCCTTTTAATTTATATTTCTTTTAAAAGAGTACAAATTACACATGGTCAATTTATAAATTTAAAAGAGAAGATAGCCTCGTAGCCCCCTCACCCCTATTCTAACGAGAAATTATTATATACTACGATAATTTTGTTTATTAGGAGAATTTCACCACTAATTTTTATAATTTTTTATAATAATGAGAAATTGAGTTTTATCACGAATTCCTACCTTTAATCTAACCTCTTTCAACGGTTTCTTGATGACAAATCTTTCCCTTTGAAGGGAAAGAGAAGACGGGAGGAGGGTTGGCCGCGTCGGGAGAGAGATTTTTAGTGTGTTAATATTTGGCACCCTTCCCTCTGCTCCCATCAATACTTTGTACACACTGCATATCTCCCTCCACACCACACTAATAGCTTTTTGGAAAGTGCCCTACACGCATTATGACTAGAGAATACTGAACAATTGTGATTCAATGTAAAGTGGCATGCTCGATTTTGGGAAGTTAATTTATTTCAGTTGGATGCATCCAAGAGATACCCTACCCTTCTATGTACTCTGCTGCATTGCAAGTTTCAACGGCAAAGACAGGAAGATGCAATTGGGAAGAATGATTTGGCCTCCATCCAACTCATTCGGCATAAAAGAAACAAGAACATCTCTGGAGATACATACCAACACTGAAGAGATATCAACTGCACCTGAATTTCTGATGTATTATTCACCTACCTTCGGAGAATAGATTCAATTTAAGGCCAAATTTCAAATTTCACACACAATTATCATCATATTGTTGGCATTAAAAGCAACAGGAAATAGATATTTCTACAGTACAGGAATTGGAAAAAGTTTCGGAGGAATGTTTAGCTCAGAGGAAGTTGGCAAGTAAGACAATGGAGATGTCAGTAATATTAGTAGTAATCTTTATATTTATATAGATTTTTGTGTATGAATATATATATTCTAGTAGATAAACTGATGCCCGCTTTACTAAGAGAAGGCTATCAAATCATTGTGACAGCAATATTGAAAGAAATAAAAGAATTAAGCAAGGAAAAGAGAATTGAAAGCAAACTACAAGCCCAAGAGCTCTTAATTACAAGCACTTTAATACGTACAAAAGAATTTTCAATTATAAAGGGTAAATCACCTCCCCAATAGCAAATGCTAGTGTAATAAAAATTAAGATATCAGTTTACCCCTTATCCCCCTCTTTTTATGGACCCCCACACAAATCCAACTATACTAGAATTGCAAGCACTCGTGACTCAACAAAGGAGTCTACCATTAGTTGCAAGTGGATGGAATAAAATATTGACTGAATATGTAAAAAATATAGCAAAAGAGATGCACTTTGATAATATAAACACGAACGACCAATATGTCAGTTAACCCCCCTTTTAGTGTAATATGCATGTAAAGACACACAAAGACTTAATCTTTCTACTTTACACTTTTTCACTTGTCATCTACTTGGATATTTTATTTAAAAATATTCAAATTCATATCATTAAGCCAATAACCCAAATGGAACAAGCAGACCCAATTAATAATAATCCAAATGGATCGGCCCTCATTGGACTATCTATTTCTCTATATATAAATACACAGACAAATACACAGATAAACGATTTCACACATTTCTAACTGTAAATCCTTTAAACACGATGTATGTGAGAATCGTTCTTGTTCGTGAAAGCACAAATCACAAACAAACACACACATACATATATATGATACGTGAAAGCAGACCCACTTATGAGGAAGAGAGAACATACATGAGAGAGAGAGAGAGAGAGAGCCATGAGATTGTTGGTGAGTTGTGAGATGCTTCGTTAGAGAGAGAGTTCAGATCTAGTGAAATAGAGACAGCTACTTGAGAGATGAAGAATGAGGGAGCTTGAGTTGAGACAGAGACATTTATACATTCAGTGGAGAGAGAGAGTAAAAAATAGTAAAGAACTGAGATATTTGGTTGGGCATAACATTAAATTGCACAATGTCCACATAAGTTTTTTTTGGTCAACTTCATGATTTTGACTCAACGAAGTGGTAAATTACCGAACAAAACTCAACGTATATATACTAATTCAAAAAAAAACAACCTCTATTTCGAGTACAGTGGATGGTAGGGGTGACCACGGATTGGATCGGATCGGATTATGCATAATCCTAATCTGATCCGCAGATTACGGATTGGCAAAAATCCAATCCGATCTGATCCGTGGCAATCTGCCAATCCGATCCGATCCGATCCGTGGTTGAACGGATCGGATTGGAGGATTGGCCTTGTACTCCTAATTGAATTTTTTTTTGTTTACTTCAAAATTTCCAAAAAAAAAAATTCACAACACTTTGTAATTCACATCTTAAATGAACACAATTGTTAAATAAACAAATATAATATATATTGAGTTTTTAGGTTTACCTATGTAAGTATGTAGCATATTATATTATTATACATATAATTACTAATTATATATATATATATAGGCACGGATTGTCACGGATCGGATCGAATTTCTGACCCTCCAATCCGTAATCCGATCCGTGGCTAACGGATTCTAATTTTTTAATCCGCCACCAATCCATTAGCTAACGGATCGGATTGGATTGGATCGGATTCGCGGATTTGCGGATTTTTTGTGCACCCCTAGTGGATGGCCTTAGATTTAGGTATTAAGTCAACTGTTTAGCGAACCAATGACCTGACCTACCATTTTGCCCAACATTGCAACCCTTGCTTGGTCTGGCTGAGCCATTGTACATGTCATGAAAAAGTGGGAGCTTTTTAACTCTAAGAAGAGGTCAACCTCTTATTGGGTTACGTCAGTTAGCAGCAGGACTAAATTTGTCCTAGTCCTTAACTCCTTGTTGTATTATACGTTGGGGCTTCTCATTGGGCCATGTTCTTAGTTGGTTTCCATATAAACCCTACCTAGTAGCCATATATATATATAATTATGGGTAAATATAGAGTACATATAACCCACCACGTTTCCTCCTCCAAACCCCAACTCCATCCATCACTCTAGCATCTCAACCTCTTCTTTCACCAAAATCTTGCATACCCTGCAAAATGATCCCCAACTCAATCCCAACCATGATGAACTCTCAGATATCATTATACTGCCAAAGGGTCTTGAACCATCTCTCATGGATGCAGATAAGGCAGAACTCATCCTTGTGACTGATAAACTAAGGAAGGAACTTGCTATTGCCAAAGATGAAGCTACCAACCTCCGAAAATTCAAAAGAAATTTCAATCCTATCTACAACACCGAATCAATTACTGCTGATCATGGAAATACACCAGCTGCCACATGCTCACAAGAAAACCCAACTCAACTGGGTAGAATGGCTCATGAGGCAGCCTTTTCACACCAAAGCATCTTATGATGCCCAAGTCAAGGCTCTGCAATCAGAATTGATCCAGCTCAAAAACCACATCCTCAGCATCCAGCCACCAAATTCTATGAAGATTGGTAGCATGAACATCCCACTCTCTCCTATGTCACCAACCAAACCTCGATCCATCCTTCCCACCAACGCTAAACCTCACCAACACCCTCTTCCTGTTCACACAGCCATTGTTAATGAGCACAGGTCCCCAACCAAACTTGCATGTGACGCCCACGCACCTCTGACCACAACAACACAAAATTCAAATTTGAACTCACCTACCATCTCAAATCACGTCACCTTTTCAGCTGTTCCCTTTAGTCATGTCTCACCTTTTCCTGATATCACGTTTGACAACAATATAACCTCTGATACACTCAACCATCCCAAGGCCCACAAGCACCCACTCTGGCAGGAAGAAAGCCCACAGCCTCTCACCAATGGCTTTGACTCCTTCCAGCCTTCAACCTCCAATGGAGTGCCTCTAGTCGATCCACCACCTGCAGTCTCAAGGGAAGGTATTCATCTCTGGAATACCACATTAGTTGGCCATTTCTTTAATGCAAAACCACCTTTCAAAGCTGTCCACTCCAATGCTCTCAAACTATGGAAGAAGCAAGGACTTGTGGAAGTAATCTCAAACTCTAAAGGTTTCTTCCTCTTCAAATTTGACACCCTCACCTCTGCCAATGCCATCCTTCTTGAGGGTCCATGGACTATTGCAAACAAGCTTATAAACTTATGTAAATGGTCCACTGATATCCACCTTCATGAATCACCCCCTTCTAAAATACCTATTGGGCCAAATTCTTTAACATTCCACTCCAATTCTGGACTACCACTGGGCTGAGCTACATAGCTAGTGTCATTGGCAAACCTCTTTATGCGGACCAGATGACCCTACAACTCAAACAAATTGATTTCACCAGGATATGTGTTGAGATAGACTCATACTCCACTCTTCCTGATCACTTCATTCTCATCCTTGGAAATGGGACACCAATCCATATAAATGTTGAATATCCTTGGAAGCCCTCATCCTGTTCACACTGCAAAAACTTCACTCACCTATCTGCTGATTGCCCAACCATACAGACCCTAACTACACAACTCCCTCCGAACACAATCCATAACTCTCCATCTCCAGACAAAGATTGGACTATGGTAACCAGACACTCTTGCTCTGGCAATCATAAACATCTTCCTTCCACATACAGTGAACATCACTTACCCAAATTTGCTTCTACACCCAATTACAACCAGATACCACCCCCATCATGCATAAAAGTCCCAAACACAACCAGACTGCCTCCCTCAACATCCTCTGAACCCATTACCACAACCCCTACTGCTTCATCACATCACAACCATAATCCACCACATATTGCACCCAAACCACCTGATGCATACAGAGCCATTAATCTTGTTGTTGACATCACTCCCTCAACAATAACTTACATTCATAATCCCATCCACTCTCCCCCACTCACTCATACTCATCCCATTCTCCTTCCCCTACCAATCCACCATTGCTTATCAACCAATTTGATGCTCTTGCTAGACTTAATGAGAATTTCTCTGTCCATGACAGCAAGGATGATGATCACATTGATGATGATACTGAAATTTCTGTTCATAAAGAGCCTATTTCTATTGACTCAGATGAAGATTCCATCCATGAAAGTAGCTTTGAGGCAGATTCAGCCTTCTCCTCCATTGCTATCCAAGCCTGCAGCAAGGATAAAAGGAAGAAACATTCCTCCAAACATTCTAAAGTCAAAGGTAAAGGAAAAGGAAAAGGAAAAGCACAGCATCTGCTGCCGAAGTGTACTCTCAAGGGGTTTAGGGGACTGATCAACTACCAATCACTCTCTAAATGACCCTCTCAAGTTGGAACATAAGGGGTCTCAATTCCTCTGTTAAGCAAATTGAGATTCAGAAATTTCTGTCTGAACAGAAAATTGGCATACTTTCTATTCTAGAGACTAAAGTCCAGGAAACACATGTTAATGAGGTTTCCAAATCAATTATTGGACATAATGATTCTCTTTGGACACTTTTTCATAACTACAATTGTTCTGTGAGAGGAAGGATATGGATTCTCTGTAACACTGCACTCTTCTCCATTCAAATGCTTCAAGAAACTGACCAAGCAATCCACTGCCTTGTCAGAGACTTAACCACCAAAACTCTCTTCCACACATCTTTTATCTATGGATTGAACTCTCGATCGGGCAGACAGAGACTATGGCTAAACCTCAAATCCCATTCCATCTTCATCCATCACCAGTCATGGCTTCTTATGGGAGATTTCAACATTACTCTAAACATTGATGAAAAACATAGTGGCAACATCAGATGGTCTCCTGAGATGAATGATTTTAAAGAGTGCATCAATCACATTGGTCTTGAGGATCTCAACTTCACTAGTATGTTTTTCACTTGGTCTAATCAAAGTTTTGGCATTGCTAGTATTACTCGAAAGCTTGATAGAGCACTTGTTAATCACTTCTAGCATTCCATGTTCCCCAACTCTAAGTGTAACTTTCTTCCACAATCAATCTCTGACCACTGTCCAGCCATTCTTAACTTAGGTCTCCTTGCTCCCACAAGGAAGTTACCCTTCAAATTCTTTAACTTTCTGGCCTCTAATCCTGCCTTCCTTACCATAGTTGAACAAGCTTGGAGCATTCCTATCACAGGTACGCCAATGTTCTCAGTCACACAAAAATTGAAAGCTCTTAAACCTTTGCTCAAAAACCTGAATAGGCATGACTATAATGACATTTCATCCAAAGTTCATTCATGCAAATCTGAACTCTCAACCTGCCAAATCATGTTTGACAACAACCCCACTGACCAAAATCTTAGAACCCTTGAAAAATCACTTCTTCAATCCTATTCACACCTCAATCTCTGTGAAGAAAAGTTGTGGAAACAGAAAGCAAGGGTCAAATGGCTTTCAGCTGGAGACCAAAACACCTCATTCTTCTTCAAAACAGCTAAGAGGAGACAAAATAGAAACAAAATCATTGCCCTGACAGATGATACAGGTACCACTTATTCTGATAAGGATGAAATCATTCAAGCCTTTTTAACCCACTTCCATTCTCTTATGGGATCATCACCTTCCTTTCTTGGAACTCAACTACTAGCCCAGTTTATAACAGCCCCCATCTCTCCTTCATTCCATCAAATACTGACCTCTATCCCTAGTGATGTGGAGATTCAAAAATGCATTTTCTCCTTTGGTAATGAAAAATCACCAGGACCAGATGGATACTCATCCCTTTTCTTTAAGAAAAGTTGGCCTCTAATTGGCTCTGATGTAACATGGGCCATCAAAGATTTTTTCTCCTCAGGGAAGATGCTTAAGCAAATCAACTCCAATGATTGCCCTCATTCCCAAGATTCAGAATGCTTCCACAGTGCATGACTTCAGACCAATTGCTTGTTGCAACACCTTATATAAATGCATCTCCAAGCTCATTGCAAAAAAGATTAAACCTATTCTCCCTTCACTTATCAATCATTCACAATCAGCTTTCATCAAATCAAGGATAATTGCAGATAACATTTTCTTAAATCAAGAACTCTTCAGAGGCTACCACAAACATTCCACACCCCCAAGATGTGCTATTAAAATTGACTTGAGGAAGGCATTTTATAACCTTGGCTGGGACTTCATTCTGGAATGCCTCAAATTGATGGGTTTTTCCATTACCTTTATCAAGTGGATTGAGCTTTGCATCACTACACCAACCTTCTCTATCTCACTAAATGGAGAAAACCATGGATTCTTTAAAAGTTCTAGAGGGCTTAGACAAGGTGATCTTTTATCACCCTTTCTTTTTGTTATAGCAATGGAGGTTCTTTCTCTCATACTATCCAAACAAACTAGTAACAACCCAATCTTTGTCTACCACTGGAGATGCAAACTAATTGCATTAACCCATCTCATCTTTGCTGATGACCACCTACTCTTTAGCCATGGTAGCATCCCTACTATAAAAGTTCTCAAAGAGGGATTTGACACATTTTGCTCACTTTCAGGCTTGTCTGCCAACTCTATGAAAAGTCGTGTATACTTTTCTGGTGTTCCTGATGCAATACAGTTTGCTATAACTAACATGTTGCAATTCAATATTGGGACACTACCATTCACTTACCTGGGTGTGCCATTAATCTCCTCAGCTCTATCTTCCACTGACTGCCACTCTTTAATTAACAAAATCTCATGCAGAATTTCTCATTGGACTAACAAGAGTCTTTCATATGCTGGCAGAGTCCAACTCTGTAAATCAATCCTCTTCAGCATGCAGTTATACTGGATGAATATCTTCCTTTTACCAAAAAAAGTGATTGCAAAAATCAATTCATTCTTCAGAGCATTCTTATGGTCACACAAGGAGAATTCATTGAAATACTGTAAGGTTGCATGGGCGAAAGTTTGCACTCCAAAATAAAGTGGTGGACTTGGCTTCCCTTCATTATCCGCACTCAACAGAGCAGCTATGACCAGACATATATGGTTTCTGTCTAAGCACCAAAATAACTTATGGGCTAAATGGATCAATGCTGTCATCCTGAAGGGGAAAAACTTTTGGGAGATCAAAATACCATCCAACTATTCATGGTCATTAAGAAAGCTACTCCAGTTGAAAGGTCTGGCAAGGCTCTTTTTGTCTATTAAAATTGGAAATGGGGAAACAACCTCTCTCTAGTTTTATTCTTGGCTAGAATGTGATCCTCTTGAAAAAAAAGTTGTTCAGTCTATCACTCTTACCACTGCAATTGGCAGGTACACCAAGGTATGTTCACTAATGAATGAAGATCATTGGTCCATTCCTTTAAATCTACAAAAGATGTTGCCCGAACTTAGAAATTCATCAACTCTACCACCAATCAACACAAATCACTCAGACTCTTTCCTATGGCTGAATCTTAAATCTTTTTCTCTTCGGCTAACTTTGGAAACCATCTCCCCTCCACCACCATCTTTGAATTGGACACACTTGATATGGACCAACCCTACATACCCAGACATAACTTTATCTTATGGCTTGCTGCACTTGGCAGACTCTCAACACTTGATAGCCCCTGCATGTCCAAGAAAACTACCCCTAATGCCTGCTGCCTATGCCTTGCAGCTGCAGAGTCACACAACCATTTGTTCTTCCAATGTAGGTTTAGCTCTGAAATTTGGAACCATTTTCAAAACCTTTTTAACTTTCAATGCCCAGCTTCCTCTCGGCCAGACCTCCTCAACTGGGCTTCTCTCAATTGGGATCACTCACTCAAGTTTCTTTCACACAGACTCATCATAGCTGCATGTGTATACTTCATCTGGAAAGAAAAGAATTCAAGAATCTACAAGGATAAAGCTTCAACAGCTCTAATCACTATCAATTCCATTACTAAAATCATCAAGCTGAGACTCCTAAGTTGCTCCTTCAGAGAATGCCGATCAACAAGAGCCCTAGCAGCATCATGGCATCTCCCAAGCTCATCCATCAGACCTCAAGGAAGCCGCCAGACCATAGGATTGGGAACTGAGCTACACTAAGCTTCGGCTTAGGCTCTGCTCATCCCTAATTCCTCTGTAAATACTTCTCATCTCAGGATGTTACTGATGCCATGATGCTACTTCCGTAATTGCTCCTCTGTTGCTTTCCATCTCAAAGTTGTTCTACTTGTTTTCCTTCTTTGGTTTAGATATGTTGTTATGTTCCAAGGGAACCTTGTTTGGTTATTTGGTTGTAATCCTTCTTTTTTCAATATACTAACTTACATTAACAAAAAAAAAAAAAAAAAAAAAAGGAGAGGAAGAAGAATAAGGGAAGGGTGAATAATGGGTTTTCAGTTCCAGAATAAGTTATCCCTGAAAGAACTTCCTTCCTGTGAAAACTTTAATGAGATTCAGGTGTGTTTCCAAACTGTGGCGCTCCATAATTGACGATCCAGTATTTGTTGAGTCGTATCATAATCGGTCAATCACTCGACCTGGCGGTATCAACCTTCTCTTTCTGACGAAATCATTTTATGTAGATAGGCTACTCTACTGCGCATATCCAGATCAAGGCGGCTCAGCCCTTCACCTTCAATCACTTCCTGACATGGCAAAGTTGTTGCCTTCTCCTTTGTATTCCGTCAAGGGCTTGGTCTGTTTTCAGTGCTGCATATGTAACCCTAGCACCAGAGAAATCAAACAACTTCCACTCACAAAGATAAGGAATCCAACTTTTGACATACGATTAGGATTCTATTCATGGCCAGTTAGTTCCTTCAATCTTTTAGGGTTTGATCCAGCAGCTGGAACACACAAAGTCCTTAACATAACCTCAATTTGGTATTTTGATTTTGATGATGTTGATGAGTTTGATACCCAGATCCATACCCAGTTCAAGGTTTTGACTCTCAGTCGCAGCAGCACCTCTTCCTCCACATGGAGAGATATTGATCATAATAATAATACTACTGATTCATCTCTTAATAGTCAATTAGACAAATTCTCTTTTAATAATAGTAAAACAGCCTGTTGTATCAATGATGTTATATATTGTTTAGGTTCGTTTGGCTTCGGGTCAAGTGAATGTGTGATACTGGCTTTCAAAGTTGGATCTGAGAGTTTCAAAATCATGCCACTCCCCCAAAGTGCCGCCAAAGATTTTATTTATGCAATACAAGTAAGAGAAGGTCTAGCTTTGATAAATTATAATTTCACAGAAATTTGGATGCTAGAAGACTATGACAAGCAACTATGGAATAAGCAGACTCTCAATGTCCCCCATAGTCTTCTTCTTGATGCCAACAAACTATAAATGAGTGCTCCTGTGCAATGGAAGTGCCACGTTGGTGCAATGAAAATTTGAGCAATGTCTCTACACTTTCTTTTTTTTTTTTTTAAAGAATCCACAATTTTTTTCAAGCCATAAAATCCGACCTAGCTTCCTCTACAGATAGTGCCCATGAGTGTAGAATATCACACAAAAACACACCACCCAAAAAAATATAAAAACCTATAAAAATAAAACAATCTTTGGTAGATATATATATGCAAACATCAAATTTACTCTGCATTCTATAGCAATCCACCACTAAACAACAAAGACAAAGAACAAGGAAACCGATGGAATCAAGCAAAACCATCTAACCAAAAACTCAAGCCTTGCTTGGATCAATTTTCAACTTTTAGTTTTGGAAAAACAGTTTTTGAGAATCAGATTAGGAAACAATTTTTAGTTTTTTAAGTTTAAAAATCTGCTTGGGTGGAAAAACTACAATATAGTTTTTGGAAAAGAAAAACTCGTAAATTCGTTTGGCATCAAGTTCTCCAAGAGTTTTCTGTTCACAAGCATAGAAACATCCAATATATATATATATATATACTAGTTTAAAGCACGTGCGATGCACGTTGATTAAAAATAAATTAAAATTTTATTATAACACTCAAAACTATTATAACACATCCAAACACATTAGTTAAAACACTCAAAATTATTTTCATTCTGTAACCTTGGTAAAAAATAAAATTATAATTCTTATTTTTATAACTTTTCTAATTATATTTATTCTTTCTCACACACTTCATCCCTAACACACCATCTTTTTATTTTTAAAATTTTGAAAAATAAAAAATATATATTATAATTCTTATATATTGATATTTTTTCTAATTCTAATTATTTTCTCACTAACTTCATTCATAACACATAGCCATTATCAATTATATATCTCTAAATACATTATGTATATAAAATTTAATCATGTTTTGTTAGAATTAATATTCCAAGCTAGGCACAAAATTAAAATCTACACCAAATACGATTTATATTATAGGTTGAATAATCTCAATGTTGTGTGATAAGTTACCTTTGAATGTGTTGATTGACAAATGTGTAACTGTAATAATAGGTATTTCGTTTATTAACTTTATTATTAAATTTTCTTCATTCTCATCAAGATCGTCCAACAATGTCAAAGTACTTGAACTGTTATAAAAAATAATTAGTTCAATAATTTATAATGGTAATTATGAGTATTTATGTAGTTTTGAAATGATGTACCTCATATCCATTATAATGATGTCTCGCAATTTAAATGTCCCTCCATTGTTCTTCCTAGATATGTTGAATGCAGGATATACTTCAATAACGATTCTCAAAACATCTAATGAGAGTAAAAATTAAACTTATTGATTTATATATAAGAGAAAGTATATATATAAGGAGAGTAAAGAGTTAAAAGAAAATAAACTTATAATTTTTCTTTTCATCAACGTACTTGTTCAAGTCATTGAAGTCCACAAAATTATATTTTATTTTTTCTAAACTTACAATTTCAAGGTCCTCTCGTATAAATTTTATTTTAGTTAATAATTCTATAAGTATAGCTTTAATTTTATATTAGTATATTATTTCACCATCAAAATAATAAAAGGTCAAAGATACACACACAAAAGTTTCAGTAATTTTTTTATTTTTATAATGCATTCTTATTTTTTATTATAATATGTTTATTCTAATAAATATATAGAAACATAATATTTTCATAAATCTTAAACACCAAGTGTTCTTTTCTAATTCTATTTATTATTTGACTCACACATTATCCCTAACAAAAATTCTTCCTATTTCAGAAAAATAAAAATAACATTATAATTCATACTTTTATAAATTTTTTAATTCTATTCATTCTTTCTCTTACACTTCATTCCTAACACAAAATATTTCTATTTTTAAAATTTAAATAATTTGATTAGAAAAATTAATTTACGGAGTTTCAAATCATTTAATTTAATTAGAATTCTTTTTTTTCCTTAATTGTCTAAAGAAATTCAAATCCATTTAGAGTGGCTTAATTAGGTTAGAATTCCAATTTAGTTCTCACTTCATCCCTAACACAAATTATTCCTACTTCAGAAAAAAATTTATAATTCTTATTTTTATAAATTTTCTAATTCTATTTATTAATATTTCTCTCACACTTCATCCCTAACACACCATCTTTTTATTTTTAAAATAAAAAAGTTAAAAAATATATATATTATAATTCTTATATATTGATATTTTTTCTAATTTTATTTATTCTCTCACTAACTTCATCCTAACACATACTCCTAAAATATAATATTATTTAAATAAGTATTTTTTTTCTAATTCTGTTTCTTCACTCTCTAACTTCATCCCTAATAAAAACTCCTAAAATATAATATTATTTATTACACAACTATTATTAATTATATATCTCTAAGTACATTGTACATATAAAATCCAATCATGTTCTGTTAGAATTAATATTCTAAGCTAGACACAAAAAATCTGCACCAAATACGATAATATTATAGACTTATTATTTATGATTAAATTTGTGTTTGATTTATTAATCAGATATTCAATTCGATAACATGACTCATTATTTACATAATTTTTTATTAAAAAAATTTGATTTCAAAAGCTAATAGCAAACAATGAGTAGAAAAAAAAAATGGCCAAAGAAAAGAACTCACGTGTAAGTCGAGATGAAACCGAATCAAATGGTTGTTGATGAGTCCGAGAGGAAGCTGGGGTCATGTTGATGAGAGCCGAAAGGAAGATAAGAGCGATAATTCTTATATTAATATTTTTTTTAATTCTATTTATTCTCTCAATAACTTCATTCCTAACACATACTCCTAAAATATAATATTATTTAAATAAGTATTTTTTTTAATTCTATTTATTCACTCTCTAACTTCATCCCTAACACAAACTCCTAAAATATAATATTATTTATTACACAACCATTATCAATTATATATCTCTAAGTGCATTATGCGTATAACATCCAATCATGTTCTGTTATAATTAATATTGTGAGCTAGGCACAAAAAATCTACACCAAATATGATTATATTTGACGAGTGTAGAATAGTGGTTGTTTGTCGTTGCTTTCCTACACTTCATACAAAAATAATAAAACCTACAAAAACTTTACTAAAAACTGTATAGCAGTAAGCAGGGTCGAACCACTCTCAAGTGAGAATCAGTAACAAGTCTAAACTTCAAAACCTAAATCTCTTGAGATGAAAAATAAATATTTAAAAAATAAAATTCTAATTTTTTATTTAATAATAAAAACTAATATTAAATGTCTTAGATCAAATGATGGGACAAATCTCAAGGAAAGAGAATTCACCACCATGGATCCATATAATAAAGTTCTTTTTATATTCTTATCTAGTTTTTCCTCCAATAACCAATACACTTCACCAATCCAATTAGAACTTAGAAAGATGAAGGAAAATATGGAATAAAAAAGAATGACTTGATTATATATGAGAGAGACATTTCTTTACTTAATCTGATGCACATTGGCTAGGTAAACAGAGGTAGGCATTCTTCGAATTACCATTATTTGGCAAACACGAAAAATCATTCCTCTAATTTTAGAAAATAAAATTCAAAATAGAAGAGTAGAAGAATGCTCTTGGGAGGAAAAAGTAGACAAGAAAATAAAACAACTTACCTATACTTCAGTCATGGTGGCTTCATCACTCCCTTGAGAATGATGTTTACGCTTGCATATTAATAGAAAAGAAACAAATAGAAATGAAACTACTACTCATCATTGAATCAATAAAACAATTACACTATTTTTTTCTATAATTTCTCTACAATTTCTAACCTCCTTCACCATCCCCTAAGACCCCCTATTTATAGAGTTAGAGGGAATGGTTTAGGTGGGAAAAATTTTAAATACAAAATTCAAAATACAAATTTGAAATACAAAATTCAAAATTCAAAATACAAAATTTTGAATTTAAATATCTAAAATTTGATTTTCATATCTTTAATTTCAATTCTGGACTGCAAACGTGGCCGTGTACAAAATATTTGGCAAAGTTTTGAACTTGAGATGAAGTAGATTGCACAGAATACCATCTCTCCTACACTTCTTCTTATGTTCATCTTTGGTTATATATATCCTTTTTAGCCCTCTTTTGCTGATTTTCTTCTTATTTGGAAATCAACCCCTATAAAACATAAAATGCAAAGATAAGAACCTTTAAATAAAATAAAAAATGATTTAAAAACTTATTTTAGGATATAAAATAGCAAGTTTTGTGCACTTATCAATATTATAGGCTGATTGTTTATGATTAAATTTGTGTCCGATTTATTAATCAGATATTTAATTCGATAACATTACTCATTACAAAAGTAATTTTTTATTAAAAAACATTGATTTCAAATGTTAATAGCAAACAATGAGTAAGAAAAAAAAACTCAAAGAAAAGAACTCACATAAAAGCTGAGATGAAACCGAATCGAATGGTTGTTGATGAGATCCGAGAGGAAACTGAGAGTAGTATTGATGAGAGTCGAGAAAAAGATGAGAGCGGATAGGAAGAATGAAGAGTCGTAACCGAGAGGAATACTGATTTTAGGTGTTTAGGGTTTTGCAGATTATAATTCTATTTTTTAAAATTTAGAAATAAAAAGAAAGAGTTTTGCTTGGGAAAGGATTTTGCTTGGATAATTCTATTTTTTGAATTTAAAAATAAAAATGAAAGGGTTTTGTTTTTTTAAATTTAGAAATTAGAAATAAAAAGAAAGAGTTTTGATTGGGAAAGGGTTTTACTTGGGTAATTCTATTTTTTTAATTTCAAAATAAAAAAGGAAATGATTTTTCTTGAATAATTCTATTTTTTAATTTAAAAATAAAAAAATAGTGTATTGAAATTAAAAAATCCCTTTGTACTTTTAATTGTAGTATAGATAGATAGAAATAAAAAGAAAAAAGGTTTTTCTTGGGAAATGATTTTGCTTGGGTAATTCTATTTTTTTTATTTTAAAATAAAAAATGAAAGGGTTTTGTATTTTTAAATTTAGAAATTAGAAATAAAAAGAAAGGGTCTTGTTTGGGTAATTCTATTTTTTTAATTTCATAATAAAAAAGGAAAGGGTTTTGCTTGGGTAATTCTGTTTTTTTAATTTCAAAATCAAATGAAAAGGATTTTACTTGAGTAATTTTATTTTTTTAATTTAAAAATAAAAAAAAATGTACTGAAACTAGAAAACCTCTTTGTACTTTTAATAATAGTATAGATTTTTAATTTTAAAATAAAAAGGAAAGGGTTTGCTTGGATAATTCTATTTTTTTTAATTTCAAAATAAAAAATAAAAGTATTTTGCTTGAGTAATTATATTTTTTAATTGAAAAATAAAAAAAGAGTGTACTGAAATTAAAAAACTCTTTTGTACTTTTAATACTATATATATATATATATAAACAGAGAAGCTCAGTAAATAAAGAAATGGAAAATAAGAAAACCCAAATCTCGCAAATCTAACCAACAAAAGCAAACCTAGCCAACAAAATCAACAATAAAATTAGAGAAGAAAAAGGAAATCAGATCTTTTTTTTTTCTTTTACAATTAAGCAAGATATGTTAAGAAAAGCAAAAGTGTACATTATTTATGAATCCCCAATATTGCAAAGCAAAAACTGTGCAGATTAAAAGAGGGCATACCACAGTGATTACATCATCTATAAAACCCCAGGAAGTATATCATCTATGAATCTGAAAACAATTCATGGGAAAAATAAAATCTGCGGCTAGTAGTTGATAAGGTTGGATTGTTATCTTAGGAAAATTACTTATTTAGGTCTGTTGTTGGGCCTGCTTGTCTGGCCATGTTCCTAGTTGCTTTCATATAAACCCTAGCTAGTACCTCTCTCTCTCTCTCTCTCTCTCTCTCTATATATATATATATATATTGCACAGCCACCCCCACCCCATCGATCAAAACTGGTAATTAAGATCGATGATGACGAAGAGGAAGAAAATTCTGGGAAATGTGACGAAGAAGTTGATGACGACGAAGAAGAGGAAGAAGAATAAGGGAAAGGTGACGAATAAGAAGATGAAGGGAAAGGTGACTAATGGGTTTTCAGTTCCAGAAAAAATTATCCCCAAGATACTGAAAGAACTTCCTGTGAAAACTTTAATGAGATTCAGGTGTGTTTCCAAACTGTGGCGCTCCATAATTGACGATCCAGTATTTGTTGAGTCGCATCATAATCGGTCAATCACTCGGCCTGGCGGTATCAACCTTCTCTTTCTGATAAAATCATCAGGATATGATGTAAACAGGCTACTCTACAGCGCAGATCCAGAAGGCGGCTCAGCCCTTCACCTTCAATCACTTCCCGACATGGCAAAGTTGTTGCCTTCTCCTTTGTATTCCGTCAAGGGCTTAGTCTGTTTTCAGTGCTGCATATGTAACCCTAGCACCAGAGAAATCAAACAATTTCCACCCACAAGGATAAGGAATCCAGCTTTTGACATACGATTGGGAATCTATTCATGGCCAGTTAGTTCCTTCAACTTTTTAGGGTTTGATCCAGCTGCTGGAAAACACAAAGTCCTTAACATAACCTCAATTTGGTATTCTGATTTTGATGATGTTGATGACTCTGACACCCAGATCCATACCCAGTTCAAGGTTTTGACTCTCAGTCGCAGCAGCGCCTCTTCCTCCACATGGAGAGATATTGATCATAATAATAATACTACTGATTCATCTCTTACTAGTCAATTAGACAAATTCTCTTTTAATAATAAAAAAACAGCCTGTTGTATCAATGATGTTATATATTGTTTAGGTTCGTCTGGGTCAAGGGAAGGTGTGATAATGGCTTTCGAAGTTGGATCTGAGAGTTTCAAAATCATGCCACTCCCCCAAGGTGCCGCCGAAGATTCTGTTTATGCAATACAAGTAAGAGAAGGTCTAGCTTTGATAAATTATAATTTCACAGATATTTGGATGCTAGAAGACTATGACAAGCAACTCTGGAATAAGCAGACTCTCAATGTCCCCCATTTTCTTCTTGTTGATGCGCGGCCCATTTGTAGTATTGGTGGTGAGATTTTATTTAAATATCACAAATCAAAGTTCTTTTATTATGATATGGAAACTGAAACAGCGAGGAAGGTCCGCAAGCTATCAAAATTACTGTCATCAATCCAAAGATCTTCTGTCTTCTTCACCAATTATGCGGAAAGCTTATTGCGACTAAAGGATATGGAATTCAAACGGTTGCTACACATCTATCCTATTTTTTATTTATTTAATTATTTATTATTGTATGTTTTCTTTCTTTTATGTTTTGGAAACATTCAAGTAATTTACTAGTATTTATTTGCAACTTCAATTTTCCAGATTGGATTATTTTGGTACCAAAGCCAGTAAGTACCACAACCGCTGACACCCTCGCTTCTCATCACCACTGCAACCGCTGACGAAGGACCACCGGAACCCTAAGTTGCCACCACCTATATCTGACCCTTCAGATGTAGGGTCGCCTTCAACTGCACCAGTGATCGCTAATACCGACGACACCGAGGTTCAACAACTGATGTACAAAGAAAACTGGGTTGGTCCGACTCCGCCGCAAGCACTGTGACCGGCGACAAGCTCGCCGGAATCTGATACAACTTTCCCCCTTTTCTCCTCCTCTCCCTGTTAATTTCATTTCATCTGTTGTTCTTGTCTAGCGTGGTCTGCTCTTGTTTTGTGTTCTTTTTATCACCTCGCTATATTTTTTCACTTGGTATCGACATTCAAATTCAATATATATTACAATTATTTAGAAAGACAAAGGTGGTGGAAAGAAGTAATTATGTTGTATTCTTTGAAAAGGCGTAGATAATCCCAACTCAGAACTATTAGGTTTTAATTATTAGGTACAACATAAAATGAGGAATTATTTTCTTGAAAACGCTAAAAGTCTAAATAACGTGTTTGTGCTGGTGGTTGCTATATATTACAATTATTTAGAAAATGACCTTACATATTAAACAGATCGGATTTTTACCGATGATTATTTATGATTAAATTTGTGTCCGATTTATTAATTAGATATTCAATTCGATAACATGTATGACCCATTACAGACGTAATTTTTTATTAAAAAAATTTGATGGATAACATGACTCATATTAAGACATAATTTTTTATTAAAAAAATTTGATGGATAACATGACTCATTACAAACATAATTTTTTATTAAAAAAATTTCATTTCAAAAGCTAATAGCAAACAATGAGTAGGAAAAAAAAATATTTTAAGAATAGTTGTTGATGAGATCCGAGAGAAAGTTGTTTGGGAAAGAGTTTTGCATGGATAATTCTATTTTTGAAGAGCTGTAGCGGAGAGGAAGAGTGATTTTAAGTGTTTATAGTTTTGCTTGAGTAATTCTATTTTTTTTTTATTTAAGAATAAAAAATGAAAGGGTTTTGTTTTTTTAATTTTAGAAATAAAAAAATATATATTTTTGGAAAGCCGTAGCCAAGAGGAAGAGTGATTTTAGGTGTTTAGGATTTTACTTATGTAATTCTATTTTTTTTAATTTTAAAAAATAAAAAGAAAGGGTTGTGCTTGGAAAAGAGTTTTGCAATAAAAAACAAAGAGTTCTGTTTGAGTAATTCTATTTTATTTTTTTAATTTTAAAATAAAAGAATAATAATTTTGTTTGGTAATTCATTTTTTTATTTTTTTATTTTAAAATAAAAAAATAGTTTATTGAAACTCAAAAAACGTTTGTACTTTTCATAGTTGTACAGGTATATATAGAATTATAGTCAAGGGATAGAGTGCACAGCCACCCACTCGAATAGATGATGACAACTAAGGGGAAGGGGAAGAGGAAGAGGGATAAGGGAAGGGTGAATAATGGGTTTTCGGTTCCACAAGAGATTATCTCTGAGATACTGAAACAACTCCCTGTGAAAACCTTACTGAGATTCAGGTGTGTTTCCAAGCTCTGGCGGTCCATAATTGACGATCCATTCTTCGTTGAGTCGCATGATAATCGGTCAATCACTCGGCCTGGCGGCATCAACCTTCTCTTTCTGAAATTACCAAAATCTGGTGAAAACAGGCAACTCTACTGCGCAGATCCAGAAGGCGGCTCAGCGCTTCACCTTGGATCACTTCCTCACATGGTTGAGGTGTCCCCTTTTCCTTTGTCTTTGTATTCCGTCAAGGGCTTGGTCTGTTTTCAGCGCTGGATATTGAACCCTAGCACCAGAGAAATCAAACAACTTCCACCCATAAGGATAAGGACTCCAACTATTGACATAGCAGCAGGGAACAATTCATTGACAGTTATATCCTCCAATTTTTTAGGGTTTGATCCAGCTGATTCCTCCTGTACCACTGGAAAACACAAAGTTCTCAACATAACCGAA
Organism: Cornus controversa; assembly: GCA_026545225.1. NCBI lineage: Eukaryota > Viridiplantae > Streptophyta > Magnoliopsida > Cornales > Cornaceae > Cornus > Cornus controversa. Next base: position 95,725,370 of record CM048846.1, on the reverse strand, counting down.
ATTTCAAGTGAGGATGTTAATGTGGCCGAGATCCAGTTCAAGGTTTTGACTCTCAGTCGCGGAGGCGGGGGCTACGCGTGGAGAGATATTGATCATCATACTAGTGATTCATCTCTTAATAGTCAATTAGACAAATTCTCTGCTGATTGTAAAAGAACGTGTTGTATCAACGATATTATATATTGTTTAGGTCGGTGGCCCGAAGGTGTGATACTGGCTTTCGAAGTTGGACCTGAGAGTTTCAAAATCATGCCACTTCCCCAAGGCGCCGTCAGAGAATCTCTTTATGCAATACAAGTAAGAGAACGTCTGGCTTTGATAAGTTGTAATTTCACCGAAATTTGGATGCTAGAAGACTATGACAAGAACTCTGGAATAAGCAGACTCTCAATGTCCCCCATAGTCTTCTTCTTGATGCCAACAAACTTATACGGCCGATTTGTAGTATTGGTGGTGAGATTTTATTTGAATATGACGAATCAAAGTGTTTTTACTATGATCAGGAAACTGAAACTGTGAGGAAGGTCCGCAAGATATCAAAAGTACTGTCGTCGTTTTCTTTCTACTTCGACGGCCAAGTGGAAAGCCTATCATCATCTTCTGTCTTGTTCACCAACTATGTGGAAAGCTTGTATCGAATAAAGGATATGTAATTCAAATGGTTGTTTATGGAATGTTTTCTTTCTCTTTTAAGTTTTGGAAACATTCAAGAAATTTATTTGCAACTTCAATTTTACAGATTGGATTATTTTGGTGCTTCTAAATAAGCCACTCATTTTGGTTCACAACTATCTTATTCTTCACAACTCTCTTATTCTATGTTAATTCCGATCATTTTATTTAAAACTTATGTCTACTATGCTGTGTTCAAATCCAGCTTGGCCCTAATTTACCAATCTACCATGACATGACATGGTATAACTCCCTTGACCTTCAGAAATACCTGATACAGAGGAATAAAAAAGAATCAAATTTTATGCTATATCCCCTATTTACCTGGGATTTCCTTGCAATTGGAAAGGGTAATTTTGGAGTTCAACGAATGCAGGCACACAATTCGATATTATTTTAATTTTTGCTCCCAAAATGCAAGAACACAACCATTTGTATACTCTCCATAAGCCCGATAAAATTCACAAAAATTGAAACTTCAAAAAGCATTAAATCACACATGAAGTTTCAAGTTCACTCAAGCAGAAATAACATTTTATTCTCTCTACCACCAAGCACCACAATTACACGCGAGGATGGTTTCCATCAGTCAAACACAACCGTGCTCGTTCTCGTTCTCGTTCTCGTTCAAGAGGAATGGCCAGAAAGTTCTTCAACCGAATGTCTATGGAACTAAGTTGGCTACTAGGTTGGCAGTTGATTGATAAATAGGATCAACAGAGCACCTGGTTGACATGATTTGAATATAAAACTATTTTGCAGACCAACAAAATCAGACAACTCCCTTCATCCTTACATATATTAGTATTACCAACAAAAATATGCTTTGATGTTTGGAGTGACACAGCTAAAACTGCAAGTGACGCAGCTAAAGAAGCAGCTTCTCCTTCCCACTTCAGCAATTCCTGACAAGGCAAAAACCCAAGGCAAAAGTCTCATGAAATCTTCGAAGATACTCACTCACCTTCTACTTCTTGAATTTTACATATACTTTACCAGTTTGATAGTGGAAACAGACTGCTGCTGCCTTTCTTCTCATGTTGACACTCTCCACACCAGCCAGAGAACTTTGTCTGCTACTTCTTTGGCTCTCTAAAGACGGAACCGTAGGAAGAGGAAGATCATGTAAATGTCATTTGAAATACGTTCACAATCCGTAAAAGATGTATAAGAAATACTTGTGGAAATTAAGCCCATGAAGATGCAAGAAAAGGATGTGCTGCAATATTAAGAACACTTTTCAGAAAATCTTGCATGCCATAACCAAGAAGAATAACCTTGGAAAGCTTCATGACTAAGAATAAATATTATAAATTACGTACTGTTCTCTTTGTCCAGTTTTGGGCTTACATTATCCACTAGTGGATAAAATTCTATCATGAAGTTTGGAACTACGGCACAGGAACCAGCTCAGCTCGCCAGTTCAGATTTAACGTACCAAAATCCCAGCTTCATAATAAAGTTTTATCTGAACTTTATAATAAAAGAAAGGATAGACTTGCAAATAGATACCGAGGCGAAACACTTGCAAATAGATACTGACCAAAACATTTAAAGTCATCAATCTAATGATGCTCTCTATGTATGTATGTATGTATGTATAGTATAGTATACTATAGTATAGTATCCACGGATACACATGCATCGAAGGAAAAGCTCACATGAGGATAGCATGTCTCCATATTTAGTTGGACTAGAATGTACTGTTTTAATGGTGTTTAAAAGATTGCAGTTAAGGTAAATTTAGTAATTTATCATCGAATGAAAACCCGCTCTCCCTTTCTTTTATTATGGGCGGTACCAGGCAATGGCGACGAAACAGACCTTATTGTCACAATACTTGCGATTAATATATATAAATCCCAAGAGCTCTATCAAAATTAAAACTATCTATAGAATCAAAAATGCAACTAGAGCATTTAAATTAAATGACGTTTTGTTACGAAATAACCCTAAACTTGTGTTACATTACATTGACTAGGATACATGTATCGGATAAAAGTTTGTAACATTATAACTTTCTTCACTCCAAATTCCGAATATAAGGACTCAACACTTGAAATGTATTTAAAAGTTGGGTAGAGGTACACAGATCCACCCTGCATAATGCATATTCAATTATATTATATTTTATATCATAATTTTTTGATAAAGTACATTTTTTTGTAATATCGCAATGTAAATATAAGGTCAGGATTGTCATATGTTGGAAGTATTTGAATTTACACAATATGTAATATAAGGGGTGTGTTTAAAACAAATTAAAAGGACGGGTTTTAATCAGCAATGAATAGTGGTGAGTAGATAGAGGCATGCACTACAATTTACAAATAGCAAACAGTTCAATCAGCTTGGACAGTACTGTCTCCCCTACTGAAAACTATTTTAAGCACACCTTACTCCCAATTGAAACGATAAATGACTAACAAGCATCATCTTTTTTTCTTTTCTTTTTCTTTTTGTGTGTGTGTGTGTTTGATAAAGTACATTTTTCTGTAATATCACAATGTATGATATCGTTACTATTTAAGGTTTGAGTAAATATCATTTACACTTTCTCAATTTAGGCAATATCTTGACTAGACCTCCTCTAATTTCGATATTCTCAACCACATCTCTTGAATTTTGGATTTATGTATCAATTTTTCCCTTTCATTAGTGTGACGTCAACATATAAACAGAATTTATTGACGTCAGAAAGAGAGTAAAATTACTGATTGAAAGTGTATTTAAGAATATTAAAACTAGAAGGGATTTGGTTAGAATATTGTCTAATTTGAGGGAATATAAGTGGTATTTACCCTTAAGGTTTTACACAAGTGAAAGTTAGACTTGCGAGGATGAGGAGGAAAAAAAATATATTGTCATCTCTCTCTTACTCTCTCTCTCTCTCTCTCTCTCTCAATTCCAACCTTCTTCATTTTCCTTTACTACAAGTCGAAAAGTGGCATGTCTGGTTTGATTCCCGTGTCAGAAAATATCCAAACTGGACCATGATGTCTCAGCACAGTACTTGAGGGGCAGGATATTCCATTGTGTCACAACTCACAACTTTCATCGAATTCCGGATAGCAAGTGTTAACTACAGCTTTAAAACATTATCATTTGATCCAACAAATATCTAAACACCATACCACCCCCATCCTCAAAACACACACACACAAGAACTGTTGAAAAACTGAACAGAGGAATTTCTAGAAAACTGCAGAATGACAACCCCTTGGATTTTTTTTATAGAGGCAACAAGGTCAAGTTTTCCTCTTTTGTTTCACCTTCTAAATGACGCACAACATATTCAGATCAAAAAATGGAGAGAACTATATTACATGGACTGAGGTACATGTGTTGGGTGTGAGTAAATATCCGACGTGTAAATATCCAGTACCCATGTCTGAGTATTGTATGTCCAACATGAATATTTCATTTACTTTTAAAGAGTCCATGTAAAATACTCATAGGAGAGAATGTCATTTTCCCATGAAAGCAAGTCGATTGGCTTCTACCCAAATATATAAACTAACAATTATAGAATTATGTTCAAATTAATTCAAATGAAAAATAAGGTATCTTCGATCCTCTTAAACTGAGTTTTTTTTTTTTTTAAGACCAGTAAAAAGGTGAAAAAAAACTTGAATCTAGCATTAGTAAATATAAGGTCAGGATTGTCATATGTTGGAAGTATTTAAATTTACACAATATGTAATATAAAGGGTGTGTTTAAAACAAATTAAAAGGAAGGGTTTTAATCAGCAATGAATAGTGGTGAGTAGATACAAGCATGCACTACGATTTTCAAATAGCAAACAGTACAATCAGCTTGGACAATACTGTCTCCCCCTACTGAAAACTATTTTAAGCACACCCCACTCCCAATTGAAACGATAAATGACTAACAGGCAACATCTTTTTTTCTTTTTTCTTTTTTTTTTCTTTTTTTTCTTTTTGTGTGTGTGTGTTTGTGTGGACGAAGATGAAGAAGAAGATGATCATTTTGATTTTCTGGTCTTTGGCTTCTGCATAAACATCCATATGTGCAGAAGCAAAAAAATTTACAAATCAATTATAGGGGTCATAGCTTATTGCATTGTAAAAAACTCAGGTTGTCAAGCGTAAGAACGCAGGTATCAGTAATCAAGTCACGTTGTGCAAATAATACCAAAGGTTAGATTGTTTCCACCACCTATCCTAAACCCTCGATTATTTGGGACAAGACCGGATAATGACCCTTTTAATTTATATTTCTTTTAAAGGAGTTCAAATTACACATGGTCAATTTATAAATTTAAAAGAGAAGATAGCCTCATAGCCCCCTCACTCCACTCCAACGAGAAAGGAAATTTCGTGTATTAGGAGAATTTCATCACTATTTTTTATAATTTCTTATAATAATGAGAAATTGAGTTTTATCACTATAGGAATTCCTAGAGATTTTTAGTGTGTTAATATTTGGTACCCTTCCCTCTGCTCCCATCAATACTTTGTGTACACACTGCATATCCCCTCCACACTAATAGCTTTTTGGAAAGTGCCCTACACGCATTATGACTAGAGAATATTGAACAATTGTTATTCAATGTAAAGTGGCATGTCCGATTTTGGGAAGTTTTATTTTAGTTGGATGCATCCAAGAGATACCCTACCCTTCTATTTACTCTGCTGCATTGGAAGTTTCAACGGCAAAGACAGGAAGATGCAATTGGGAAGAATGATTTGGTCTCCATCCAACTCATTCAGCATAAAAGAAACAAGAACATCTCTGGAGATACATACCAACACTGAAGAGATATCAAAAGACTCATCTCAACCACTTTGGTTGAGCCCTATTCGCTGAAGTTTATGAAGGTATTCCTTGTTTTTAATTCGTCACTTGATAAGGTTTTCAAATTCTGATCGACTACTTTCTCCTTCAGTCCTTGATATCCTCCAATAGGCATGATAAAATTCAACCATAAGTGAGACTAGAAGAGAGACAGAAGATGAGAAAGACATAAAGATTCACCAAATATCTAGAATACCATTAAAGATCATCCTCTAATCAGTAGGCACCTAAATATAAATACATAACATATACACCGAGGTAAATATCAGAAAACTGCACCTGAATTTCTGATGTATCATTCACCTACCTTCGGAGAATAGTTTCAATTTAAGGCCAAATTTCAAATTTCACACACAATTATCATCATATTGTTGGCATTAAAAGCAATAGGTAATAGATATTTCAACAGTACAGGAATTGGAAAAAGTTTCACATAGGAGGAATGTTTAGCTCAGAAGAAGTTGGCAAGTAAGACAATGGAGAAGTCAGTAATATTAGTAGTAATCTTTATATTTATATATATTTATGTGTATGAATATATATATTCTAGTAGATACACTGATGCCTGCTTTACCAAGACGAGACGATCAAATCGTCGTCACTGTTGGCTTTAGATTCAACCAAACTGTCAAGATTTGTGTAATGAGAAGAATAGAAGGAAATTAGAGCAGCAAGTTAAAGGCACAAAAGAGAAGGAAAAACAGGAGAAGCAACCCAAAAACAGAGTAGCTACTGGATTGTATTATCTCCAAAAATTGCTTGCACACCCACTTTCTACAGCCTTCTGCTTTTCTCTCTGACCCGGTACAAACATTATCCCACAAAATACTCTTAAGTCATTACATTTTCACTCACATCCACTACTTAATCATTAAAGTAAATGACAAAGACAATACATAAAATAAGCAAGTACACAGACATGGCATTAATTTTGACACTCCCCCTTAATGCTATTTTGTAACACCCAACATTTCTCTTAGAAATTGAAACTTATCTCTTGGTAAAGCTTTTGTGAAAATGTCCGCAACTTGATATTCGGTTTTGCAATACTTGAGTTGAATCTCTTCATCTTCTACGGCTTCTCTAATAAAATGATGCTTGATGGCAATATGTTTTGTTCGGCTATGGTAGACGAGATTCTTTGTTACTGTAATGGCTGATTTGTTGTCTCACAAAATTGGAGTAGCTTCTCCTTACTTCTCACCAACATCTTCTAAAATTCTTCTTAGCCAAATTGCTTGTGTAGTTGCCAATGATGCTAAAATATATTCAGCCTCGGCAGTTGACTGTGCCACTGTTTGTTGCTTCTTAAACACCCATGAAAATAGTCCTGAACCAAGAGAGAATGCATATCCGGAGATGCTTCTCATATCATCAACACATCCAGCCCAATTACTATCACAAAATCCAAACAATTTTGGATCAAAATTTTTTCTCAAACAAGATACCAAAATTAAGTGTACCTTGTATGTATCTCAACACTCTTTTTGCAGTCCCAAAATGTATTTGACTTGCTTTGTGCATAAACCGAGACAACAAGCTCGTAGCATACATGATATCCTGTCTTGTAGCCGTCAAATACAATAAGCTTCCAACCAAGCTTCTATAGAGAGATGCATCCGCTTCTTTGCTTCCATCTTCTTTCAATAATTTTTCATTCACAACCAAAGGAGTGCAAACTGATTTGCAATTCATCATTCAAAATTTTTCAAGAAGAGTTTTTGCATACTTCTTTTGGCAAATAAAAACTGCTTTCTTTTGATAAATTTCAATGCCCAAGAAGTAATGCAACAAACCCAAATCACTCATTTCATACTTTTTCATTATCTCTTTCTTAAAATCATGAATCATTTTTTCATCGCTACCGGTAAACACCAAATCATCAACATAAAGAGAGACAATAAGGATATCGGATTTACCTTGTGTCTTGAAGTACAAGGTTGGCTCACTTTTGCTTCTTTGAAAGCCTTTTTCATTGAAGTAAGCATCAATCTCACTATACCATGCCCGGGGTGCTTGTTTTAGGCCATACAAAACCTTCTTCAACTTGTACACCTTCTCTTCTTCACCTTTTGTAACAAAGCCTTGAGGTTGTGCCACATAGACTTCCTCTTTCAAAACACCATTCAAGAAGGCTGATTTTACATCAAGTTGATACAAGAACTGACCTTTTTTAGCTGCCAATGCAATGAGAGCTCTTATTGTATCAAGTCAAGCCACCGGTGCAAAAGTCTCTTGAAAATCAATTCCGAGCTGTTGAGAATACCTTTTTGCCACAAGTCTTGCTTTGTTCTTTTGAATAGAACCATCCAGATTGAATTGGTTTTGAAGATCCACTTCACACCAATCAATTCCTTGTCTTTCAGTTTCTCTACCAACTCCCAAGTTTTGTTTTTGTCAATCACATTAATTTCTTCTTCCATAGCTTTCTTCCATGCCTCTTCTTTAATTGCTTTTTCAAAGCTTTTCGGTTCAATAACACAAAAATTGCAACTAGCATACACATCACTAAGACTTCTCATTCTCTTTGGAGTTAAGCTTGGAGATGAGGAGCTTGAGCTTGATGGAGAAGTTGGAGTTGATTGTGAGCTAGCTGTTGGAGACATTTCTTGTGAAGCTTCAACAACATATTCATCTTCATCTTCTTGATTTTTTGGTTCTTCATTGAAAGTGATGACTTGATTTTGAACTTTCTTCTCTTTCCAATCCCAAGAGGCCTTCTCATTAAAGAGAACATCTCTACAAATGATCAATTTATTCTTTTTCAAATTGAAGAGTCTATAGCCCTTTGATTTTGAGCTATAACCCACAAAGATGCACTTTTCACTAGTTTCATCAAGCTTGTGCCTTACTTCTTTTGGAACATGAGCAAAGCAAATACAACCAAATACTTTCAAATGATTAACAGATGGCTTCCTTCCACTCCATGCTTCAAATGGAGTTTTGTTCTCCATGGCTTTTGTTGGATATCTATTCATCAAGTAAACGGTCGTATACACGGCTTCACCCCAAAAGAACTTGGGCAGCCCCTTTTCATGAAGCATTGATTTTTCCATTAATTTCAACAATTGTTCTATTCTTCCTTTCCGCCACTCCATTTTGTTGTGGAGTGTACCCAACGGTTAATTGCCTTTTCAAGCCAATATCTTCACAAAATTTATCAAATTCATTTGAATTGTATTCTCCACCTCTATCACTTCTCAATACTTTCATAAAATGGCCACTTTGTCTTTCAACAAGCTTTTGAAAATTTTTGAAGGTAGAGAAAACATCCGATTTTTCTCTCATGAAATAAATTCATGTCATTCTTGAAAAATCATCAACAAAAATAATGAAGTACTTGTTACCTCCATTTGTTGGTGTTGACATCGGCCCACACACATCGGTATAAACAAGCTCCAATGGTGCTTTGGCTCTCCATGCCTTCTCTTTTGGAAATGATTCTCCGTGATGTTTGCCAAGAGCACAACCGTCACAAATTTCTTTCACTTCTTGTATAGAACTTGGCAACCCATGTACCATGTTCTTTTGTTATAGATTTTTTAAGCTTTGAAAATTCAAGTGACCAAGTCTTCTATGCCAAAGCCACGACTCATCAACAACATCCATCTTCAAGGCCACATTTTTTTAGTATGAAAAAGTAAGAGCAAAGCTTCTATTTTTCTCCATCTTCATTTTTGCCACAATCTGATTTTTCTTTTTATTGTCGTAGATTTTGCAAGAGTCTTCACCAAAGTGAACGGAGTACCCATGCTCTACAAGTTGTCCAACACTCAACAAATTTTGCTCCAAATCCGGAACTAGTAGTACATCTCGGATCAATTTTCTTCCCTTCTTTGTTTCTATGCCAATGGTACCCTTTCCTTTTGTTTGAACCAAGGCACCATTTCCCATTCTTACATGAGAATTTGCCGAAGTATCGATATCCAAAAATATGCTTTTATCTCCAGTCATGTGATTACTACACCCGCTATCAAGGAACCACAAATCTTCCTTTTGTTCCGATGTCATATGATAAGCATAGAACATATTTGCTTCACCTTCTTGCTTTTCGAAAAAATTTGCTTGTTGATTTGCTTTCAATCGACAATCCTTTTGAACATGCCCAAATCTTTTCCAATTGAAACATTGAGGTTTTTCCCGAAACCAACAATCTTTATCAACATAGCTACTTCTTTTACAAATTCCATATTTTGGTTGAGTGGGACTCTACACTTCCACCTCTACCAAAATTATTTCTTCCTCTTCCTCTTGGACTTCTTCCTCTTCCTTTTCCATATCTTCCATCACAAGAAGATTCACCTTTGGATCGATTGAAACTAGATGGGCCTTTCTCATTATTTTTCAAATTAACATTGAGCTTAGATTGAAAGGCACTTTCAATTGATTTTTTGGAAAGCCTATTCAATCTTTGCTCAAATTTTTTCATTGAACCCATTAGTTCTTCAACACTCAAGTTGGCAAGATCCTTAGTTTCTTCAACAACGGCAACAATGGGGTCATATTGTTTCGGCAGACTAATTAGAATTTTTTCAACAATTCTTTGATCGGAAATATTTTCCCCATATGTTTTCATTTCATTTACAACTTCCATAAATCTAGTGAAAAATTCTTTCAACAACTCTGTATCTTTCATTTTCAGATTTTCAAAGATTGGAGTTTTATAGTTCTTACCTTCATAGTGCCTCTATACTCCTTTTGAAGATCCCATGCCTCCTTTGCTTTTGTTGCATTGATGATTCTTGGGAAAATAATGTCAGCAACCCCTTGTTAAATCAAGGCAAGAGTTTTTGCATCCTTCTTCTTGTGCTCCTTTAGTTTTAGCTTTTGAGCATCCGTCAAAGTTGTCGTATCTTCCGAATCTTCGTATCCTTCTTCTACATACTCCAAAAGATCATAAGAAAGGAATATGGTTTTCATCTTCACACACCAAAAATCATAGTTCTCCCTATCAAAAGTAGGAATAAAACCCATATTTTGGTTGCTTGAAGTTGCCATGGCTGCCGATAATTTTTGAAGTTTGTTTTTCCGTCAATAACCTTCACGGCCAGATTTTTCTTGATCGAAAGAGACTCTGATACCACTTCTGTTGGCTTTAGATTCAACCAAACTATCAAGATTTGTGTAATGAGAAGAATAGAAGAAAATTAGAGCAGCAAGTTAAAGGCACAAAAGAGAGGGAAAAACAGGGGAAGCAACCCAAAAACAAAGGAGTAGCTACTGGATTGTATTACCTCCAAAAAATGCTTGCACACCCACTTTCTACATTGTTTTTGTTTTGCCTTTTGCTTTTCTCTCTGACCCAATACAAACATTATCCCACAAAATACTCTAAGCCATTACATTTTCACTCACACTCACTACTTAATCATTAAAGTAAATGACAAGACAATACATAAAATAAGCAAGTACACAGACATGGCAATAATTTTAACACACATCAATATTGAAATGAAATAAAAGAATTAAGCAAGATAAAGGGGAATCGAAAGCAAACTATAAGCCCAAGAGCTCTTTACAAGCACTTCAATATGTACAAAAGACTTTTCAATAATAAAGGGCAAATCACCTCCCTAATAGCAAATGCTAGTGTATTAAAAATTAGGGTAAAATGTTCTAACTACCCCCCAGGTTTTGGTTTAATACCCACGGAGAATACTAGTGCCTTTGACTGAGGTCAAACTCCCCCAGGTTTGAAAAACTATGCCCTGACACCCCAAATGTTAGTTGACCGTCAAGTCAACTAACTTGAAAAGTTAAAATACCAAAACTACCCTTTCTATTTAAATATACAATTTTATCCTCAAATCAGTTAAAGGTTTGTACATGTACGTCAAATATAGAAGTATGTGTGTGTATATATATATATACACAGTATGTAATAGTATATATACAGTATATATAGTATGTATATATATATATATATAGTATGCATATATAAAAGTACATATATATAACAGTATATATATAGTATGCATATATAAAAGTATATATATATATATAACAGTATGTATATATAATAGTATATATATATATTATATATACAGTAACAGTATATAACAGTATATATATATATATATATATTGTAATATGTGTGTGTGAGAGAGATAACAGTAAGTGTATATATATATATATGTGTGTATATAGTAAAAGTATATATATACCGTATATATATGCAGTAATAGTATATATACAGTATATATATATACAATAACAGTATCTATATATATACTATTATATATATGTGTGTGTGTGTGTGTGTGTGTGTGTGAATGATAACAGTTTGTATATATATATATATTTATATGTGATATATATATATATATGTGTGTGTGATAACAGTAAGTATATATATATATATGTGTGATAATAGTAAGTATATATATATTAAGTGTATATATATGTATTTCTATAAGTTGCTGGGTATATAATTATATATTGGTAAAGTGTAAATTGTTATATTATATATATACTATATATATACTGTTACTATATATATATATATACTGTGTAAATATACTTTTATATATGCATACTAATATATACTGTTACTATACAATATATATACTGTTACTATACAGTATGTATACAATATGTATATATATACGTATATATACATATATATACTCTGATTTGACAAACTAACATAAAATATATGAACTGATTTGACGTGTTAACTGAAGGGGTAGTTTGAGAATAAATTGTACATTTAAATAGAAATGTAGTTTTGGTATTTTAACTTTTCAAGTTAGTTGACTTAACAGTCAACTAACATTTGGGGTGTCAGGGCATAATTTTCCAAACCTGGGGAAGTTTGACCTCAGTCAAAGGTACTAGTATTCTCCGTGAGTATTAAACCGAAACCTGGGAGGTAATTCGAGCATTTTACCCTAAAAATTAATATATCAGTTTAGAAAATTCAGGTGTGTTTCCAAGCTCTAGCGCTCCATAATTGACGATCCAGTATTTGTTGAGTCGTATCATAATCGGTCAATCACTCGGCCTGGCGGTATCAACCTTCTCTTTCTGATGAAATCATCAGAATATCTTGATTATGTAGACAGGCTACTCTACTGCGCAGATCCAGAAGGCGGCTCAGCCCTTCACCTTCAATCACATCCCGACATGGCAGAATTGTTGCCTTTTCCTTTGTATTCTGTCAAGGGCTTGGTCTGTTTTCAGTGCTGCATATGTAACCCTAGCACCAGAGAAATCAAACAAATTCCACCTACAAGGATTTAGGAATCCAGCTTTTGACATACGATTAGGATACTATTCATGGCCAGTTAATTCCTTCAACCTTTTAGGGTTTGATCCAGCTGCTGGAAAACACAAAGTCCTTAACATAACCTCAATCTGGTATGTTGATGTTGATAAGTTTGAGACCCAGATCCATACCCAGTTCAAGGCTTTGACTCTCAGTCGCAGCAGCGCCTCCACATGGAGAGATATTGATCATAATAATACATACTGATTCATCTCTTAATAGTCAATTAGACAAATTCTCTTTTAATGATAGTAAAACAGCCTGTTGTATAAATGATGTTATATATTGTTTAGGTTGGTTTGGCTTCTGGTCAAGCGAAGGTGTGATACTGGCTTTTGAAGTTGGATCTGAGAGTTTCAAAATCATGTCACTCCCCCAAGGCACCGCCAAAGATTTTGTTTATGCAGTACAAGTAACAGAAGGTCTAGCTTTGATAAATTATAATTTCACAGATATTTGGATGCTAGAAGACTATGACAAGCAACTCACGAATAAGCAGACTCTCAATGTCCCCCATAGTCTTCTTCTTGATCCTAACAAACTATAAATGAGTGCTCCGATCCTGTGCAATGAAAGTACCACGTTGGTGCAATGAAATTTTGAGCAATATCTCTACACTTTCTTTTATTTTTTTTCAAGAATCTACAAAAAAAAATTTCAAGCCATAAAATCCGACCTAACTTCCTCTACAGATAGTGCCCATGAGTGTAGAATATCACACAAACACACACCACCCAAAAAATATAAAAAACAAAAAAAATAAAACAATCTTTGGTAGATATATATATTCAAACATCAAATTTACTCTGCATTCTATAGCAATCCATCACTAAACAACAAAGACAAAGAACAAGGAAACCGATGGAATCAAGCAAAACCATCTAACCAAAAACCCAAGCCTTGCTTGGATCAATTTTCAACTTTTAGTTTTGGAAAAACAGTTTTTGAGAATCAGATTAGGAAACAATTTTTAGGTTTTTGAGTTTAAAAATCTGCTTGGGTGGAAAAACTACAATATAGTTTTTGGAAAAGAAAAACTCGTAAATTCGTTTGGCATCAAGTTCTCCAAGAGTTTTCTGTTCACAAGCATAGAAACATTCAATAAATAAATAAATAAATAAATATATATATATATATATATATTAGTTTAAAGCACGTGCATCGCACGTTGATTAAAAATAAATTAAAATTTTATTATAACACTCAAAATATTCAAAACTATTATAACACATCCAAAAACATTCAAACTATTATAACACATCCAAACACATTAGTTAAAACACTCAAAATTATTTTCATTCTGTAACCTTGGTAAAAAACAAATTATAATTCTTATTTTTATAACTTTTCTAATTATATTTATTCTTTCTCTCACACTTCATCCCTAACACGCCATCTTTTTATTTTTAAAATTCAAAAAAAATAAAAAATATATATTATAATTCTTATATATTGATATTTTTTCTAATTCTATTTATTCTCTCACTAACTTCATTCCTAACACATAGTCATTATCAATTATATATCTCTAAGTGCATTATGCATGTAAAATCAATCATGTTTTGTTAGAATTAATATTTCAAGCTAGGCACAAAAAATCTACACCAAATACGATTTATATTATAGGTTGAATAATCTCAATACTGTGTGATAAGTTACCTTTAAATGTGTTGATTGACAAATGTGTAACTGTAATAATAGGTATTTCATTTATTAATTTCATTATTAAATTTTTTTCATTTTCAAGAAGATCGTCCCACAATGTCAAAGTACTTAACTGTTATAAAAAATAATTAGTTTAATAATTTATAATGGTCATTATGAGCATTTATGTAGTGTTGAAATGATGTACCTCATATCCATTATAATGATGTCTCACAATTTAAATGTCCTTTCATTGTTCTTCTTAGATATGTTGAATGCAGGATATGCTTTAATAACGATTCCCAAAGCATCTAGCGAGAGTAAAAATTCAACTTATAGATTTATATATAAGAGAAAGTATATATAAGTAGAGTAAAGAGTTAAAAGAAAACAAACCTATAATTTTCATTTTCATCAATATACTTGTTCAAGTCCTTGAAGTCCACAAAATTATATTTTATTTTTTCTAAACTTACAATTTCAAGGTCCTCTCGTATAAATTTTATTTTAGTTAATAATTCTATAAGTTTTATCGTATAGCTTTAATTTTATATTAGTATATTATTTCACCATCAAAATAATAAAAAGTCAAAGATATACACACACTATTACTAAAAGTACAAAGAAGTTCAAAAGTTTTCGTAATTTTTTTTATTTTTATAATGCATTCTTATTTTTTATTATAATATATTTATTCTAATAAATACATATAAACATAATATTTTCATAAATCTTAAACACAAGTGTTCTTTTCTAATTCTATTTATTATTTGTCTCACACATTATCCCTAACAAAAATTCTTCCTATTTCAAAAAAAGTAAAAATAACATTATAATTCATACTTTTATAAAAAAATTAATTCTATTCATTCTTTTTCTTACACTTCATTCCTAACACAAAATATTTCTGTTTTTAAAATTTAAATAATTTGATTAGAAAAATTAATTTCCGGAATTTCAAATCATTTAATTTAATTAGAATTTTTTTTTCCTTAAATGTCCAAAGAAATTCAAAACCATTTAGAGTGGCTTAATTAGGTTAGAATTCCAATTTAGTTCGCACTTCATCCCTAACACAAATTATTCCTATTTCAGAAAAAAAAAAATTATAATTCTTATTTTTATAAATTTTCTAATTCTATTTATTATTTTTCTCGCACATCATCCCTAACACACCATATTTTTATTTTTAAAATAAAAAAAAAAGTTAAAAAATATATATTATAATTCTTATATATTGATATTTTTTCTAATTCTATTTATTCTCTCACTAACTTCATCCTAACACATACTCCTAAAATATAATATTATTTAAATAAGTATTTTTTTTTTAATTTTGTTTCTTCACTCTCTAACTTCATCCCTAACACAAACTCCTAAAATATAATATTATTTATTACGCAATCATTATTAATTATATATCTCTAAGTACATTATGCATATAAAATTCATTCATGTTCTGTTAGAATTAATATTCTAAGCTAGGCACAAAAAATTTGCACCAAACACGATTATATTATAGACTGATTATTTATGATTAAATTTGTGTTTGATTTATTAATCAGATATTCAATTCGATAACATGACTCATTACGGACATAATTTTTTATTAAAACAATTTGATTTCAAAAGCTAATAACAAACAATGAGTAGAAAAAAAAAAGGCCAAAGAAAAGAACTCACGTGTAAGTCGAGACGAAACCGAATCAAATGGTTGTTGATGAGAGCCGAAAGGAAGATGAGCGCGGTAATTCTTATATATTGATATTTTTTCTAATTCTATTTATTCTCTCAATAACTTCATTCCTAATACATACTCCTAAAATATAATATTATTTAAATAAGTATTTTTTTTAATTCTATTTATTCACTCTCTAACTTCATCCCTAACACAAACTCTTAAAATATAATATTATTTATTACACAGCCATTATCAATTATATATCTCTAAGTGCATTATGCATATAACATCCAATCATGTTCTGTTAAAATTAATATTACGAGTTAGGCACAAAAAATCTACATCAAATATGATTACATTATAGGCTGATTATTTATGATTAAATTTGTGTCTGATTTATTAATCAGATATTTAATTCGATAACATTACTCATTACGGACGTAATTTTTTATTAAAAAAAATTTGATTTCAAAAGCTAATAACAAACAATTAGTAAGAAAAAAAAAAGCCAAAGAAAAGAACTCACATGTAAGCTAAGATGAAACCGAATTGAATGGTTGTTGATGAGATCCGAGAGGAAACTGAGAGTAGTATTGATGAGAGTCGAGAAAAAGATGAGAGCGGATAGGAAGAATGAAGAGTAGTAACCGAGAGGAAACGTAATTTTAGGTGTTTAGGGTTTTGCGGATTATAATTATATTTTTTAAAATTTAGAAATAAAGAGAAAATGTTTTGCTTGGGAAAGGATTTTGCTTGGATAATTCTATTTTTTTAATTTAAAAATAAAAATGAAAGGGTTTTGTTTTTTTAAATTTAGAAATTAGAAATTAAAAGAAATAGTTTTGATTGGGAAAGGGTTTTACTTGGGTAATTCTATTTTTTTAATTTTAAAATAAAAAAGGAAAGGGTTTTGCTTGGATAATTTTATTTTTTTAATTTCAAAATAAAAAAGGAAATGATTTTCTTGAGTAATTCTATTTTTTAATTTAAAAATAAAAAAATAGTGTATTGAAATTAAAAAACCCCTTTGTACTTTTAATAGTAGTATAGATAGATAGAAATAAAAAGAAAAAGATTTTTCTTGGGAAATGATTTTGCTTGGGTAATTGTATTTTTTTAATTTACAAATAAAAAATGAAAGAGTTTTATTTTTTTAAATTTAGAAATTAGAAATAAAAATAAAGGGTTTTGTTTGGGTAATTCTATTTTTTTATTTTTAAAATAAAAAAGAAAAGGATTTTGCTTGAGTAATTCTATTTTTTTAATTTAAAAAAAAAAGTGTATTGAAACTAAAAAACTCTTTTTATACTTTTAATAATAGTATATATATATATATA
Source organism: Cornus controversa (assembly GCA_026545225.1). Lineage (NCBI taxonomy): Eukaryota > Viridiplantae > Streptophyta > Magnoliopsida > Cornales > Cornaceae > Cornus > Cornus controversa. Next base: position 95,707,950 of record CM048846.1, on the reverse strand, counting down.
TACAGAGAAACTCAGTAAATAAAGAAATGGAAAATAAAAAAACCCAAATCTCGCAAATCCAACCAACAAAAGTAAACCTAGCCAACAAAATCAACAATAAAATTAGAGAAGAAACGGAAATCAGATCTATTTTCTTCTTATTTTTACAAGTAAGCAAGATATGTTAAGAGAAGCGAAAGTGTACATTATTTATACCCAATATTGCAAAGCAAAAACCGTGCAGATTAAAAGAGGGCATACCACAGTGATTACATCATCTATAAAACCCCAGGAAGTATATCATCTATGAATCTGAAAACAATTCATGGGAAAAATAAAATCTGCGGCTAGTAGTTGATAAGGTTGGATTGTTATCTTAAGAAAATTACTTATTTAGGTCTGTTGTTGGGCCTGCTTGTTTGGCCATGTTCCTAATTGCTTTCATATAAACCCTAGCTAGTATGTATATATATATATATGTATATATATATATATATCCTCCCCATCGATCAAAACTGGTAATTAACAGCGATGATGACGAAGAGGAAGAAAATTAAGGGAAAGGTGAGTATTGGGTTTTCAGTTCCAGAAAAAATTATCCCTAAGATACTGAAAGAACTTCCTGTGAAAACTTTAATGAGATTCAGGTGTGTTTCCAAACTCTGGCGCTCCATAATTGACGATCCACTCTTCGTTGAGTCGCATCATAATCGGTCAATCACTCGGCCTGGCGGTATCAACCTTCTCTTTCTGATGAAATCATCAGGATATGATGTAAACGGGGTACTCTACTGCGCAGATCCAGAAGGCGGCTCAGCCCTTCACCTTCAATCACTTCCCGACATGGCAGAGTTGTTGCCTTCTATTTTGTATTCCGTCAAGGGCTTGGTCTGTTTTCAGTGCTGCATATGTAACCCTAGCACCAGAGAAATCAAACAACTTCCACCCACAAGGATAACGAATCCAGCTTTTGACATACAATTAGGATACCATTCATGGGCAGTTAGATCCTTCAACCTTTTAGGGTTTGATCCAGCTGCTGGAAAACACAAAGTCCTTAACATAACCTCAATTTGGTATGATGATGATGTTGATGAGCTTGAGACCCAGATCCGTACCCAGTTCAAGGTTTTGACTCTCAGCGGCGCCTCCACATGGAGAGATCTTGATCATCATAATAATACTACTGATTCATCTCTTAATAGTCAATTAGACAAATTCTCTTTTAGTAAAACAGCCTGTTGTACCAATGATGTTATATATTGTTTAGGTTGGTTTGGCTTCTGGTCAAGCGAAGGTGTGATACTGGCTTTCGAAGTTGGATCTGAGAGTTTCAAAATCATGCCACTCCCTCAAGGCGCCGCCAAAGATTCTGTTTATGCAATACAAGTAAGAGAAGGTCTAGCTTTGATAAATTATAATTTCACAGATATTTGGATGCTAGAAGACTATGACAAGCAACTCTGGAATAAGCAGACTCTCAATGTCCCCCATTTTCTTCTTGTTGATGCGCGGCCCATTTGTAGTATTGGTGGTGAGATTTTATTTAAATATCACAAATCAAAGTTCTTCTATTATGATATGGAAACTGAAACAGCGAGGAAGATCCGCAAGCTATCAAAATTACTGTCATCAATCCAAAGATCTTCTGTCTTCTTCACCAATTATGCGGAAAGCTTATTTCGACTAAAGGATATGCAATTCAAATGGTTGCTACACATCTATCCTATTTATTTATTTATTTATTTATTTATTATTTTGGTTGTTTTCTTTCTTTTAAGTTTTGGAAGCATTCAAGTAATTTATTTATTTGGAACTTTCCAGATTGGATTATTTTGGTACCAAAGCCAGTACCACAACCGCTGACCCTCGCTTCTCATCACCACTGCAACCGCTGCCGAAGGACCACCGGAACCCTAGTTGCCACCACCTATATCTGACCCTTCAGATGTAGGGTCGCCTTCAACTGCACCAGTGATCGCCAATACCGACGACACCGAGGTCCAACAACTGATGTACAAAGAAAACTGGGTTGGTCCGACTCCGCGTCAAGTACTGTGACCGGCGACAAGCTCGCCGGAATCTGATACAACTTTCCCCCTTTTCTCCTCCTCTCCCTGTTAATTTCGTTAATTTCATTTCATCTGTTGTTCTTGTTCTTGCGTGGTCTGCTCTTGTTTTGTGTTCTTTTTATCGATCACCTTGCAATATTTTTTCACTTGTTATCGACATTCAATATATTCACAGCATCATCATCATTATTGTGTGCTTATTGCATCAATCTGATTTATGCTCACCTTATTGATATTATTACAATTCAATTCCAGGAAAATCTCGAATTGGATTCCAAATTGATGGGTTAGTGTTAAAATCTTTGGATTGTAATGGCTGCATTTGGGCTCAATATCAAACAAATTGTAAGGTTTGACTGATCTATAACAACTATATCATCTCCCTTTCCCCTCACATACCAAACTAACAATCGCAAAATAAAACTTTTATGGGACACCATCAATCTTTTACTTTAGAAGGTGAAGACTAAGTTATATCCTTAGGTGGTAATTTTATGTAGATCCTTGATCAATCTAGAATCCCTGTGGCTAAAGTATTGGAGTTGCAAAAAATCAATCCGATTTATGAATCCGAACTGAATTGATCCCTTTCGTTAAAGGATTTGAGTTCCAAAAATTATTTCAATTTATGAATCCGAACCGAATCGACCCATAATATATATAGTTTCGTTGTCCAGCTATGCTAAGCCTGACAATGGGGATGTTAGTGTGAGTCCCATGGGATGCGAACCTTTATGCGCAATGTGTGTCAAAGGGATATATGTGCTGCAATCGTAGTTGTGAATTTTTTGAATGATGAAATTTTAGTGATTTTTTTAAGATGATTTAAAATAATTTATTTATGAATTTTAAGTCACTTTCGTTAATAAAAATGATTGGTAATTATTATTTTTATAAAATTAATAAATGATAATAGATTTATTCATGAAATAAATGAAAACTCATCTCATGTGTATATCACATGAGATGAGATGAGATGAGAAAAGAAAAGAAAATAAAATATATATAATACAACATACAAGTAAAAAATTTATATGATTCATAACTATATATTATGGGAGGCGATATCCGTACTCCACTTTTCCACGGTTGCACTCCACTAACATTTTTTTTAAAAATAAAATGACAATAAAGTCCATAAACTCATTAATGTATCATCCCTTATTTTATAATACCATAACTACCCTTTATACAAATAAATTTTAATTCTTTTTATTTCGTTTAATAATTTCTTTTGGGTTACAACTAAAAAGAACTTTTTTCTTGAATAGTTTTTTTTTTATCCAGTCAAAAGCAATAATTTATTCAATAGATATATATAGTCAAAAGTGATAAAAGAGATAATGGGTACTCTATTTTTTAGCATTGTTTTTTGGGTCCCGTCAAAATTAAGAGAATTTATTCAACATGAAGAACTTTTTTTTTTTGTGCATCATATATATATATATATATATATATATATATATATATATATATATATATTTTCAGTGATGTCTTATGAGATAATTTCTTTTGGGTCTTTTTCTTTTTTACGTACCATATTTCTTTTTTTTCAGTCATATCAAATGAAATAGTTTATTCATCAGAGATAAAAAAAAATTGGGTCTTTTTTTTTTTTTTTGCGTAATATACTCTTCTTTGGGGTCCTACAGAGAACCTTTTTTTTTATCCTTTTTTTCAGTTCTTGTCAAAAGAAATACTTTATTCAATAAATATAACATTTTTTTGGTACCTTAGATAATTTTTATTTATTTTTAGATCTATCGAAAGAGAAATAGATAACTATTTTTTGAGTCCTTTTTTTGTATAATTTTTTTTGGAACCTATTAAAAGAGATTGAAAATATTAAATATTGGAGACAATGAAAAAGGGAATGCGAATATCGCCTCCCTATATTATATCACATATATAATATATGAACATGTTAATTATTTATGTCACTTTTTGTTTATTTTTCATTAATATACTAAGCATGTTTCAATGATCAAGTGAGAGTTTCTATACCTAAATGTCCCCAATTTTCTTCTTGATGCCGAGAAACCTATACGGCCCATTTGTAGTATTGGAGGTGAGATTTTATTTAATATGACAAATCCAAGTTTTTTTTATTATGATCTGGAAACTGAAACAGTGAGGAATGTCCGCAAACTATCAAAATTACTCCCATCATCTTCTTTCTACTTCAACAGCTAGATATGTGGAAAGCCTGTCATCATCTTCTGTCTTCTTCACCAACCATGTAGAAATCTTATTTCGATTAAAGGATATGTAATTCAAATGGTTGCTACACATCTATCAATTTTATTTTTTTATTGTATATTTTCTTTCTTTTAAACTTTGGAAGCATTCAATAAATTTATTTGCAAGTTGGTAAATAGGACCAACAGGGCACCTGGTTGACATGATTTGAACAAGTCTCCAAGTAAAATATATACCCCCAAAAAAGAAGAGAAAAAATACTCTCCCAATACGCACACACATTTCAAAGAGCAAACTTAATTAAGTGATCTTAAAGCCTGTCTGACATTTTTTCTTTATCACATTTATACAAACACCTTAGGACCATGATAATTTAGATATGGTCACCTCACAAGGCCATTATCATATTGGTTAATGCAATCACCGAACGAGGCTGTAGGTTTTTTTTTTTTTTTTTTTTTTTGTCACTCAAAAAACAAAAAATGATGACAAAGCAAGCAAAGTTGTTTGATTGCAGTTTTATGAAAACTATTTTTTGAAAGTTTAGTTAAAAAATTTATTTTTTCAAAGCACTACGGTTCTCTTTTGTGAGTTGTTGAGAACTATTTTAGAAAATTAAACCAAGTCTGTCCTAAATGGAAGCAAAATGATGGGTCCATCCTCCCCCTCTCCTTCCTAGCAAATGAATTAAACGATGAAGTCCGGTTACATCCTCTTCTCTTTCTTCTTCTCTTATCCTTTCTTCTTACCAAACAAAACATTTAACATCTTAAGAGTTTAAACAGTAAAAAAGGAAAAATGCAACTTATGATAGTTCGAACACTCTTAAGTAATCGTCAATGTGCGTACGAGAACTCATGAATCCGTATATAATGTAACGAAATCAATTATCACGTGGTTTGCTTGGGATCTTTCAGAAACAATTTTCAATGATGATTGATTGTGTGGTAAAGTGGTTTGATTATTCCCTGTGATCTATGAACCTGAAGGTGAATGTTGGATTTGTTTCTGAGTCCCTTGCTTCTTGTCTTGTTGAAGACATTTTAATATTTGGGTATTTTGGGTTGTTAGCTTGTTTAAGCTTTTGATGGTTGAGGTTGCTTTTTCTGTTTGTTCTCTTGCTAGATGCTTTGAGAGTCTCTCTCACTGAATTCTATTGAATTTGTTTGGCTTGTCTATTGCCCTTGCCAAGCTTGCTTGTTGGCCTTATAGCCTTGTTGTTTGTTCTTTCTAGTTTAATAAACTCAATAAATATATATATATATATATATATATATATATATATATATATATATATTCATGGTGGATTTATTAAAAGAACAGAAAGTTACATAGAACTTGTACTCTAATTATACCAAAATATCTGAAAATTTTTAAGAATTAAATTTTAATTATTGAAATTTTTGAGTGATAATTAAAAATATATTTTTTGTTATATTTATTTTAAATTTATAAATAAATTTAAATTTATAAATAAATGAAGTCATTGTAATTTAAAAATATTATTTGTCAACCCGGCAGAGAGCTTCGCAAAACACGCCAAGCATATTTGACGAGTATATTGTTGGCTCTATTTTGCGATACGTCATCATCTATTGATGTCGTTGTTTGTTAAACCGTCGAATCACCAGTGCAATTCACGTGGTCTGCATTTTGCTACATCAAACGACGCCGTACCTACCACAGGCGTACAACTCACTCACACCGAATCACCCGTCCATTTCTCTCTTTTCCTCTTCTGTGTGTAAAGTCTCAGACAGTTCCAACTGAAACTCAATCTGAGAAGATGAAAGACAAAACATGGCCACGCCGATCGGACTGCTCTCATTTCACCGCACTTACCTTGACGACCACCAAACAGAACAAAAAAGACGACCAACTCCATCAATCCGATCTCTGCTCCAAACGATACAGCTTCAAATTCCCCACAAAAACCACTCGATTCAGTTCTAGATCATCATCGTCGTCGTCGTCATCAACGTCCGATCGTCACGATTTTTCGACGCTTCCGTACGACGTGTTGAGAAAGATCGCGGGGAGTTTCACTCACCCGGACCTCCGAACGGCGTCGTTGGTGTGCAGGTCGTGGGGGGACGCGCTTCGGCCGCTGAGGGAGGCGATGCTGTTCCTGCGGTGGGGGAAGCGGTTCAAGCACGGACGAGGCGGTGTGTGCCCTAATTTGAACAAGGCTCTGGACTCGTTCTTGAAAGGTGCGGCTCGTGGCTCGACGCTGGCTATGGTCGATGCGGGTCTTGTGTACTGGGACATGGGGAAGAAGGAGGAGGGGATGGCTCTGTATCGGAAGGCGGCCGATCTCGGCGACCCCACCGGACAATGTAATTTGGGGATTTCATATCTGCAAGGTAGCTTTTTTTTAGATTCCAATGTCGCATGTTTTTTTTTTCTAGTTGGGGAACTCACACTTTTTTCTCACGCATGGGCTCGAACCCTCCCCTCCTCTTTGAGGATAGGGAGGTTATACGATTGGACTATAAGCCCTTTAGTCAATGTTGCATGTTTGGTAGCAACAAGCCCTTTAGTCAATGTTGCATATTTGGTAGCATCGAATTCGCGCTTTAGAATTGGAACCGAAGGAAAACTAGTTTTAAATTTGAACTGATATAGTCCTCAATTCCAATTTCAAAGCTTGGATTCCATACTACCAAACGCGGTTTAACTCTAATTTAACCTTGATTCATCTTTGATTTCTTAATTTCACTTGTGAATGGATAATTATAGTTTGTGAATTGGTTTAGTGAGAGAATTGTTGTAGTAAGTTGCAATATTGCATTTGATGCTGGTTTCAATATGTTGCCATTGTGGGTTTGAGATTTGCATTGCACCAAAATCTTATGCTTGGCTTGCGCAATTAAGCTGTCTTTTTGGTTAGGATGGTTTGGAGTTATTTCAGCTTAATGTCAATTGGAATGTGAGGACTGAGTAGAGTAGGGAAGTGATTTAGAATGTCACTTCTTTGCCAAGTAATTCTGTTTGATGCTGCTAGTAGGAGAGTTCTTGTATCTTAGTTTAACCTTTCTTCTACTTATTTTCTTCCTGAACACTCCTCATTGCTCTGCTTCAGTGTTGAAAATCAAATTGATCTCCTTTCTTATGTACCCCTTTATTCTTTTCCATCTTCATTTCTGTTGAACATGAGAATATGGATTTCTTCCTCATGTCGTGTCCTTTCATTCATATGAGTCATAACTTTCGGTGTCATTTAATTTATCTTTTAGAAGTAATATTAATTTTAAGAGGGGCATTAAATTACCTTCTTTATAGAAGCAAAATAGGCACTCCCTATAACTTCCCTTGATATGGTTCTTGTGTATTTAGAAAGCCTTTTCACCTAAGAGAGTATTTAGAACACTTCATTTTAAAATCAAAGGTACTCCATCTCAATTTATAGTTGTCTCACTTCAATATTTTGCCATTACATCACAAATATAAAAAAAAATATTTATGTAAAAACAAATATTCTCTCCATTAAATTTTCTCTCATCTATCCCAGGATGCTCGATGTGATGGTTCAGATCATTCCCCATTCTGATAAAATCAAGACAAATGTTAATTGATTGGTGTGGAGTGTTCTAAACCATCTAATCTAGTGACTCGGAGTAATGGAGAAAAAAAGTTGTGGAGATGATCTTAATCCGTTGGCCAATGACCTTTTTAAGAGATTTTCAAGCTTCATAATTCATAATACTGCACTAGCAAAAAAGAAATTGCTTAATATGATGAGTTCACAAAAAAAATGACTTCTGATCTCATTAGGCCATGAGTTATTTCCAGCAACATTTATTGTTATTCGGCAGATATCTCTTGCTGTCTCCCAACTTCCCAGGCCTTTTTCATGAACTACAAAGTGCAAAGTTCCATTTGGGATTCCCCTCTCTCTCTCTCTCTCTCATGCATTCTTTGGTTGCTTTATGTAAGATACGGAATCCTTATGTGGCGTTAATTTTGCTTGTTTTACTTCTATGTTTGGCTTGTCTCTTGTTGATAAAATAAAATTGAAAAGAGAAATTAAACAAGAAGAACAAAAGAATATAACATGGTTCGGCCACTACGACCTACATCCACAACACACAAAGCCCAAAGGGTTACATCACTTTTATTGTATTTTCTCTTAGTTTTGTTTACAATGACCACTTCTATTTATAGGTGAAAGAATACACATGATAAACATGAAAAATACATTAATGGAAGATTCCTAAATCAATCCCTTAAATCACTCCTTTCAATCTTCTATCGAGGCTTAAATCACTCCAATAATATATTTTCCAACACCCCCCCCCCCTTAAGTTGGTACACGGAGATTTTAACTCAAGTGTCCAACTTGAAACTAAATACGAAGCTTCGGGGGATCCGAGTTGAGTTAATCCTCAGATCCGACACAAGTTGATCTAGATATCCAAAACGAGTTGATCCGAAGATCTGAGACGAGTTGATCTTGAGATCTGATACGAGTTGATCCGAAGATCTAAGATGAATCTAGAGTAGAATATGATAACCTGCTCTGATACCATGTTGATAAAATAAAATAAAATTGAAGTGAGAAATTAAATAAGAAGAATAGAAGAATATAACGTGGTTCGGCCACTACGACCTACATCAACGGCACACAAAGCCCAAAGGGTTACATCACTTTTATTGTATTCTCTCTTAATTTTGTTTACAATGACCACCTCTATTTATAAGTGAAAGAATACACGTGATAAACATGAAAAATAGATTAATGAAAAATTCCTAAAATCAATCTCTTAAATCACTCCTATTAATCTTCTATCAATGCTTAAATCACTCCAATAATATATTCTCCAACACATGTTGATAAAATAAAATAAAATTGAAGAGAGAAATTAAACACGAAGAACACAAGAATATAATGTGGTTCGGCCACTACGGCCTACATTCACAACACACAAAGCCCAAAGGACTACATCACTTTTATTGTATTCTCTTTTAGTTTTGTTTACGATGACCACCTCTATTTATAGGTGAAAGAATACACATGATAAACATGGAAAATACGTTAATGGAAGATTCCTAAAATCAATCTCATAAATCACTTCTATTAATCTTCTATCAAAGCTTAAATAACTCCAATAATATATTCTCCAACATCTCTCATCTAGTCTCAATGGAAATACAAAGGTGCACATTATTTTTTCCCTATATGTTTTGTGTATTTAGGTTTTTATGCTTGGTTCAATTGAAATATACAAAGTGGTGCTTTATTCAGTGTTGGACTTAAGTAACATTACTTTTCAATAAATAAAATACTTAAGTGATGTTACTTACTATCTTGTAATGCATATTTTTCCAGACAATGTGTGAAAAAAGAAAGAAAAAAAACAAAAAGAAAGACAAACTTGGGTTGATTAACGATGATTGTAGTAATTCTGTTTATATATATATATAATATGTAAACTTACTACTAATCTAGTCGATGCAAACTCTACAGCACTATGGTTTTGTATTATTGTTGCTACTATTTTAAACTTAACCTTTTATCAATTTTCTTTGAAATACTTTCTTGTTTACGTTGAAACAAGGAAGCAGGGGAAAAAAATCCTAATGTTCATGTAGAAGATACTACACTATCGTATATACCTTATGGAAGAAGCAAGCAGAAATGCTAAGCAACCTTTAGTAACCATCAAGCCGATTACGAGGAGCATCATTAGTTGTCCAACATGTGTATGATAATTCTTCTTGACAGTAACTTGGTCAAATTAATAGTTTTTGTTGTATATCCTCTGAGGAAAGCAAGAAGTTGCGAATTCATGATTAATGGTTTAAATAGTCTTCAACATCATTCCTTATTATGCAGTGATTGCGAGTCTTACGACTGTTATCTTGTATGCAGCTGAACCTCCAAATACAAAAGAGGCCATTAAATGGTTATATCAGGCTTCATTTGCGGGCCATGTTCGTGCTCAGTACCAACTTGCACTGTGTTTGCATCAAGGTCGCGGAGTGGATCAAAATCTACCAGAAGCGGTATGCGGTGTACCCCAAGTCTCTTCTTTCTAAATGAACTCTTGTTCAAGTGCACATTTTGAAATTAGGTTACTGTTTCAATTCGCTATTAGTAATTGCATTTCCAACTCAAGTCTTAATGATAAATTGATAATCCATCGGTATTGCCTACTTTGACAGCACAAATCTTTGTTGACTATTGTACACATTTATGCATGAACCTTGTTATGATTTGAATATTATCTTGGCTGTTTATTGATGTACCTCCATCTGATTCTGAATGACTTTGTGTATAGCCAGGCCTGTGTAGTCGAAATATTAGGCTTTGTTGAGTAGGCACTGTATTGACATTAGAGTGTGAATTTTCCTACTGATATTTTTTAGCTGGACAGGCCAGATGGTATCGGAGAGCTGCAGAAGGTGGGTATGTGCGTGCTATGTATAATACCTCTTTGTGCTACTCCTTTGGTGAAGGTCTGGTGCGGAGTCATCGACAAGCGAGGAAATGGATGAAGCGGGCAGCCGATCATGGTCACAGTAAAGCTCAGTTTGAGCATGGACTTAGTCTCTTTTCTGTATGTACATATACACAGCATTTAACTGACATTTTTGTAATTTCACTAGGGGTTATAATAGAAAATAAGTGCAAAATTTGGCTTATTATATTAGTATACACATTATATATCTTCAATCATTAAGGTTCAAGAAATGGTGCAGAATTTGATGAGACTGATGCAACTACTTGGACAGGAAGGGGAGATGATGAAGGCTATAGTCTACCTGGAGCTTGCCACCCGAGCTGGTGAAAATGCTGCAGTTCATGTCAAGGATGTTATACTCCAACAACTGTCAACGACTTCACGTGATCGAGCCATGCGTCTTGCAGAAAATTGGCGTGCCTTGCCTTCATCTCGCTGAATTTTATAAAACCATGTCTTTATACACTTGGGTACTCCCTCTCGGCCTTTTATTTCCAGTTGTCTTTCCTCAGTTTTCTATGAATGATAGTCCTTTCTTTATCCCTCTTTGCTCTCTTTGATAAGAAATTATAGTTAATGTAAATGAAATTTCACAGTTTAGTTGTTAAAGATGTTGATAATACTTTGTAATTTTCAAAGAAACTGTATTATGATTGCTTCTGTCAAGTGAGTCAAGGGGAGCAATGTGCTGTGTATTTAGGACCGTCTTCATCGTGTACATTACACAAAGCATAGTACTGGTTGATTGATCTATATGTTGACCCAAGGAATGTGTTGTATATAAGTAGAAGACTTGTAATGTTCAGAAAATATGCCTCCTCTGAAAACCCACTTTGAAATGCTTTCTGGTGATCCTGAAATGAGGAAACACTAGAAGTGAAATCAAACAGACGGTCGCAGTACTCAAGACTGCTGATATTTATTGGTTCTCAATTCGAAAACAGAGGCAGCTTTGCTGAGATTCAAGGGGTTTACTGTTTAAAGTGTTTGGGTACCCGTTACTGTCTGAACTGGGGGAATCATCTGCTTGAGAATATTAATTTTCTGTATATCATTATTTTCTGTATATCATTTTCATATCATAAAACTCATGTCTACAACTTGGTCTTCAAAGTTGTCTGAACACTTGAACCAGACAACGAAAAATGTGGATGTCAATCACCCAGTTTCCACTTATATGGGCAATGAAAATTGTCAAAATATATTCTAAAATTGTCAAAATATATAAATTATGAAAATGTGAGGAAAATAAAATCCTTAAGAGTCAGTTTGGTTGGATTGAAATTTGAAACTAATGGAAGTGTAGTAAGGAGCTGGGCTGTGTCAGACACCAACACTTTACAGACACTCCTCGAATAAACACCAACACTTTATAGACACTCCTCGAATAAACACGGACAGTGATCTTGAAAATAAACACATTCTAAAGTGTTCAACTTTTCTCTTTAAGAAAAATTGGCATTATATATATATTGTAAAAATTATTACAATAATGATATAACTTCATTTTCTAAATCATGTCATAGCAACCTATAATATTCTTTACATGTCGTATTTGTATCGTATCATGTCCATATCTATGCTACACAGGTGGAAAGTAAAAATAAAAGAAAGTGAAGCGAATGATCAACATCCATTTGGCTAACGTGATTTTTTTTAAAAAAAATTGTGAAATTTTGCTATTTCATGGTTGGGTAATTAAAGTTCAAAGAAATAGATTCCTATCAAGTATGGGGCCAACCAAGAAAAAGATTCCTATCACAATGTAAACCTGAGAAAATGCTTCAACATTCTTATTTTCAACATATTCTAAGACAAAAAAGAACCATTTCGTGTTACAACATGCAGATGTCGTTTTCAAGAAAGATAATACAAGAGAACTCAATCAAATGGGGAAGCCTAAAACCATATTTATTCACTCCAAGAAAATTTGCCCGTGCATGTAGAATGGGGAGACTGTCTGCATCCAATGGTGGAATATGCAATGTTCTGAGAGGTCCAACACCAACATCATCGACAAAAAGAGAGAAAAAAATTTCTGGCACCAACCTAAGTCAAAGTTCTATCACCACAGAATTTAAGCTCATGCAATTTCAAACATAAAAATCTGCCCCCAAACTACTGCCTGCATATAGATCATGATTATACTTGAGCTGCAACATTAGAGGCTGAGGTCTACACAAGTTTAATGTACATCAGATGCTGACATAATTTATTTTGTTAAAAAAATCATTCCCAATTTTTTTATAACAGCAAGATTCAAACTATATTATAGTCTGACCATACTCTCTGACATTTTTTGTTTCTGTATGAAAGCAAATGGATATGAATGCATAATCATATGTACTCAAAATTCCACGAATGGTTTGACTTGTGACCAGGAGAGTCATACAAAACATTCTAAAGAAATCTATTTAAAATCAAAGAAATGGACTAAAATCAATAATTGAACAGCTAACCTTCAAAATTCATCAGCAATTTTCTAAATCAGGCCGGAGACCACTGTTTTGTCAACTACTAAAATTTGGTTCTAATCCTTTTTTCCTTGCTGATGTGGCAAGGAATTTAGAGGTGTCACCTTGGTGCAATGGCAAATGCCCTCGCTCTAGGGTTACAACTCGAACGGGTTAGATGGATTAGAGGTACAACTCGGGCCCAACCCTACGTTTGAAATGTTCAATTCTAACCCGACTTTTAACCCTAACTACTCAACCCTATCCCAAGTGTCCAACCCGTCCTTAAATTTTTAAACTCATGTTGAGATTTCGAGTTATAAAGTCAGGTTAATTCGGGGTATCTATATCACCATTTTTCACGTTAAAAATTTAAATTGATCTTTAATAAGTTTCACATTAGATTACTCCTAAACACAAAAAAAAAAAAATTAAGAACTTACATGTAAATTTCTAAAAAATTACAAACAAATTTTTAGGAAATTAATTATCCAAAGTATTAATATACAATAAATTGAGATTTAAATAAAGGAAGTTGAAAAGAAAAAAGTTATCATAATTTGAATATTTTATATAATATATTTAAAATAAAAAATATGTATAAAAATAATATTACATTTCGGATTCGGATTGGGCTCAGGTTGTTGGCACCTCAATCCAAGCCCAACTCTAAATAAATTCGGGTTAAAAATTTTCAACCCAAGCTCAACCTTAATTATAAAAATAGTTGCCCGAGCCCGTAAAAAATTGGACTGGGCTCGCGTTGCCCCACCCAAGTTGCACCCCTACCTCACTCAAAGCAATGTGTCACGGATTCGAGACTTGAAAATGACCTCTCAAAAAATGAAGATAGGACTTGCTGACATCCACCTCTCCCAATATCACTCAAGCGGAAGCCTTGTGCACTAAGTACCTAAAATTTGGTTCTATCCTTGCTGATGTGGGAAGGAATTTACAGATCTGACCTTTTTTATATGTGGCAATGAATTTCACTATGAACCCAAATAATGAATTCAAAGTCTCTCTTTGGCTTCCTCTGGACCTGAAAAATATGAGGGTAAGCAAAGGAAAAGCTAAAAAATACTTAATTTGTCACTAGTGGCCACGAATAAGAACAGTCACAGTGTCATATTATCTGATGATATTATCTGGCTGTATAGAGTAATTTTGCTAAATAAAATTATCTGATTGAATTTATCTGGGTAGTTATCTTTAAATATTATGCATGTAACAAATTTGGGATTGGGACTGAATCTTCCTGAGTATAATGACCTTCCAGCAAATTCATTTGACAGAGACTCCATCTACTGCTGCTAAATTTCAACAGTTCATATATAAGATGGAGACACTGACATTTAAACCACCTAAAGAAAATGTGTAAATAAGTTGATTTAAGCCATTAAATTATACATATCTAAGAGGTTATTCTGGTCAACATCGATGGGCTCTCTTCATGTTGATTTTGTACCTATATAGTGCTTAATGAAATTCTGTTGTCATAAGTCAACCATACAAAATGTCTCACAAGAAGACTTTTGAGTTTATTAACAATGAGGTCCGAATATAAATGTGTGTATATATATATTAAAAAAAAAAAACAGAAATATAAGCTAAATCTTCTCTCGCAATCAAATAAGGGCATTCACCAACTTTTAGCAATTGCTGTTGGAGCCTACTCGATGGCTTTCTTTAAGAATCTGGCCATCTTTTGCTCAAAGCTCCTACACAACATCATCACAATTTATGAGATCTTATACAAACATTTAATTAAGTTGATGGTGAACTTGAGCACACCAACACAAAATTTGAGAGAGAGAGAGAGGATATGCCAGTAAGGATGCAAATCCAAGTGATGTAATAGAGTCTCTAAACGTTCCCAGACATATAACAATTGAATTCAGAAGATCATATATTAATCAGGGCCTGCAGGATGCATATTTGTGGGGGACTAGTACAATATCAAGATGAGACTGACTTACAGAGAGAGAGATAAGAGATATAAAATACTGAAGAATTCATTTTTTTGGAGACATTGTGGTTTAGCTTTGTGAGTTAGAAGTTTGTCTTTTCAGAGTATTGGTCTTTTATCATTTTTTTTTTAGTATCAGTTGTTTAAATGTCTTCAGTCTTTTAAAAAACATCTCCACTACTCTCTTTCATTCCTGAGGGTTACTCGTCTCTATAGAAACTTTAGATCAATGACAACAATTCTTAACCACCCCTCCTTAGATGTGATGGCAGTACTGGACCACTAGGCTACAATGGCTTTGGCTTCTCTATGTAAGTTTTGTGGCCCATCAAGAAAGTTTTTCCCCTGATGGGGGTGTCAAACAACAACCATCAATTTGTATTCATTATAGATACAACATTTCTCAAAAATGGATTAATGAACTCTCTTATTATAATCAAATTTGGTATCTGTAAAAGGTCTTGCAGTTTTTCTCACTCATATTGCTGATGGTTTCTGGTAACCAAAGGAATACTAGTAGATAACTACCAACTAATCAAAATAAGCAGTTCTATCATTTAAGAAAATAACTAAACCACCGTGAAAATTTCAGCATGATTGTACAAGTTAATGACTAAAACAACCTCAAGTATCCATACCTCCAATGATCGAAGAAGCTGAAACTGTCATAGGCCTTCAAGTCCTTGGCAAACAATTTCATCTGTTATCGAATTTTGCTCTGATGCTGGCTCAGGGAAGAGTGGCCAAATCTTTTAGAACCAACACTACCCAAGTGATACAACAATAGCAAATTAGTAATGATTATCTGCAAGTAAGAAAGCAAAAATTGGTACCACTCACCACACATTTCAAGTGATACAAAATGACTACATGGATAAAATCAATTGCACAGACTAACCAGAGAGGAATATCTGTTGACATGGGAAAAGGCAACAGAAGTGAAAAGGGGAGGAGAAGAAAAGAAACAGAGAAACAAGAATTTGATTTTCCATAGAACAACATATCAACCACAGTATGAGCAAGGAACAGGGTATGTGAACATTTGATCTTTCTTAAGAAATTGTATTACTCCTTTGTCAGAACTCCAATTAAGATGAACAATAAATATTCCATATTGAGCAACTATATGCTCTTCTATTACCATTCTTTTTCTCTGATCAAAATGTATCAATCTGGTCCAAGTATAATACAAGTACAGACCCGTCATATTGGGCTCATTTCTCATCACAGGGCATAAGACTGCCTTTGAGGAAGGACATCAGCATGATATAGATTTAGGTGGTAGATTGCGTTGGGTACCAATTCTCTCAACTCAGAATGCTGGCTGACCAAAGCACGGTCTGCCCCCTCAAGAGCAGTTAACACCCTTGCTTGTTTCAATGCCTCATTGTTGCCAGCATGTAATGCAAGGTAGCATAGAAGAACCAGTCCATTCAACTGTGTCATTTCATTGCCTCTCAGTAGTCTCATCAGACGCGGGACACCATTGAACTCGATTATAGTCTTAGAATGCTCCATACAAAGAAAATTCTCCGGACAAGCAAACTTCCGAAGAGAAATGGCAGCTTCTTTAGCCACATCATGGTTCCTATGGCTAAGCTGCTCGACCAGGGGACCAATGACACGGGTCTCCCTTGCCGGGAAGGTTCGAGCCAATGAACCAATGGACTTTATCGCTGGAATTCTCAGTGATGGACTGTCTGACTCTTTAATTATCATCAAGAGCTGATCAACAACAGCCTTTGCAGCCGGAGAGTTGGTCTTGAAAGTCGCCCTTCTAAGGTCAGCATTGTATTCAGCTGCAGCTGTTATCTCCATTATCGTCATCAAACAATTAACCTGCAATTCCCCAGATTCCTTCTCAACGAGCTTAGCCAAACAAAGCAACCCTTTTGTCTCGGTTATTCGTCTACTATTTGACACACTACCTTTAGCAAGCATCCATAAAGCCTCAGCACAAGTGATTTTCAACTCAAGCTTCACTTGAGGATTCTCACTCTCTCTCTCCTTCCTATGATGCCCTCCTCCCCTACTACTACCCTCAGAATGCAATGATAAAGACGAGTTTGAATGCGGTTTATAATTGAACGACATTAACGAATTCCTCTCCATCTCCTTATTAATCTGAACAAGAGAATGAATGCTTTGCTTACCATATTGAAGGTTAGGATCATCCACAAAAGTCTCAAACGACAACAAAGTCACAAGTGGTCTAATTACATTTTCTCTAGCAAAATCCTCTTGAGCAAATGGGTCGTGCTCTGCCATTCTAGCAACCAAATTCGCCACCCGAATTTGAACTCTCATCGGAGAATCACCAAGGACCTGAACTATAATCGGAACACCGAGCTCGTCGACGATTGAGCGGACCCTTTCTTGATCAGCAGCCAAGTTGCGAAGTGCCGTCGCCGCGGCACTTTGGGCCTCCGGCGAGGTGTTCTCTTTCAGGAGTTTCAACAATGGGGGTACTCCACCTTCTTCGACGATGATCTTTTTGTTCCGATCATTGTCTTTGGCAAGCGAAGCGAGTTCATTTGCGGACTCAATTCGGTCGCTCAATTGACCGGAGTGAATCGAAGCGATGAAAGACCAAACCCAAGAGAGAATGGGATCGTTACTAGCAATTGGGGGCATAGAGAGAACAATACCTCCTCCGCCATTACTGGACTCGCAGTCGAAGATGCTGAGCAGCCACTTCATGTCGCCGATTGAGGCGTCGAGGAGGGTGGTGACTTTGCGGAAATCGGCGGCGCTGACGATGGTGACGACGCGGTGGAGGACGCTGCGGCGCTTGCACTTCCGGACTAGGGTTAGGGCACGGTCGAGGTTCTTAGAGACGTCGGCGACGATGCGGCGAACCGGACGCTCGTAGAAGGAACCGGGGGAGGTGGCGAACCGGGCGGCGGAACGGATCATTTGGGCGAGGCGGTCGGCTTGTTTGCCAACTTCGGAGCAGTCGAGCTTGAACGACTCGGCCCCGTCGACGGCGACTCGGATTCCCTCCGATAAAAAAATGGGAAAGGAGAGGACTTCCTCGATTCGGTTCTCTTCGGTGGCCATCGATCATTCGATTCGGAACCCAGATGGGATTGTTATTTAAATTGTGATGAGTCGAAAGATTGTGTCTTTTTGGTTCTTTGATCAGTCAAATGGGTTGGGTTGGAGTTTGATTGGCGTTCATGGTGGTCAAAGTCGATTCGAGTCGTCTTAGTTGCTTCCGTCAGTTTCATGGAGGTTTCGGTCTGAGATTTATACGGATTAAAGACCAGCCAGACAGTATGTATGTTTGTTTGGCAGAGAGAGGAGAAGAAATTCTTCTTAAAAACACCCACTCTCCAATTCATTATTCATTATTCATTATTCATTATTCATTGTTTTTTACTAATAAAAAAATAATGGTAAAAACCCCTCTAAACTTTCGCACTTTCCAGAATTTCACATGTAAGTAAAATCTACCAAGTCTCAAAATTTTCAAAAATCGTTAAGTAAAGGATGGGAATGGCACTGTGACGAGAAAAACTTAAGGCAATGACACGTAGAATAAAAATTATAATCGAATTAAAATAAAGTGAATCACTCTTATTTTTAATTAGTGTAAGTGAACTCACACTTTCATAATAATTTTTTACTCTACAAATTATTATTTAGAACTTAAATATTTTTTATGTATTAATTATATAGTATCACATACTAATTATACACCGACACATAAATTAGAATCATGTCACTATGGGTCAATGTGTACTCCGTGTGTAATGTTTTCATTGTAACCAAGTTGTTAGAGTCCCTTATCCATGCGTGTTGGACTGTATAAAGCATGAAATCTATATTACATTTAAGCTTGAATCTGACGGTCCAAAATGTCTTTCGCTATCAACGGCTCACAATCACTTCATCTAACGGTTACGGTGGCGAGTGCGCGATAGTGCCGTAGGCATGAAATTTGATTATAAGGACCAGTTTAGTACTAAGACTTTCATTTTAAGTCTTATAAATGGGAAGTTTGAATTTTTTGGAACTAGCCTCATTTTTTTTTTTTTTCAGGATAATTGACTATTGCACGTGCGAGAGAAAACTACATCTGCTTTGTGTATGGTGTGCGTTATAAATTGTTCTTTATAGAAGTGCTTCAAAAATGAACAAGAAAGTTGTTAAAATGCAAAGAGATACAATTTTGATTCAAAAAGAGTATATAATTGTCTATTATATATATATATATATATATATATATATATAACAACACTTTTGTTTAATTTCTAAAGAACAAGGACACGATTATGAAAGTATTTTCAACAATTATACTCGTATTATGTATTATTATTGAAAAAATAATATTTTAATATTAAAAATGTGTTTTAAAGTATCATATACGTGGTCAAAATATTTGAAAAGTATCGTTTTAAAAATAAATAAATATATATATATATATATTAAAATTATAAATATATTTAGAAATTATAGAACACGTATTTATAAGTATTCAAATAATATCGGTATTCAATATGAACACAATACGGATACGTCATACTTGTAGAAGTATATGAGTTTTTTTTATTGCAACGGTATTGTGCGGTAGTAATTTTGATACGTAAAAATGTTTTTTAGTGGTAATTGTATTAATTTTTTTTTTCTTACAAATTAATTTTGAAAAGTGAATATTATTTTCATAAATGACTTTAATTTTTTTTTTTCTTTTTCCTTCCATTTGTAAAAGTACAAATTATGAGAAAATTCAATACAGTCGATAAGATTTACCGTTATTATGAGAAAATGACAGATTATTCTTCCTCGAAGGCGCGTGAAAAAGTCTAGTCTTAGTTGGTGTGTATGGACATTGACGACTAAAAGGTCATTTTCTTTCACTATTTGTTTTGTTTAACCGTTATTTACGTAATTGAGAGGTGGTTTGGTTTTTAATGCAGTTAGATAATGGAGTAAATAAACGTACGTGCTATCCACTTTCATTAAAAGAGCGTGGACTACAGTCTCGTTTCAACTTTTTTTCTTTAATTAAGACAATTAACCAAATGTTATTAGTAAGTACGTATTAATCCAACCAATTAGGGGAAACCAATTTTGTAGAAATGGACCATACAGCTTCAAGGCAAGAATGATGACTCTTGTTTTATTAAGGAGGCATTCATGGACAGGGTTTGAGATTAGATTCGTAAGGATAAGATTAGGCTAGGAGGATTCTTTTTCTTGACTTCATATTCTGAATTTAATTAATTAGGAAATATGATTTCAAGCAAAATACAAGAATACTTACTAGTCAATATCACTTTCAATGTCCTACAAATTTATTTATTTAAATTCCTATATTGATTTTATGTAAACTATTAAATAGTAGTTTTCACAACTTTCTGGAAGAAAAAAATTCATGCTAATCAAATGCATGCTTAAAAATTAATTTTTCTTTTCTTCAAATTCAATTTCTTTTACTTCCGATCTCCATTATTAATTTTTATCTAACCAAACGGACCATATGGTTTATTTAGGATATAAAAGGATAAATTTGTCATTTCCATTATTAAAATTAAAATTTGAAGTGTCCACGTCAAATGTGGAATGATAATATCAACTCTTTTTAAATATATAAAAAAATTGATATTTAAGGTTTACTTTCTCTACTTATGCTCCTTTACCCATAGTTTAGTTATACTCGCTGGCTATACCAAAATGTGGCCAGCGCAGCCAAACTACACCGTATCAGCTGACTGGTTAGTCACTTTGTTATTATTTGATTAATATATTAATTGAATGGTAATATATACAAAATAATTAATTGGATAACAGATGCTCTCAGGCTTCAAAAAAATGTTTGCTTACCATTTTTAAGGATAGATTTTCTCATTCATTTGCAAGAAAATTTATTTAAGTGTTGGTGAAAAAATTGGAATGCAAATATCACATCGACACAATCTCTTAAATTTTAGTCAATTAATTAATTCCAACTACTTAATTTGGAATGACTATTCTTTTCCTTTTCTTTTTTGGTACCTTACAAAAATCTAGTATTGAAGGTGTTGCTGGTGCTTCTTCTTAATCCTAAAAATAACAAGTTTTAAATATTTTTCACGGGTAAAATGTGTAAATTTGATGATGGATCTACGAATACCATATACAAACCTTTCAAGTAAAAAAGGACTAGCCCAGAGGCTCCCACCATTTGAAAAGCAAATGAACGTAGTTTTACTTTCGTTTTATCTACTCCACCTCTAAATCTCCGAATCATAATAAAACAACCTTACCTTACATCAAGGCCAACCCTCACAAAGTTTTCAAGTACTGTACACAAATTTTTTGGAAGGCTGACTATCACAAGCTCGTTAGATTGGGCCTCCTAATAATTAGACTTCTATGGGACAATTTTTTTTTCTATATTTTTTTTTTGCTACTCCATTATCCGAAGCATGCAATCCTCCTTCCCCACAATTACTAAAAAGATTCCTTAAAAGTGATCCCAAAGAAATTCGAATTTTCAACCTTCACGATGTGAGATAAGAACATGTCATTGGGCTATTCTCTTGGGCTTCTTTTATTGGACTTTAGATCATGTTCCTATTCGAGCTGGCCATTTAACTCCCATGAGAGTTGCTCAAATTCAAATCCAACGGTCATCACCCTTCAAAATGATTAAAAGGTAGTACTGATTACTGAGTGAACATGAATTCAAGAACCTTATAATTCTTAGGAATAGTGTCAATAGCAATTCTGCCCATCAGTCACCCCTTGAGGCTTGAAATTTATTGTTCATACAACCAAGAAAAACCGTCATTGCAATACAATATTCAAGTTGTGCTGCATGAATTCTGAGACAATGGCTCCCTTGTACAACACTATTAGCACAACCACAAAAATTATTACCAGACTAAACACGCACTCAATTTTAAAGCTACGCAAGCTCGATTATTTGACATTCTATAATACAACCAAAAACACTTATTAAACCCAGACTTAAAAACTGCACTTGCCTTCTAAAGCTTTGAAAGCAGCCCATTGTGGATTGTCTTTGTCACCACCCCATTCTCCTTCACATCTGACTCACACGAGCTAGGAGGGACATCCACCGCTGGTGAGCAATTAAAGAATCCATGTGGCTGCACCAAAAACAGCAAAAAGATTAAGATTCAGTGATCTTCAAGTACCAAATATAATATAAATAGCATTTACATCAGTATAGATGTTCTAAGTTCAAATATGTGCAGCAAATAGGACTCTGGAAGCTTAAATAGTTGGCACACATTACGTTCTCCATAGCACAAAACAAATATGTGGTAATGTCGAAAGGTTGACCAATCATGAAGACTATGATCAAAGCACAATACCATGAGCATGAAACCAATGCGCTCCACCGGCATGACAGGCCAGTCTTCCAGCCGAGGAATGTGTGTCACTCCAAATACATACCTGCAATAATTTGACAGAATAATTAGATCTACAGGAGAAATACCTTCAGAATTTCCTACAGTTATACTTTTGAACTTAGTTCATGATATTCAAGCTTCCTCCCATTTCTTCTTTTTTTATTTTGTTAGAAGGGGAAGAAGGGAAGAGGGAGGGGGTTGGGTGGGAGTAGGGGACAGTACTACTAATGTTTTATGGATGAATTCAGAGCAAAACGAAAGAAGGAAGAAACTATTGAATGCTGCCTCATATAAACCAAAGCTGCATGAGTTGCAACAGAGAAATGCATAGTTCCTTGGTCAAAATTAGTAGCATCAACTGTCATAGGAGGAGTATTGCTTTTATATTATCTATATAAAGAACTGAAACTGCTTCTCACCTCCTACCCCACAGCAGGACACTGATCCAAAGAAAGAAGAAGTAAATGTTGAACTTGACTATTTGACATTTATCATGTTGCTACTTTCATTCTTTGGGTTTGCCTACACAAGACCTTGTGTTATAGGATTAGAGGATTATTAAGGAATAATAAAACTTCATGTTTTTTTGTTAAACCTCCTGCTTTCCTTTAATTTTTTTTTCTCATCAACTCCTACTTCCGTGGGTGGGGTCCTTCAACTAATCATCCGTTCTTCGCGGATGACAGCTTCTAGTTCTTGTTCTCCAAGGTTATGTTAGAATCATGTGCCAATGCTTGTAACCTCGTCCAGGAGTTCTGTGTGCAACCAAGACAGAAACTTCATGCCACAAAATCAGAGCTTATTTACAGACTTAATAGCTCGCTTTAGGATATTCCACTGAGAGACAAGCCACATAAATTTGAACACATACTCTGAATTTCCCCGCCAGACATGAATATATTTATGCCTTATAGTGGAAAAGGCTAAAAACAGAATTCAAGGATGGATATGAGTTTACTGGTTCAGGCAGGTAGGTGGATCCTTATCAAACCTGTGATTTTCAGCATCCCAAGTTACACTCCATTTGTTTTAAAATCCCTTTTTCTCTCACCATGAATTAGAATTATCTTATTACAAGTTTATGGTTGTCTCAGAATGTTGAAGACAATAAAGTGCACCAGAGGAACTGGTCAGTTTTAAGCTATCCAAAGACAAGAGGGGGCCTATGCTTTAGAGATTTTAGTAAGTTCAACAAGGCTTCGATAGCTAAGCTGGCTTTGAAGATACTAAAAGTGGAAATAAGATTCTCTCCCCAATTTTTCAATTAATAATGCAAAAATAGCAGATCTTTGACAATTAACCCTATTCCAAGACCTAGCATATTAACATGCAACATGAAACAAAAAGCATGTTAGCGTCCTTGGCAATTGCCGACTGTAATAGGTCTCATTATTTCACTTCAAACGAACAAAACCAAGTCAAGAAGAAACTATAGAGACTAATCAACAAAAACTCATGTGGCCAGTCACATGATAATTTGTAAAGACGGATATCATCAGAAAAAATGAAACATGTATTTGAACAACTTGATTAAAATCCAATTTAATGGCTTTTCTAGCAAGGTAATGATAATAAAAATGAAGACAGTAGTTACCTAGAGATAGTAACTCAGCCTACATTCATGTTAGGGGTGGCAAATTATATGCTGACCCGCCCAAATCCGCCCCGCTATAAATGGATTTGGATGGGTTATTTTTCTTTGCGAGTCAAAAACAGGTTGGTTAAAAATAAATCATTTAATTTGCAGGTTAAATGGGTTGAATATGGGTACCCATATTTCACCCGCTAGATTAAAAAAATGAGAAAAGTGACGATCGATTAGGGTTTGGTCTCTCCCTCTTCATGATGCGCTCTCTCTCTCTGGTCGATCTTTCTCTCTCGTTCAGCCTCACTCTTCAAATCTTCTTCTCCAGATTTCTTAGAGCAATGAAGCATCAGCTCTCTCTCTCTATGTCTGCGATCAATATGACTCTCTCATTCGACAAAGGAGATATCATGTTCTTCCCTTCGACAAGAAGAATATTCAACGCTTCCCATCGCAGGTATTTGATTTATATATAATGAGATTTTGCATGCTTCGACAGCTAGCATTTACAAGATTTCATTCAAGTATATACATACCAAAATTCTTGCTCTTAATAAATTCGGTAAAAATTATCCATTTCGGATCATGATCTGGAAGTCAAACACACCATTTAATTAGAGAGCCCGATCGATCTTGTCTCGTCTAATCCAATTAATATGTTAAAGTAGGTACTCTTAAATTTTTTAACTACTCACCGTGAGAATTATGATGCATGGCAATGCCCAAACCGTGTGTTCTTAAACAACTCAACACATCCCAGTTGCAGGAAATTTTCCATCTGCATCTCCCAATAGTAGGAGCGAGTGTGAGTGGTGAACTAATGCATTTGCTAATTTTGTGTTTACACCACTTCATATTGCTACCAGTGGTGTAAACACAAAAATAGCAAATGCATTAGTTCACCGCTCACCCTCACTCCTACCATTGGGAGATGCAGATGGACAATTGCCACTTATCCTCGCCGCAATTTTCGGCAACTAGGATGTGTTGAGTTGTTTAAGAACACACGGTTTGACTTTCAGATCATGATCCGAAATGGATTATTTTCACCGAATTTATTAAGAGCAAGAAGTTTGGTATGTATATACTTAGAATGAAATATTGTAAATGCTAGCTGCCGAGGCAAGCAAAATTTCATTATATATATATATATATCTGATTCACACAAATCATTTGATATATCCTGCACTGCAAAAAAATTAAAGCTATGTACTTGAACTAAATTTGTGAAAGGGTTTCTAAGAATGAATGCAGGGATGTCTTATCTTTGAAGAGGGATATCTGCAACATGAGATTCAAAATGTTTGCTTTCAGAAACATAGGACAATCAATGTCTCAATACATAATTTCCTCCCCCTTTTCTGTTCTGTGTTCTTGGTACTTATTTTCAACATGTTTGGGTATGCTCTGTATCTGATTTTTGCAAATTTATGCTGCTATTGGAGGGTAATGAAGTGTTTGGTTGATTCTACAAATAGATTGGGGCCACAGGTCATTGACATCTTGCTGAAATGTAGTCTCCTGTTATCTGGTGTAGTGACTGAGGACATTTCTTTCCTTGTTGGGTACAGTTGGTATATGCAGATTCTGGTTCAGTTTTGGCTCACTACTGTGATCCTAGACCTGGCTGATTTCAAATGGAGAGTTTAGTTTATTGCTGTTGACTCAGGTATTACACACTGGTGTGTGTCTTCTTGCTCTCTGCATGATTGCAATTTTGATACATGCCACTGAGGACATCTATTTAATTCAATGTTTTTTTTTTTGCACTAATATAATCAAATATATAACATGTACTATTGCTTAAGCTCATTTTGTTGAATGTCTTAAATTTTCATGGTTTTGATTTGACAGTGGACTGATGGGAAGGTCCGATATTTGATCCAAAAGGGGAACAGTTCTTGGCCACAAGGAAGATGGAGTGCTTCTGTTGTGCAGCTGAATCCTAATACATGGGGGGTGCTTGAATATCAGCGGAGTTCAATAATGGAGAATTCAAGATTGCTTTCAGCAGCGCTAGAGTTACTGAACTACAGGTTGTCAACAGAGTTTAAGAAGTTGAAGCAGGATTTCTAGCTGTTGTCTACTTTTGGAAGCCAGTACAGTGATTTTACAGAATACAGTATCAGAATCCCAACTTAAGAACATCCATGGATGCTTTTTTTTCACCTTCTTCTAGGAATATATGCAATTCCCATTCCTTGTGAGAAGTTTCTGGTTTTTTTTGGCTGGTACTATAGCTCTAGAGTAACCACTTAAAGATGTCACATGTTTTGAATTGTTAAGACTGAATTGTACATGTTAATTTGAATTGATGCAATTCATTTGTGAGCTCTGTGCTCTTGCTGGCTTTGTGTAACTGAGCAATCATCTACAGAAAAAGACTGCAAGCTCCGACTCTGCCCCAACTCTTAGTTACTAAGCAGTTTATTATATGCTTCAACTGGGAATTGTAATTATAACTGGATAAATAAATTCATCAGCGAAGTCTTTACGAGAACAGATACAATCCTTGCAATGCTGAAACCTAGTCCTATCTCCAACATCAATTTCTCTCATTATTATTTTTTTATGCTTTTATTCATAAAAAAAAAATTGTTTTGCAATGCTGAATAAATAAAAAATGTTTTTTTTATGCTTTTATTCATTGTTTAGTGCATTTTTCAAAGCATAATTGATGAATGACAAAAGAGCAGGGGTGTCCAGGTTTAACAAAGTCAGGTCACAAATTTTCTAATCGATCCAGGTTCGACTCTAACCCAGATCTGGGTTCGGATCTATACAGATTTGGGCTTTTGGGGTTTGATATGTTGGCATGTTAAATTACATAAAAGGGTTATCAATTACAAATTTTAAATCTTTATAAAAAAACAATAACATGGAGAGAGAGAGAGAGAGAGAGAGAACCGGGTCAGGTGAGTTTGGGTTGACCCATTTTTTTGGGTCTGACTTGGTCTGACCTATTCGGGTCGGATGGCCTGTTTATCCAGGCCTGTGTCTGGGTCTGATCCACAATGAAATTGGGCCAGGACTTGCTGACCCAACCCATATTTGACCCACTACAAGTGAACCCATATTCAAACCGCCCATTTTGACTCAGGCCCAACCCGCCCATTTTGCCAGGCCTAATTCATGTGCAGACAGAGGAAAAAGTACCATAAATAGCAAGAGATATGTGCAGACAAAGGAAAAAGGACCATAAATAGCAAGAGAGATGTACAGACAAGGATAGACTAACCAAAGAACTATGTCAACTTCTTCCAATGATCGGTTCTGCTTAACCCAAGTAGATAATCCCTCCGCAACACGGGGATTTTGATTAGGAAACTCTCCTCCAGGATACATCTCGCCACGCGCATAAGGTGTGACCCAAAGATTATGCTTTAGAAAAGCAGCCCTTCTCAAAAATTTTGCCTCTGCACCAGCTAATGGTAAACAATTTGATCCAGGTACAAGCCTGTAACCAGTTAACTGCCCAGTGCGATTGACATTTCTTGTGTTTCTGATCTGAATCATGAATAGCACATTAGAATTACACATTTAATACTAAATTATGGCATTAGAATCAAAGGGCATAAGAATCAGTAAAACTAAAACATAATATATGGCATGTAAATTTGATAAAATAGAAAACGATGACAATATAAATATTACACTTCAAGACCAAAAAGTTACTCAAAAGAACTATTTTTCATTACATAGGATCAATACTACAAAATGATGGGGAGATAGATGGTGATGTGATTGGAGCCAGGTAGACAAAATGGTGGCAAGCTAGTGGTACTGATGTAGGACGATATATGAGTTGCATACATGAGTTGTACGTGCTTCGCCTCTATTTTTGGAGAAGGGGCAAAGATAGATAATTAGGGATAATTTTTAGTTAATATTATTATTATATTAGTAATGTTTTTATTTTAGGGATATTTTCGTTATTTAATATTTTAGGGTTTTATTTTAGTAGTAGGATTTGATTAGGGTTTTCCTTGCTACCTATTTATATGTTGGTTCAGGCATTGTGAAAGGTAGACTTTGATGATTGAATATTATTGAGATTAAATATTTCTTCCTCCTATTTCTTCTTCTCTCCTAATCTTCTTCTTCTCTCTTATTCTCCTCTCTCTCATTCTCTCTCTTCTTCTCAATATATTTTAATATCGAAGCGCCCCTACCTGTCCCGCATCAATTGGTATCAAAGCGAAGATCCATACTACTTCTGTTAGCATCTACTGTTCACAGCAATAGTAAACCTACCATTCATCCATCTGAAAACCCTAACAGCCGCCCTAAACCTACTGTTCATCCATTTGAAAACCCTAGCAGCCGCCCCTAAAGCCCCTGTTTATCCATCTGAAAAAACCAAAAACCCACTGATCACAACCTTTGCAATTACATAAAATCAAGACCACATCAAACAAGTCCGAGCACTCAAAACAAGTGCAAGCAATAGCCTTCATCGCAAGCTGGAAGGCAGTAGAAGAACCACATCGTCGCCAGAATTCTCTCTAGACATTGTTGTCTTCCTCTTCAAAGTATCGCCGGAGTTTTCTCGGGCAGTCACTGGTCGTCGCCGTTGTCAAAGCTTCCTGTCGTGGTAGAGTGTAAATCTGCAGAAGTCTCAAGTCCCTCTCTCTTTGTTTCCGAAAGGAGCATATTTTATAAAAGAAGCTAGATTTGGCTTGTTTGGTTACAGACTCAATACTGATCGAGTTCTGGAACCAGTCCAGAACTGAACCAGTTCTTTTGTAAACCAGTTCAGCAAAAAAAAAAGAACAGAAGGAACATTAGTCGTCATCGCCGAAATCTGCTCCAAGTCATTTGGTTTTAAAACCATCTGATGCATCATTTGAAATACTGGTTGAAAACCATCGGCAACTGCAAATCACAGCCGTGGTCGCAGAACAGAAAGTAAACAAACAGCGAAGAGGCAACGAGAAGACTTTGGCTTAACACTATTCACTGCGTCATCTTCGGTCTTTCAACTCTTTCCGTTTGTCATCGGAATTCCCTCGCCTTGCCGGAGCATCCATCGATCGTCGCCTTCGTCGGAACTATCAACCAGAGTTTTTTGGTTGTTGCTTGGAGGTTTAAAACAGCAGCCCAAGCTTTCAATCAGATAGGACTATTTGTTTGGCCCAATATCTATGCCCCAGCCCAACCCAGAATCATATTCAGTTCTGTTTGGTTACAGTTTTAGCACTACTCTGGTTTTGAAACCTGTTTCAGAACTAAACCAGTTCTTTTGGAAACCAGTTCAGCAAAAAAAAAAAATCCAGATTTGTATCCGGGCCAGAATTGT
Source organism: Cornus controversa (assembly GCA_026545225.1). Taxonomy (NCBI): domain Eukaryota; kingdom Viridiplantae; phylum Streptophyta; class Magnoliopsida; order Cornales; family Cornaceae; genus Cornus; species Cornus controversa. The sequence continues at coordinate 95,678,563 of CM048846.1, read as the reverse complement.
TTGTCTTGGCCCATTCCAATATTGCTCCAGCCCAGCAGGCCCGGTTCAAGTTTGGCCCAGTCTTTAGATTGCTTCAAAGTAGACCTATTTGGAAGCAAGAACAGAGCTAGGCCAGTTCGAAAACCAGCCCAGAACTGAACCTGTTCTGTACAGATACAGTTAGCCCTTTCATCAAAAAAAAAAAAAAAACCAGATTGTGGATGCAGATTGTGGACTCACTTGGGAACATTCAATACTTGGGTAATTGCTTTGGACTTTGGTAAAGGTACAATTACTTCACTTGAAATTGCAATTAGTACTTTTAATTATTTGGTTAGTCATGAAATTTGCAAAAAGGTCCTAATTGAGCCCATTTGATTATTGAACCCAAATATTTACTTTAATTCCTCTTTTACTTCTTTCCATTGCCTCTTTATTTCTTTCCATTATTTATAATATTTTATCTTGCTATCACTATATCCACTTTTATTTTTATTTCAAAAAAAAAAAAAAAAGATTCATTTTTATTTTTCCTCTTGGATTTGTACCTAAACACTCTAGTGCATGCGTTTTGACATAATCACTTTAATTGCATTCAATTCTTTGATTTTGCATTGTGTTAGTTTATAATTTAGTTTACTTAATTCATTTTGAGTCCTATGTCGGCATTTTTCTCAACCTTTCTTATGTCTATATCATTCTTTTGAGACCACCATGACCCTCGAAGACAACATTATTTTATGTCCCCAATGGTTATGTTCTAAGTCAAATAAGACTAAGATTGTTGAGCGTAGACCAAGTTTTCTATCACACGAAAATCAAACTGATTGGTGTGAAGATGAAAGAGAGATAAAGAGAGTTGTTGAAAGGGAAGTAGTCCAACAATTCCTAAAAATTAGAAATAGGCTTCTTATGCTTCCCTCATCCGTTCATGAACTTCTTAGCCTACTTGATGAGTTAGAACTTCTTTTATGCGAAGTGGGGCAAGATCCATCTACACTAATTCAAAATGCAATATCGCAGGCAACAGAGGTCTTACTTGTAAATGACTTATTCAGACACTCAAATATAGATGTGAGAATTTCAGTTGTATGTTGCCTTAATGAGATTTTGAGAATTGTTGCGCCAAATGAGCCTTTTAGTAATGAACAACTAAATGAGATTTTTCAGTTAACTGTTATGTCTTTTGAGAGGTTGTCTCATATTTCTGATCGTTGCTACAGAAAGGCAATTTCAATGCTTCACACTGTTGCAAAAGTCAAGTCATGCTTGGTCATGCTTGATTTGGATTGTAATGAATTAATTATTGAAATGTTTGAACACTTTTTAAAGGGAATAAGGTATTTTCACTCAGATAGTGTCTTTTCATCCATGGAGGAAATTATGACTCTTGTACTAGAGGAAAGCGACTATATTTCAGTGGAACTACTTCATCTTCTTCTAACTAGTGTTAAAAAGGAAAGTCAAACTATTTCACCTCAATCTTTCAAGTTAGGAGAAAAGGTCCTCAACAACTGTGCTACAATTCTTAAGCCGTGTCTTTTGAAGGTTATGCAATCTATGGGCCTTTGGTTCACTGATTTTGCAGAAGTAGTCACTTCTCTTTGTCCACTTGAAAAAGAGTATTTTGGGTGTAGTCACGTCTCTGATAGGGTGTCTTGTGAAGAAATTGGTCAATGTGCTCCTCAGTCAGTAGTTGCCCTTGATGACTGCAACATTGATCATGTTGACTACATACTTGTTGAAGCAAATGGGAGCGTTGTTACACATTATAAGTCATCCACTTCCATTGTATCAAATAAAGATGTCAAGTACAATAGTAGTTTCTGGAAGACACTTTGGACATTGTTAGGGACAAATCTAAATTTTCCTTTTGCATCATGTCCTCAAACTAATAGGGAAATTGAGATCGTTAACCAAGGTCTAGGAAAGTTGGTTAGTTATCTTGTAAGATTGCATCTAGACACTTGGGATTTGTTTTTGCCTATCATGGAGTTTGCTTATACTAGTTTGACTAATCAGTGTATTGGTAGTTGTTCTTTTGAGATTATTTGCAATTCTTTACCATGCCAATCCATTGATTATAATCACCCACCTCCATATATGTATTTGCTTGAATTCCTTGATTCTTTTGTTCAGCTTGTCCATGATTTTCATGCCGATATACGATACGAAATTGTTTTGAGTAATAAAAATTATGAACTTGCTACATATGCTCACAATAGGAATCATGAATGTTTTGAAGGAGATTTTGTTATAATTTGTGCATTACTGCATCCTTATCTTAAGAACTCCTTCCATATAAAACAAGGTCATATTGTTAGACTTTTCCATATCAATCATAAGTCAGGACCTAATGCATATTTCTTTGACTGGTCATTAGATTTGAGTACTAATTCAATTTTTGATGTGAAGTATTTGATGCCTAACCGTGGTACTTTTGAAGCACCTGTGTTATTATCTTGTGTTCGTACAGGTGGAGCTATTTTTTCTTCAACATCAGCACTTGTTCTTCCATTCTATCAGCCTTGGTTTTTGGGCAGGGTAGAGGATGTTCTTGACCATCAGAGTGATCTACTATGGCTACTATGGAAGTACTACCCCTCTTCTAATTTCACATGGAGTACAAATGAGTTTTGCCATGTTAATTCAAGATTTTTCGAGCAACATTATCCACTTCACTCTTCGGAGAAGAGTTCTTCTCAGTCGGGGAGAATTGATGTAGGACGATATATGAGTTGCATACATGAGTTGCACGTGCTTCGCCTCTATTTTTGGAGAAGGGGCAAAGATAGATAATTAGGGATAATTTTTAGTTAATATTATTATTATATTAGTAATGTTTTTATTTTAGGGATATTTTCGTTATTTAATATTTTAGGGTTTTATTTTAGTAGTAGGATTTGATTAGGGTTTTCCTTGCTACCTATTTATATGTTGGTTCAGGCATTGTGAAAGGTAGACTTTGATGATTGAATATTATTGAGATTAAATATTTCTTCCTCCTATTTCTTCTTCTCTCCTAATCTTCTTCTTCTCTCTTATTCTCCTCTCTCTCATTCTCTCTCTTCTTCTCAATATATTTTAATATCGAAGCGCCCCTACCTGTCCCGCATCAGGTACCCTTTGTGACAAATGAATACCGAATAAATTAAAAGAAAAATTCTATAGAACAGTTGCTAGGCCGGCGATATTGTATGGAGCAGAGTGTTGGGCATTGAAAAAGACAAATACAACGCATGCACGTAGCGGGAATGAAGATGCTACGTTGGATGATAGGAATGATTAGATGAGACAAGATAAGAAATGAATGTGTGAGGGGAACAATAGGTATAGCGCCAATAAAAGATAAAATTAGGGAAAGTAGACTTAGGTGGTATGGTCATATTCAACGTAGACCCGATAATGCACCTAATAAAAGAGGAAGAGTTGTTTGTTTAGAAGATAAACGACAAAAAGGCCGACCAAAGCTTATATATGAGATGAAGTAATTAAAAACGACTTAAAAAACTTAAATTTAAGAGAAGACATGTATAATAGGAAATAATGAAAAAAGAGAATTCATGTAACCGACTCCATCCATATGGGATAAAGGCAAAAATGATGATGATGATGATGAATTAATACTAACTTATACATCCACCTTGAAGAGGCAAATTTAGAAAACTGAAGCAATTAGCCAAGCATCAAAAGAGGCGAATCATCAATCAAGAATTTGAACGCACCTCTGTCACAATTGCAAAAATGAGTAAACACCAATCAAATACACATGTTGAGATAGGCTCTCAGAGCATGAAATTATAAATCACTAGACAGACAAGTGAGCATTACAACAATCAATTTCCAAAATCAAAGCAAATATTATCACGAATCATTATAGAAAGGACAACACATAATAACACACATGCATTTTTCTTGGTGACTAGGATATGTAAATCGCATAATAACACATATGTGATTAGGGGAAAGACATAACAAGATACACTATCTCCTGGAAAACAAAAACAAAAGTGCCTTATTATTTATCAAAACACACGATAAAGATTATATACTCCAAGATTCCATAATCAACTGATTCATAAACACACATATATATGTATATCCATATGCATATATGTACAGTTCCAGGCCCTAAAGATGATGTGGTACGGCTACCTAACGTTTTCCTTGAAAAAAAACTTAGATTATTATATCAGCCAACCCAATAGCAGTCAACTCTAATAATTAATAATCACGGCAGATGATAAATTTTAATAATTAATAGAATTATTAGGTATTAGATTATCTCCATAAAAAAGTTCTTTAATCTTCTCTAAGAAAAAAAGACAAACGTATATCTTTTTGATAATATATCCAACACTTTACTCTTAAGGAAAAAGGGAAATGAAACAAATATCACTTAAACAAATTAAGTATTAACTTACATGGTGGCAAGTTAAGGAACTCATCTTTATATTTTAATTAGTTGAGATTTTAATTGACCAAACCATGAGATATGTGAAATAAGCAATAAACTTTCTTATATAAAGGTCGTACCCAGTGCACAAGAGTAAGGACAATATTAGCGCAAGGTCCATTCATAATCTAGACCCAAAGAGAGGGTGAACAAGTCTTGATGGTGATTTTAACTACTTTTAACTATTTTTTGAATTTTAACTATCTTACTAAAAATTCAAATTTAAATTCAGTAAATATCATCCATCATGCCAATCATAACAACCATTCAATCAAAAGCAAATTAAAGCATAATAAAACAACACAATGGACAAAAGATTTTTTTTTACGTGAAAATTTCCAAATGAGGAAAAATCACAGAAACTAGTCCAGTCAAATCAAAATCTACTCTATGAAAGAAATATAACAATAGGTTAACACCTAGAACCCCTGGTTACTTCTTGACACAGAATGATCCGTTGAACTCAAGCAGAGTCTCTGGCACACAGTATGCTCTGTCACTTCGCTCTCAAGAATCTAGTTCTTCAATGACAATCCTAATTATAATCTCAAAACTAATTGTCCACTCCACTCTTGGTTGATTGAGTTGTGTGTTGGTGTTGAAATCTTCAAATCAGCTCCACAACAATTTAGATGTCAACACACTAATATAAGACTACACTCACCAATCTGATGTATAATGATTGATGAATGCTTAAAAAAAATATATGCACTTTAATATGCTTGAAATCTCTCTAGCTTCCCTATCTTGTTGTCTGGTAAGGTTTATGACATGATCGAGTATTTACAGACAAAACAAAGTTATAGAGAGAATAGGATTTTAGTGTTTTAATCTGAAAAGAAAACTAGTTTTCTGAGTGGTTCGATCGATGGACATGCATCCAAAAGCGTTGATTTGTCGATGATCAAAGTGCTCTTTATTTCTACATTTAGAACATTTTCAAGCAAGGTATTTTCCAAAAACACTTTTATGCAATTCAATTAGATTTTTCAAATCAAAACAAGAAATCGAAAAACACTTTATGCTATGTTTGGTTGGAAGGACAGATTGAGGAGGGATGGATGAGAGGGGGGATAGATGATACTTCTCATGTTTGGTTGGAGGGAAGGGAATAGATGGAGGAAGCAAGGAGAGATGATGTATCCCTCCTTATTTTTGCTCTGTTTGGTTGGAAGGAAGAATGGAAGAGAGGAAGGATATAAGAAACTTCTTATGTTTGGTTGAAAGGGAAGGGAGGAAGCAAGGAGGGATAAAGTGTCCTTCCTTCCTTTGGGTTTTTTTATCCGCCCAAAATTGGGCGGAAGAGAGGGAAACATAGGATAATTACCTACAAATATATAATTCCAAATTTATCCTTTCCAAAAAAATTGCAATTTTTCAAAATTGGGCAAATGATAGAATACAAATATATAATTTCAATTTTTTTTTTTATAATTATGTATAATGAGGGTATGTTGGTAAAAATATATAAAAACTTTCATGTGCTTCCTTCCAAACAAACAAAAAAAGGTCTTACCCTATGCATCCTTTCTACTATCCCTTCCATTCAACCAAACAAAAAAGTGAGGGAGACACCTTCCTTTCCCTCATCCGTTCCTCCCCCTCTCCCTTCCATTCATTTTTCCATCCCTCCAACCAAACGGAGTTGATCATTCCATCCATCATTTCTACTATCCCTTCCATTCAACCAAACAAAAAGTGAGGGAGATACCTTCCCTTCCCTAGGGATGCCTCATCCATCCCTTCCCCCCTCCCTTCCATCCATTTTTCCATTCCTCCAACCAAACGAAGCATATTCATGAACCCTAATTTTGTGTGTGCATATAGTAGGGTTAATTTACCTTTCTACGCTTTGCATTACAAATTATGCTTTTGCCCTTGGTTGAACCTCGACCTTGTCCAAGACTCTAGTTTTGATCACGAAATATGTCAACCTAAATCCTATTGACCTAACAGTTCCTTCAAAGTTTATTGATTATCAATATTATCAAGTTCTTAATTATCAATCATTAAAAAGTCAACTGCCGCCATCCAAGTATCCTCACAAAAGAGAGAGAGAGAGATAGAGAGAGGAACAAGAAATCTGCAAGCGCAATAAAATAATCCTGCCAAACAACATTTGTGCAATAATACTTTAATCTTTCCATATGAGAAAGTGGCAACTTCTTACAATTTACATGGCTGATTCTAAGAAACAATCACACACGCACTCATGCAAATAAAAAAAAATAGAGACAAAGAAATAAAGAGAGAAATTATTAGGGGAAGAAAGAAAAAGGAAAATTCAGAAAGGTTAAAGAGCCTTACAATCCAATGTCGGGCAGATAAAGGATTACAATCACGCATTGCTTCAAGTTCAGATCTGAGTAGTTTCTCTTCAGCATAGAACGCATTGTTATGAACATTGTTATCTCCTGGTTCTTCAACTTTAACATCCACCTCAACCACCTATAAACAAGGAAGTGTGTGTACTGTTACTGTGTTGACATATATGGGAATATTTTCCTCATGATTGAATGATGACAAAGATTATGTAACATTGAAAAGTTAACCTCCAAGGACTGCAAGAATTACATTGAATAAACCCCATAGCACAGGGAGTTTCTCCTTAAAAACCAAGTTATAGAAGAACAAATTTTAGTTCCAAAAAGACTTTGAGCCACCTCAATGTATTGGAGGAGCAGCAGTTGAAGAAGGAACCAACACCAGAGACACGGGTAACTCCAATCAAAGTTCAACTTGACAAACTCAATAAAAGGACACAACCATAACATTCAGACAGAACAAATTTTGGTACAAGAATGAGGGATAATATTGAACTATTAAAGATGGTGCACCTTTGAATTGACCACTTATATAAAATTAAACAGCAATATCAAATTGCAGCTACATTACTCAAATGAAAAGCAGCTGGTTTCTAATTACAAGGAAAAAAACACGTGATTCCTGAAGTCTACATTAACTATAAGAAGAATCCTGGATACGCTGTGGAATTGCCACTGAACTTCTCAGAATCCTAATGCATGTTACATACAATAAAGGATATATCATAATTTGATAAGTTTTTAATGCATCCTCTATGATACTGTTACTAGTGTAATAGGGTTCTATAAACAACTGATATAGATTGATCACAACTCCTATTTGTCAGGCATACCACCTGCCAGCTCATTGTTTAGCTCTGTTACACTAAGTTGAAGCTTTTGATTACACCAGTGACCAAGGAAAACTCAAGGAAATACATACTCTTTTTACCACAGATTAAAACTACAGTTAAAAGCAACAGTCAGTACAGTAAAATATGCTTACACACACACACAGAACATATCAAATTAATAATTACAATTCGCCAGTGATGATGCCTCTAAGATGATTGTTTCATCAATAAAAAAAAAAAAAAGAAGATTATAACTAAGAAAGACCTAATACAATGTAAGCCTCTGTTTTCAGAAAATGACAGAAAAAGGTGGCTATAGCAACATAAAGAAACAATAAACAAAATAAGCATGTTGTAAACCATAAAAACAACCCTACCAACTAAAAAATGTCTAATAACAAAATGAAGATCTAAATAATTCAGAAAGTTTACCTGATTATGTGCTTCACCAGGTTTACAATCAACCGCCATGTCCATACGAGCAACAAAAAAATGTTGATGGACTGGTGCATATAATCCAGGCGCAATAGTTGTCCCATACTTTCGGACTTCCCCAGGTTGCAGAGCTCCTAAGCTGAGAATTCCTGTTAGTTTAACCTCGGCTTCAATTTTTCCATCCTGTAACAAGAATTAGGATAACATTTCTTGAAGATTGTAATGTCAAATTAAAAGGGCAAAGTACAGCAGCAGTAACTGTAGCAAGCAACTCAAATAAAAAAACTACAAATGTATCCATGACACCAAGACAGCCAATTTACTTATAAGACAACAACTAAGCCTCAACAAAGTGCCCAGTGGGATCTGTAACATATTAGAATATGATTTTGCAGGATAATATGGAGCAATATTGTCAAATGACTTTTTTTTTTAATTTTTTTGTCCTGAAATGCTTTTTTGTAGATAGCTTAACCTTTCAAAAAAAAAAATTATATATATGTGTGTGTGTGTGTGTGTGTGTGTTTGTATCGTCAAATGAAGCAAGACAAGCACAGTAGCTCGCACATAGAAGAAGGCACTCACTCACTTGCCTGATAAAAATGCCAAAAGAATCCATATTCATAATTAGCCACAGTACATACGAAAGACACGGTTAGTCGTCTTGACCTCCGTACTTCAGCTAAACCTGTTCTCCAGTCTTGATGCTTCCATAACATTCCATGGTCCTCTTCATGCAAGCAAACACAATTGTCAGTCGTTTCAACACCTCCCGTGAAATTTGTAAAGTGTGCATCAAAGTACTTGATATAGCCCAAACAGTCACAACCCTGCAATGTAAGGTAATGGTGATCAGAATCTCTCTTTTGAACTCAAAGAAAATGTAATATGTAAATAATCCTACGAAATAAATATTTTAAAAAAAAAAGCATAATATGAATTTCTCTGACCTTCTTCAAAGAATGAGCATTTTTACCAAGCCCATCTTCACCAGCATCAAATGCATTCTTCCTGTAATGTGGATCATTTGGATCTCCATAAGGGACCACCATCTCAACGAAGCTTAACCTATGGGCCACTGGTCTTCGTCCTCGATTACCATCAACATATGCAACAGAATAGATTACCAAACCCTCCCTGGGAGTGAAACCAATACGGAAATTCCACTGCAAAAAAAGAAAAAAAAAGAAGAAATACAAACAGAAAAAAGGATCTCATAAGTAGTGGAAGTATAAATAAGAGTTGAATGTAGTGAGATCTATCAGTAATTTTATTCCACGAATAATCAAGCACCTTCTGCCATTCAACAAAATGTCCATCAACACGGAAGCTTGGACCTTCAGGCTGAATAATGTGTAGGGGTTTCACATCACTACGATCAACACCTCCCCGTGTTTCACCAGGAGTGTAATTTCTTAATGGATCAGCTGGAGGTAGAGGAACAAGTTTACGGTCTTCAAACTCAACAACAACCATATTTTGCATATCAACTAGTACATAAATTCCTTCAACTGGACGAGCATAACCATTTTCCATAGGGCAGTCACTCTCAGTTCTACAGAAGATGAGTGGTTTAGCGAGTCTGCGATTAGGCGCATCAGCTTCACTGTGATAACCAACACACCTGAGAAGGAGTTTGCATGACAAAACAAAAATAAGAGTGCAAGACATGCATAAAGATAAGGCGGGATATTCTGAAAGAAAAGAAATGAAGAAACTAACCAGGGATCTACCATCACAAGATCCATATCCTCAATACCCCTTTTCTTCATTGCATCCCGAAATGGAGGGAAGTTTTTTACAACAGCTTCACATTCGGCATATTCCACAGCATCCTGTGATTTCAAAATTTAAGAAGAACACAAACTGTTTAACATAACTACTAGATAAAGTAAATTCAGTTACCAAGCAGATGTCTGAATAATACTTACATCAAGGTTTTTTTTTTGGATGTATGTATGTATGTAGGGTGCATGTGTCTGAAATTGAAGTAGAAAATCCTTCAACTTCTAATCCTCAATCTTCAAAAAGAAAAATTGAAGAACCCCTTGATCCAGAGTTTTTCGGATACATGAGCTTGCAAGTGTGTGTGAATGGAAAGTGTGCATGAGTTTATTTTAAAGAACCTAGTTCAATTTGTCAAGTTCAAAATTTACAAATAGTGAAAAAGCAAATCATATTAAGTTTGTTTTATAGCATTATTTTCTTCTAGATTAAATATAAGATCCTACAACAAAGTTCAACTGACCATCAGGTAATTCAAACACGAAATTTCCTCTCGCTGAAATGAGGTTAAAGATTTTTTCAGTTAGATACTGTTTGAAAATTAGAACTAATTAAATCAAGAAAGAAACAACTTAAATCATAACGTTTAGAAAATTAAAACTATACCATTGGAGGCTGTACGTCGGGTATAACATTGGATGAAATAACTTTGCCCCTGTGGTGACCACCTCGAGTTACAGCATGAACTTCTGATAGTTCAACAATCCACACACTTGTCTCATTTGACTTTTTGTTGTAAACAACAAGTCTAGCTTGCCTAGGAGGAAGTTTACTGGGAATAAGAGGTCCACCCTTCGTTCTAGGTAGTAATGATGGCTGGAAAGGAGGAAAAAAATATGCATCTGCTAGTGCAACCACGTTTTTATCAGGTTCCAACAAAACCACCTCAATGAACCGCATGCTATCTCTCACCTAAACAGATTGAACAAATTCCATATTATGCTATAATCTAAACCTATTACAAGAAAACATAACTGTAATGTAAATAACAACCTCAGGAGTTGCTCCAGCGGCCCTGACAGTTGCCACAGCCACAGATATTTCAGCAGCAGTCAAAGGGTCCAAAGGGTGGCGGCTTTGAGCCCGTAACATGATTGGGATACCTGCTAATTTACAGAAACAAATTTAATAACATGACAGACACTATGCAATCCAATCTCTTTGATAATTAAGAAAAAAAAGTCAGGTAGTAACCACAAGGTTTAGAATTTTGGAAGCATTACAATTTTGGTCAGAAATTGAAATATTAAGGAATAACGCAGTTATAAATTCACAATGCTTCCATTCCTTCCTTGGATGTCTGAGATATCATTTACTCTTTATAGTGGTCTTTACACTTTACTGAAAAAAAGTAGTCACAATGAATCCTCTGGTGATAACGAAATAACGAAACAAATATAAGAAAACAAGAGCCTAACCTAGCTTGAGAGAGAGAGAGTATGTACTCAAACAACACAGAAACAATGATTGGTTCGCGGATTGAGTTGTCTGTGTGTGTGTGAGAGTGTTTATAAGGCTTAGACGCTGAAGAATTGAGCTTTTGTGTTTTTATGAATCCTAATACAAAAACAAGAAGAAGAATCATGATCTCATTTTCTTTTCTTCACCTCTGTTTCCTCAGCAACCAACCGACCCAAAGACAGTTGCTTTCTTAATTCCATATGATCATGCATACTAGCATTCACTATTGAAAACTGAAAAGGGAAAATTCAATAATCCATCAATTATATATCTAAATACACAACTATTAGTTTACTTGGTTGAGCATTTTATGATCATGCATACTAGCATTCACTATTGAAAACTGAAAAGGGAAAATTCAATAATCCATCAATTATATATCTAAATACACAACTATTAGTTTACTTGGTTGAGCATTTTATAATTCTCAAAGAAAAAAAACAAGAAGAATCACAAGATCGTAATCTCATTTCATTTTCTTTTTCCTCCATTTTCTCATAAACCTGTCTCAAGGTGAACATAATCATTATCTTTAACCTCAAATCAAGATCAAGCATGTAAAATAAACAGAAAACAAAGAACTTAGATACAAAAAAGTATACCTTTTGTGGAAGCAGTAGTTGTAGAAGGTTGAGGAAGAGGATCAACGGGACGAATCAAGCTCGCCACGGAAGCTCTGTTGCGGTGGATCTGATCGTCGGCGGCGGGATCGGAGGTCCGGATGGTCCAATCCTGCAAGATTTCTGCCGCGGCGGCGTTGCGGTGCAGAGGCGTCGCTTTTTCCGCAGTTGTGGCCATTGCAAAGGGTTTGCGAGCTCACCGTAACCGCCGTAGTACTTGTCACTGTAATACTCCACTGACATACAGCAGTTTCTCAGATCAAACGCTTCACTTCCACGCTTCACCACCACCTAGCTACCTTTATGTCACTTTCTCGAGAAAATAATCCAAGAAACAGAAGAGAACGACGAGTGAGGAGCGAGCTGAGCTACAAATGCCTGTTGTGCCTTGTGATTGAACTGTCGACTGTATGTGAAATTGGTATTGATGCAGAGGGTGGTTGGTGCGGTTTAAATAGAAAGGGATGATGGGGGATATCTTATGCTGGTTTATATCCGCTGTAGTAAGGGAGCATACACTGGATCAAAATCCTCTAAGTACCGTATATAATTTGAATTCACCACTTTAAATAATAATTTTTGTCCACTAATTTAAACTCATCAATAAAAGCGGTAAAATATTTGATTTACATACACTTCCTATAATATAGGTATTTTTACATTTCGGTAATAATTTGCTTTTTGAACATATTGTCCTAAGGATTAAAAAGCATTTTCGGTTTCAGGATAATGAAAAATGGAATAAAGGGATAAAAGAGGCATTTTAAGAATGCCAGAATCCATCCTTCCTTTTATTTGGTTGATTGGAATGAAAGTAAATGAATGATATTATTATCTAATTATTATGTTGTTAATTATTTAAAATGATATACTTGGCATGTTTGGATGAAAGAATTTGAAAGGATAAATAGATAATAGAAAGAAGAAAATATTGTGTTTTGGGTACTTTAAATGGAAATAAATCAGTAGTTTGAAATAAATTTTGTTATTCCTCCAAATCTCTCATATCATATCTTTTAAAAAATGAGAAGATTAAGAGAGATAAATAGAAGAAATAAATAGATGTCATTATTATCCTCTCATTTCTTTATTTTTTCTCATACTAATGATGTTCTCTCATTTTTTTTCTCCTTTGTCTATCCAAACAGAGAGAAAATTGAAAGATTGGATGCTACATCCCTTCCCTCTTCTATTCCTCTTGCTTCTTTACTTCTGATCTAAGAAGCATGAACATTTCTCTTAGAGTGTCGTGACGGTATTGAATACTCGGATATATGAATATGGTTAGAAGTATTCTAAATTTTAAATATTTTATTTTCTAATTATATACGGCTGGGAGGATGCGTATTGGACACGATGGGGTGATTTTATAATAAATTTTGTTTCAAAAAAAAAAATTCAATGCAATTTAAAATATATTATGGGTTAATTTAAAAAATAATATAAAATTTAAAAAAACAAAAATAACAAACAGTTAACTTGACACTTCAAATTAGTGATTTTATTTCTAATTATACAGATAAAATAATCAAAAATTATTATTTACACATATAATAATATATTATATTATTATTTTTTGGCATATCCATGTCGTACTTGTATTTTTTTTTAAAAAAAATTGATATATCGTCGTGTCTATATCGTATTGTACCCGTGTCTGTCCTTCTTACTTTCGATCAAATATAAAAATAATAATAATAAATAAATAAAAATAAAAGCTTTCAAAAAAACAAAAACTAAGATGAGGCTGGCTCACCGAACTCGTGTTAGATCAAGAGTCACGTCCTCATAATCACGAAGCAAAGGAGCGCTTTCATCAAGTCCATTAAAAAAGAGGGTTTCATTAGCTGTTATTTAGTATGAATTGGTAAAATTTGAAAGAATCCAAAAAATTATCCGCAGACTCTAAAAGTCACTTTTTAATATTAGTAATGACAATGAAAAATCATAAAAGTTTGCGGCTTATCCTCCTTGTCACAATCTTATGTACTTTACAAATTATTAACTTGTATAATTTAATATCCATTTTTTAATAGCACAGAACATTTTTTTTCTTCACATTGTAATAACTTGTATAATTTAATATTTGTTTTTTAATAACACAGAACATTTTTTTTCTTAAGACTGCAATCAATTTTCATTTTTTTTCTTAAAACAAATATTAATAATGACAGATTATGTTTTATTACATTTAGTAGGAGGAATGACTAATGAGGAGGGAAGGATTGATTCCCTAACTTCCTTTTGATTTGATTCCATCCAAAACTAAATGCAAGGGAGGAGAGAAGGGAAAACCATTTATTATATTAAGTGGAAAGAATTTTATTGTCCTCGTTTATTAAAGTTTTATCATACATCACATGTGTTATCCATTTTCTTTTCTTTTTTATTAACCAAAATACATTTATTTGTTTTTTGGATAATGATTTGTACAATAAAAAGTTATCAACTAATGTGTAGTGAATAAATATTTAAATTCCACTCACCTATAAACAGATCGAATTTAGACCGGATCAGTCCCAATTCGATCCAAACCCGATAAGAGTTATAGACAATTTGATTTGATAATTCGATGGATTATATATAATTAAATCCATATCCGATTTGGTAGTAATCGAATATCCGATCTCATAACCCTATCCAAATATAATATATATTTAAAAAATAATAATTTCAAAAGATATTAGAAAATATTGATTAGGAAAAAAAATAGAATATAAAGAAAAAATAGTGGAAAGAAACTATTTGACTTTTTATTTATTAAAGAAAAAAATTATAAAGAAAGACAAAATAGTGAGAGGAAAAAATAAGAAGGAAATAATGATAAAATTATTTTAATTGTATGCAAATATTATATGTTATAACATTAAATAATATACTTATAATAAATTATATTTTATATTATTTCGAATCAGATCGATCATAATCCATATCCGATTTGTTTAGCTAACGGATTATCAGATTGAATATTTAATTTATATCCTAATTATTTACTCGGATTCAGATCAAAATTCGATCCATTGATAAGTCTAGTTATAATGGTTCGGTTCAGTTCCATTTTGAGTGGAATCAAAAAGTGCAATTTGGTTTTAAAAAACACCAAAATCGGACCATGTGCACCCCTAGATATAATGCATCAAAGGTGTTATCTAATAACAAATCCTAATCCTTGTCTCTTGCTAACATAACATGGGCGTGATTGGAGGAAGGAGTGGAATGGGATGAGTGATTGGATCAAAAATTTATTGATAATTTTTAACATTATAAAGTATTTTTTTTTTACCAACATGACAACAGTAGTGCAACAAGACAATAAGTTGAAAAAATATAAGTGCAGTAACAAAATTGAGTAAAAAAAGGAGCGAGAGAAAGAAAAAAAAAAGCTATAGGACATACATCATATATGAGTGGGTGCAAGAAAAAGAATTTGAAGAAGAGAAAGAAAAAAAAAAGAGAGAGAGAGAGAGAGAATTTTGAAGGGGAAAAACTAGAGTTTGATTAAAGAAGGGGAATGGAATTTTTTTTTTAAGAGAACCAAAGGAATTTAATGTTCCGTTTGGTAACGAGGAAGAAAATTGAATGAAAGAAAAAGAATGATGAATGGATGAAACATCTTTAGAGAAGAAATTGTGTTCTTATCTCTTTTCGTTTGATTGGATGGAAGAGAAAATAAGAAAATAATGCCTTATTTTGTTTGTTAGGAGAGAAAGAAAGAAAAATAAGAAAAGTTTTGTAATTTAGACCATTTATTGACATACTTTTCTTCCTTTCTGTCTTTCGTCTAAATTTTGAGGGATGAAAATTAGTGAAAGAGGAAGGATGGCTCATTCATCCTCCTCTTTCTTCTCTACTTACATCCTCCCTACCAAAGAAAGGAAATTCGTTTATTCCCTCCTATCTTCCCTCTACCCATCTTTCCTTCCTACCAAACGAAGCATAAGAGTACAAGAGAAGAAAAAAAAAGGGAATTACAAATATTTCTTAAAAAGTGAAAAGTTTAGGAGAACATTTTATAAAATTTCACAAATATGCATACATAAAGTAAGAAAAAGAATTGGTTGAACTTATACTGGCTTATTCCTTGAATGGGAGAAACCCAGTAGGAAAAGGAATTTAAAAAAATTGTGATGATCTGTATTTTTGATTTATTTTGGAAAAATATATATATATATACATACATGTGTGTGTTTATATATATTTACCAAACGTAGGGGAGAAATGAATAACCTAGCAATAATTATGGAAAGTGGGGTAGTAGAGGTAATAAATGATTTTAATAAGTATATGACCTTTTGACTTCTCAACCGGCAAAACGGATACCTTATATTATATGAGGAAAATTATTGATGATTAAATATAGAAGTTATGATGACTTTTTGGTGGCTCATGTCAGTTAAGGGAAGTACTATATAAGGAAAAGACAATGTCGATTTGAGGAAAATATTGTTTTAAGACGTCGTTTTTTTGGCAGAGGCAAAAAGAAGAAAGTTTTGGTGACTAAGGTAGGGAATGTACTATGGATTTATATATGCCTGTAGATAGAAGAAATTCAGAAATTTCATATTAAAGAAATATGTGTATATGGTATTGTGATTGTTTAGTTGTTATTTAGTTTATATTTATGATTCCTTTCTCTGCTCCAATATAGTTTAGTGTTATATTGTCAGAATTCTATATAATAGGAATTAAAATATTCATATGAAATATTCCAGTCAACTAAGCAATTTATAGTAATGGGTGTTGGCCTGCTCATGTTTACGTGTGTGTGTATATATATATATATATATATATATATATATATTGTTAGTATTATGTTGTTTGGTATTATATGGTAATATATATTTTATATATATCTGGCATCAATTAAAGACTCAACTTGGGTGGTGCTTTTATTTATTTATTTGTTTGTTTTAAAAAAAAAAAAATTTAGTGTTCTATTAACTCTCGCATTTATATATATATATATATATATATTAAAATACTAGTTTTATCATTGTGTATAGTTTGAGATTAAAATTGATTATGTTAGACAAGTTAATATTTTGAATTATTGTTGATGTAATTCTTAATGAAATAAAGTGGTAATTTTTAAATAATACAAAAGGTTATACCATTTGGGGGTAAAGGAAGAAAAGTTGTGTTTAGTGAAAATGTTTGTGTTCAGCCCATGAATGGGTTTTTGAAGATATATGTTCGTATTTGTATAACCGGTTGAAAATAGGAAGGGTTGTAATCCCTTCGGTTGAAAAACCGAGAACTATTTGGAACTATAGTTGGGTTCAGCGGCCCGCCGTGAGAATGACCGAAAATCCGCGGTGTATGTGTGTGGTATATATGTCAGAATTATTAATTTTTGTTAAGAAAATTTATATGATTGAGCTGATGATGTTATTTATTCTTATTTTAATTAATTATAGGTAATTTAGTAAAATAACTGATACATTGCATTGTTTCCTTTCTTTCATTCTATCTTATTGTATATATGGATTTAGAGTTATTTTCCTACTGGGCGGTGGCGCTCATTCCCAATATTTTTCAGGTTTAACCGGAAACAGCAGTAACGAAGATTTCCCTGGACTCACTTAAGGATGTTTTCTGGATATAAAGAGTTTAAGAAAATGTTGATGAATGTCAATAATGTTTTGAAAGACTTCAGTTTTATGTTTTAAGACAAAGACATTCTATTTGTGATGTTTACTTAATTAAAAAATAATAAGTGGATTATTGTAATGTTTTTTTTTTAAGTTATGAAGTTTTTTTTTTCCGGATACTTAAAGGTTGTGTATTTATTGTATTTATTTATTTATTTTTTTTAAAATCATGTCCCAAATATCTGGGCGTGAAAAAAATAGACAAAGTTTCCATCATCACATAACACCTAAGTTTTTTATATATATATATATATTTTTGAATAAGTGTCACTCTCGCACTCTTTGCACATTTTTTCTCTCGCTGCAAGAAAAATTATTACATATCAGAGAGATTTTGTGTATTAAAAAATCTCAACACTAAGAAAACTTTATTTTTTATAATTTTTTATAATAATAAAAAATAATATTTTATCACTAGTGAAATTTCTCGCCTAGAATTAGATAACATTTACAATGTAGTTTATGGGAAAAATTTTATTTGTACAAGTAAAATATGCATTGTAACACCCAACTCGCACGTGACAAATTAGATGTTTTCCTAGAATAGACGTGACGAAGGAAAAATTGGTAGTATTATATAACACGAACATAAAAAAAAGGAAAAATGGTACATGTGAAAGAAGACAAATAGAAAATCGAAGGTCGGATGAGTAGACGTGCAGTGATGTCGTTTTCTTGAACATCTCACGCCTTTCATTGTTTCTTTATCAAGACCAGACCAGAACAACGTATGGAGAGGACCAATAAAGACAATGTAGTCATGGACTTGGGTTGATGATGATCTGTGCACCCACTTGTCAGAGACGTTACTCAATTCAAGAATATCACGTTACGTAATGACACCCGTAGTTTGGTCCGAATTGAATACCAACTCTACTCATTTATGGTGATTAATGCTAAATATCTAAATACCTTTAAAAGTACAAATAAAATAAAATGTTATTATTAGCATTTGAAACTCTATTTGATAAGACGCTTGGCTAAAACAACCACTTAATCGGTGGACAATATGTGTTGTGTATTATACTCTTCACATCGAAAGCTGCTATATGCAACCTTATAGTTTGGTGCACTCCAACCATACAAGTAATCATTGTATATACTACAAAAACTTTGACATGAGTTATCTTCACCTCCTCAAAGAAACGCCAAGACTTTGTTTGATAAAATTAAAAACTAAGTATTAAAAAAATAAAAATCTAAAACTTGTACGGATTATATTTTTGTCCTTAATATGTTAGACTCGTCTTGTGACTACAAAAATTAGAATAAAGTACAAAAAAAATTTCTTAAACTATATCCAAATTTACAAAATAACCTCCATGAACTATGTTTTATACACAATACTCTTTGAAATATCATATTTTGTTATAAAATGTCTCCCATGCCTGTCATACGATGTACTATTTTTCATTAAATAACTATAATGCTTTTTTATATTTATTATTGAATTACATTTTATCCATTTTTCTCATTAAAATAAATTATTAAAAAAATCATACTATTTTGATGACATATTCTCCATATAATTTGTAAAATATTACCTTTCATTATTTTAATAAAAATTTTAAGTAGAAAATCTTAAAAAAATTTAAATAATTTCTTAATTTTTCATGAATGTGTTATATGGAAAAAACGTATTTTTTTACGGTAAAATTTTTAAAATTGGGTATAATAAGTTTTATTATAAATAGTAAAGTTTTAATAATAAGTTAATTATTTTAAAAAAATGACTAAATTTAGTAATAGTTACAACTCTATGTATTTTTTTTCGTTGTTATGATAAATCGATACCAATAATAAAATGAATGTAAATGGTATAATTAATATTTAAATAAGAAAAAAGATAATCAAGATAATTTAATAAGAAATGACAGAACTCGACATATCATCTAAGAGCATCTCCAACAACATCTTTAAATTTAGCTATCCAGATTTAAATTTTGTGCAACCACATCAGCATTTAAGCTAGTCACATCAGCATGTCAGGATCTCCAGAATGACTCCACAACAGCTTCTCCAGATTCCGCTAGTAAAAAATAATAATATTTTAATAAATTTTTAATATTTTTTTAATTAAAATTTAATTTTATTAATTATTTTTTATCTATTTCCTGACGGCTTTATTTCAAATGTTTTTGTGGCACACATCTACGCTTGCCAACTCCAATACCGCAGCAGAGAAACAAATACGCAATTGAGGAAAGATTTGATAGAACATTTGTAGAACCAATTTGGTGATGAAGATGATGAAAATTAAGTTTATGTTGCCTTTTATGTACTAGAATATTTAATTTGTGTTATTTTTTTATATATTAGAATCTTTAATTTGTGTTTTTTTTTTATGTAATAGAATTTTTAATGTGTGTTTTTTTATGTACTAGAGTATTTAAGTTATGTTACATTTTTTTTTTTTTTTAAGATGTTACGAAATATTATGAAATAATATTTTAATAAATTTTATTTAAAAAAAAAAGTCAAAATATGGCCTAAGTGCTACTCAAATTAAAGCTCTCAAAATTTTATATTTAATAAAAATAATTTCATCAAAAAATTTAATTTGTAACAAAAGTTATATAAGTTTAAGTGAAGATAACAAATATATGTGTACGTGTCTATGTGTGTATGCACCAAACAGAGGAAAGACTTTGATAAAAAAAAGACTTTGCATCGCTGGATCATGAGCTAAATTAAGCCAAACTCTTGGCTAAGCATTTTGTGGAGTCCGTTTTTTGACTAAACCATTGGAGGGCTTTGTTTGGATTTACATCGCGAGAACATGGTCTAGCGATGCCGCTCGAGGTGCTCTAAGAACTATTAAAATCTAGATAGAATTTTCTACACAAAAGTAATATGAAAAATGTGTACAAATATTAGAAATGATAACATATTAAAAGTTCTAAAATAATGTTAAGAAACTAAAGAGGCAGAGGTGGGCTAGAAATAGTTTAAGGCGTCGTCCAAGAAAACCAAACTAGTAAGTAAAGTCTTCCAAAATAGAAAGACTTGTATTCGAAGGGCAATGACTCCAATCTTCCTTTTTCTAGTCCTCGTTTCATATACTATGTACACAACTATCCAAACCCCTTATGGGAAGGAAATTTGATTTATCTTCAAATTTTCCCATTTACTTCTAGTATTTTGGAATGTGAGTGATACAACTATCCAAACCTGATTCTCAAATCTATTCGTAACTTCTAACATTTTGGATTCTGTGTGATACAACTATCCAAACTTGTTCTGATTCCCAAATTTATTGCGTCACCATTTTTGGAATCCCGCGAAGTATAAACAACTATCCAAACTCCTTAGGGGAAGGAAAATCTCATTCTCAAATTTGACCCATTACTTCCCGCTTTTTGGAATTTGAGTGGTTTGTAATTCTCCCGTTATGTTTTAAAAAGACAATCTTAAATAAATTTATGATAAATTTTAGATAAAATCTAAATGTAAAAAAAAATATGCCATCCACAATAATCAATTTTGTTAATTTAAGATAAAATGTTATAGCTAAAGGTTGGGTTTTAATTTCTATCCTAACTTGACAAGAAAATTCGTAAAATAGCAGGACTCGTTGGACGGATTAAATTGGTATGCCTAGTTATATATATGAAATAATAATTTTATTTTTCTATTTTTAAATAATTTAAAACTGGTAAGATATGAAAAAATTAACCATCAAGACATGTGGCCTAATGACATCACTTTTCCTTTCAAATTATAACATGGATTTTAAATCAAAAGGTGAAGAGTTTAACTTTTTAAGAGTATTGTGGAAGTTATTTGGTAGGGAAAAAAATAAAAATAAAAATAAAATTAGAATTAGAAGTTTACTCATTCAAATCTGGTAGCCATTTTGAGTATTTTCCTATATATATATATATCAACTTTGGTTAGAATCGGCCTTGTATATGCTTCTTCATGATTTTGAGGAAAATCTCATTGTCAAATCTGGTGTTTTATGATTTTCTTTTATTTATTTTTCTTCATATCACCATATCCTGCTTTGTTTTAGGATTTGTAATAGATGAGTTCTCTTAAATTTATTTATTTCCCTTTTAAATCCATATTTCTGCAAACATTTGATAAATTAATTTTCTATATGCTTTTGTTCACCAATAAATGTATTAGGAATAGATAAATAAAGACATCGAATCCTATAACTCATTTCAATTGATATTTCAAATTTTGTCAACATATTGGGAAAACAATATTATATTAGGCTTGTGTTTACTTCTTGATTTATATTTAGTTGCATTCTTTAATTATACCTTATGATTTAAAGTGGATAAGTTTCTGGTGGAAGCAATTTCATCATTGACACGAAATAATACTATAATTTAAGAATGAATTTTTTTTTATCCGGACAAAATTAACTACACTTAGTACACTTTGAGAGATTAGAATCGTGGATCTTTTCTCTGTCATTCAAACTCTCGGTCTTAAATTTATCTATTGAAAAAATGCCTATTAGTAAAAAAAGGTAATCATTGTACATTGAACTTGCATCACTAAAGTATGAAGTCTACTGATATTTTTTTATTTTTTATTTCAAGAAAGGTCAGAGATAAAAAAAAGGTGGGCGCGTGACTTATGTGTCACAATTAAAATAAATAAATCATTGTACATGCACAAAAACATATGCCCCGGAGGCCTATTGGAAGTATTAGGCCATTTTCAGACTCTCTCTCTCTCTCTCTTAAATTATAGCTCAAATTGTATAGACAAATGGATTTCTATTGCTTGGTGTGTCCCGGGTAGTTCGGCCATTGCCATCAGAGCACTCACTCTCTCTCTCTCTTAAATCATAGCTCAAAAATTGTATATATATTATATTATACACACATATTGATATGGTCCACTAGAACATTGCATACATCAATGTCGATCCAAGAGAGTTGGTTGACGCATGGGTGAAAATTAAGTAGACGTCAACATGTACTTGTCAAAGAGGTCAATTTCGAGGCATTATTATTATTACTATTATTTTATTATCCTCCGTCTAACTCCATTTATATAGCATGATATTTAAGTTTTTGCTTTCCCATTAGGATCATGAATTGTTATTAGTTATCACATAAGTTACATGGCTTATTGATTGTTTGTATTACGCAAGAAGTGTTTGATTCATCCAAGTGGATGCTGTACCTATCTCAGAACCAGCAAGCTGCCAATCCTAATTTATTATTATTCGAGAATATATATATATATATATATATATATATATATATATGTGTGTGTGTGTGTGTGTGTGTGTGTGTGTGTGTGTGTGTGTGTGAATGGACCTACTACTACTACTACTATTATTATTATTTGATTAGCTAAGCAATAAATTAGAGTTAAAAGGAAGAATACAACTTTTGGATCACACGGGAAGGCCTCAATGCACTTGTTTGATACCTTGAGTTGTCCCTTGTATTTGGGAATTTTTAGACAGTCCAACAATCAATTTTATATAGTTTATGGAGTTTGGTTATCATGATAAGAGCCTTGACGAAAGATGAATTAAATTTTTTTTTTGATATTTGCACTCTATTTTTTTACTAAATTCACTTCACTTGAAATTTTTTAAAAATTTAAATGACAAATTTGCAACTTGAAAAATGAAGTGTAATGATACTTTTTTCGCACAAATTGCACTAAATCTTCTTAACTAGTCAATCTTTTGCAAATTGTGTCCCTTTTCAAGAATTATTTTGCACGAACCCCCTTCAACTATTCAAATTGTTGCTACTACAATGAAAGGGTATATTAGTCATTTCTCATGATTGTTTTTTTTTTTTCCTGGCAATGAGATTAAGGAGAGGAAACAGGAATAGAAACAAAAGGAGTAGCCTCAGAGTTGAGAGCTTGAACAAGCCAGTTGGGCTAAATTTCCCAGTGAACACCAATCTTTGAATGTAAAGCCCAATGTTATGAGCCACCGAATTACAGGTTTTGGGAATCCAGCGAAGGACAAATTTCTTATGGTAAGACATAAGAGATTTGATGTCATCCAGCAACACAAAAGAGAGAATGTTGGATGGGGACAGATTAATTACGTTAAGACAATCTCCTTCCAGGTTAACATGATCATACCCCCATTTGATGAGAAGGGAGAGACTTTCTCTGAGAGTAAAGGCTTCTGCAACCTCAGGATTGTGAATATTATGCATGAAAAAAGAGGCAACACGAACGACTCTTCCTTTGAAGTCTCGGAGGATAAGGCCACCACCTGCCAACTTAGATGAACTAGAGAATGCTGCATCAAAATTCAGCTTAAAATGACCTTCCTTAGGAGGAGCCCAGATAAGAGGATGATCGAGGTATGAGAAAAGTTAAGGGTGCAGAGGGTGATCAAGAGCAGAGATTTCAAAAAATTCATTGAAATTTTGCAAGGCTCGATCCATAATATCTTTCGGTTCCCATCTTATGGAGTTAAAGTGCCAATCATTACGGCTTTTCCAAATTTGCCAGAGAATAAAGGATCCAAGACTTATAAGATCCTTTGAGAAGGGATCAGATTTCTAGATATCTGAGAGAGCCTGCCACTGTTGAGCCCATGGGATAAAGACAGAAGAGTTGAATTGCATGCGAAGAGGACTGATCTGCCAGACCAATTTGGAAGAAGGACACTTGCAAAAGATATGGAAAATAGTTTCAGGCTCTGAGTTACATAGTCTGCAAGTATCATCTCGAATTATGCGCCTAGCTTTAAGGTTGGAGAGGACTGGAAGTTTTTCATGAGCGCATTGCCAAAGAAAGAAATGAATTTTTCACTTAGCATTGATAGACCAAAAGTTCTTCCATTGTAGCTTGAATTCTTGGGCATGACTGCTAGAGGCTTGATCAATTGGAGAAATCAGGCAATGTCTGATGTTATAAGCAATTTTATATGCACTTTTGACTAAGAAATTGTCGTTTGAAGAGGCATTCCAGATTAAAGAATTTGTCCCTTGAGTCACTCGAAGTGAAATCTGAAGGATTAGATTACAATCTCTTGGATTGAAAAGTTGCTTGATGAGGTTGACTTTCTTGGTGGAGTTATGAGGGTTGATGAGATCAGCAACAGTGGTGACAAGGTTGTGTAGAGGGGGAGGAGAAGTGATACAAGGGTTCACCAAATCTGGAAGCCATGGATCAGTCCAACAGTTAACTGGAGCCGTCTGCAATCCGCCATTGGAGGCCTTTTAAGATGATATGCTTGACAGATTGTATGCCTTTCCAAGCCCATGAGGTGAAAGGTTTATGGGGAGAATCCAGGAAGGAGCAAGAGCTGAAGTATTTGCTTTTATAAAGATAGAAGAGAAGGGAGTTGTCTTCTTTGGTGAGTCTCCAAGCAATCTTTGACAAAAGAGCTTGATTAAAAACCTCAAGGTCTTTAAAACCCAATCCCCCCTCATCTTTGGAATCACAAAGTTTCATCCAATTGATCCACTTAACTTGGTTGCTTTTTTCTTTGCTGCTCCACCAAAAGTTCATTAGTTTGTTGTTAAGAGAAGAGCATATACCAATGGGAAGCTTCAAACAAAACATGGTGAAGTTTGGCAAGGTAGAAAGGACTGATTTGATGAGAATTTCTTGACCGGCTTTCGAGAGGAGAGTTCCTTTGGTGAGTTTGACTCTGGAACTTACTTTTTCAGAAAGGTATTTGAAAGAATCAAGTTTGGATCTTCCGACAAAAATTGGAAGACCAAGATACTTGTTGCACCAACCACTTTCAAGAATATTGAGGATTCTGCTGCAATGATCTCTATCGTGGAGGGGAGTGTTGGGACTGTTGAAGGCTCCAGATTTATCAAAATTAACTTTTTGTCCTGTGTTCGTAATCCTGCAAAACCTTTTTCAAATTGTTGATTTCATGGGTGTTAGCTTTACAAAAAAGAATTGCGTCATCAGCAAAAAGAAGGTGGGTTAACGGGGAGAGCTCTCGGGTTAGAGAGACGCCACTTAGAAGGTTTTGATTGACTGCCTGGTTGAGAAGAGCAATAAGGCCTCTGTACAAAGTAAGAACAAATAGGGAGATAAGGGGTCTCCTTGGCGGAGTCCCCTGGATGGATAGATGAGCCCACCTGATTCACCATTAAGATTAACGGAGTATGTGACAGAAGAAATGCAGGACATGATGATTTTTATCCATTGAGGGTCGAAGCTCAGTTTAGAAAAGAGATTAGAAAGAAATTTCCATTCCACTTTGTCAAAGGCCTTCGCCATATCAAGTTTAAGAGTTAAGAATTTAGCTCCCCCTTTTCATTTGGATTTTAGAAAATGTAGAAGTTCATGGACAATAAGAGTATTGTCGTGAATGGATCTGGAGGGAATGAATGCGCTCTGATTTGGACTTATGATTTTGGTGAGCAAAGGTTTTAGGCGATTTGCAATGGTTTTTGAAAAAATCTTGTATGAAACATTGCAAAGTGAGATGAGTCAAAAATGGAAAATTTTTGTAGCATTTCTGAGTTTGGGTATGAGAGAAATGTTTGTATGATCCAGCTATTGGATAGATGGTCGTTAGAGATGAAGGAGTTGAAGGCACATACCAAATCTGTTTTCAATATTTCCCAATTTGATTGATAGAAGAGAGGAGTGAATCCATCGGGGCCTAGAGCTTTCATCGGACCCATACTGAACACTGCTTTCTTAATTTCATCCTCTGTGGTAGGTTGGAGCAAGCACTGGTTCATGTCGGTGGTGATTACAGGAATGATGGAATTCCAAAGTCAAGATTTGAATCGATAAATGAAGTGGTGAACAGATTTGAGAAATAAACTTCTGCAATTTCCCTTATGTCATCCTTAGACTCTTTCCAGTTACCCATTGGATCTTCAAGGCCAAGAATCTCATTTTTTTTGTAACAGACGAAAGCTTTGCGATGGAAGAACTTAGTGTTTTTATCTCCATGGAGCAACCAGAGAACCCTTGATTTTTGCTTCCAATGAAGTTCCTCATTGCGCCAAGCAATTCTTAATTCTTTTTCAAGACGAAGATAATCTCTCCTATTGGTAAAAGGCAGAGAATTCAAACGGCCAAGTTGAGCTTGAAGATATTTAATATAAGCCTGAGAATTGTTAAACTTGGAGTTGTTCCATAATTTGAGGCGTTCTTTACAGGCTTTTAGTTTTTCCTTGAATTTGAACATTGCTGAACCTTGAATTGGAGTGTTCCAGGATTGAAAGATAAGAGGTTAAAATTTTTGATCCTTAACCTATCTGGCATCGAAGAAAAATTACCGTTTTGGTTTATGAAATGAACTGTTAAGATGGAGTAATAAGGTTTGATGATCAGAACCAAAGACTGAAGTGTGATGAATTTTGCTGTAAGGGAATGATTGAGCCCATGGCTGAGTGCAGAGACCTCAATCAAGACGGGCCATGATGGGTCTTCTTATCTCTCTATTATTACACCAAGTGAAAGGGGCCCCCTTGAATCCCATATCAAGAAGATCACAATCCTCCACTAATTTTTTAAAATTTCGCAACATCCATCCTTTTTTACGATTTCCTCCTCTTTGTTCATTGGCATGAAACAAGGAGTTAAAGTCTCCCATAATGATCCATTTCGGGCCAATTTGATTATTTAATTATCGCAAGTAGTTCCATTGGACAGCTCTTATAGTATCCTCACATGAGGCATAAATGGCAGTAAAGTACCAAGACCCAATTTTTTCACCCCTATCAACAGAACATGTAATTTGAAAATCAGAATGATCAATGATTGAAATACCATGGTTTTCAAGGTAGAAAATGGCAAGCCCCCAGGCCCCGAGGAGGAACAAAAAACAAATTATAATATCTAAAGTGACGATGAAGTTGGTCAAGACGAGCATTTGTGTTTTTGGTTTCAAGAAGACAAAAAATGAAGGGAGAATGGAAAGAAATTAATCTCCTTAACTGGGAAACTGTCAGGGGGTTCCCCACACCCTGACAGTTCCACACCATGACTCTCATTGAGGGGGTTGGGGCCGATTTGGGCTGGCCTTCTCCGCCCTTTCAGATGAGAATGAAGAATGTAGATCAATACCTCCTCTTGGTGAGCTATGAGATTCAATCGAAATCTCCAACTTGAAGTGCTTCGCTGTAGCTTCATCATGTGATTCAGAATTTTTATCCTTCCTCTTGGGGTTGACATTTGTAACGAAGGACGAGGTATCGGCATGAGCGTTTCGAGCTTGTCTCTTCCATGTATGAACCGAGAACCCTCTGGATAAAATGTGTGATGGAGAAGAGATGTGGATAGGGTTAGAGATAGGTTCTGGGTTTTGAAATGAGCAGTTAGTGAGATGGTCCATTGTATTAATAATGGAGGAGAAATGAGAGGGGCTGGGATCAGAAATGAAGGTTGGGCTAAGTTGAGTGATAGGGCTAAACTGAGATAAGGTGTATGGGCCTTTGGGAAGTGAAGAAAATGGGTTTGCAGATGAAGTGGGCGAAGATGAGAAGAAAAAAGGAAAAGTTTTGTGTGGGCCAGAGATGGGCCTGGGGATTGTGTTATTTGTCGTATTTGACCATTGATTTTGGAAAAATGTAACGAAAGGAATTTTTATACCGACAGAATTGGCAGAGCACCATCTGCGATTTTTGTTTTGGTTTCTGATCTTGTCTGCCACTTCATTGCTAACTACAAAATCAAGGGTATGCTTGTTATTAATTTCTGAGGGATTTTTCGATGAGGTTTGGCATGCCGACGAGCTTGCTGGAAAGGGCTTTTGACGATTGTGTTGTTTGGAGCTCTGAATTAGTTTGCCCAGCGATGCTTCTGTTCTCATCTGGGGTCCGTAGGGAGGTGAGTCTGTTGAATGATTACTTTGAAGATTACAAGATTTGAGAGTGTGACCTAGGGCTCCACAGGTGTAACAAAATGGAGGTAGCCTTTCATAGGTAAAGGGAACCCATAAGATTTTATTAAAAACTTGGAGGCGAATACCTCGGCCAAGAGGTTGTGTGATATCAACCAAGACTCTGAGTCGAAGGTATCTTCCTCCATTTGCTCCTCTGTCTCTGATCTCTACACAGTTGTGGCTTTTGAAACTGTTTGCGATTCTTTCTCCGACTGTAAGAGAGAGACACTCCATGGGAAGAGTTTGGAGATGGATCCACATCCAGGTTTCAGTGAATAAGGAATTGTCAACAACAATATTGGGTTTCCACTCAGTAAGGATCATAAGATGTTTTTTGAAAAACCAGGGGCTATTGGAGTGAATTCTGTACAGATCTTCAACAGATTTGAAGATGAAATGGAAT
The DNA here is from genome assembly GCA_026545225.1 of Cornus controversa. NCBI lineage: Eukaryota > Viridiplantae > Streptophyta > Magnoliopsida > Cornales > Cornaceae > Cornus > Cornus controversa. Next base: position 95,649,800 of record CM048846.1, on the reverse strand, counting down.
TTGTCATTGGAAAGGCGGAAGTCATTGAAGGGGCGGTTCCAAACTTCGCTCAAGACTATCTTGAGACCTCCCAGGTGAGATGGTTTGTCGGTCAGGATCTTGCCAAAGAGGCTAAGATAACAATCTCTCACTCATTCTTTAATATCATCTGGAGTTGTTTCAATAATTTTTTCTTTTTCTAAAGAAAGAGTCAGTTCCTTCAGTTAGGATGATAGGTCATCCATAATTCGAGGGGGAAGGGTAGAAAAAAGAAATAAGGGAAAAGCAGGAAGGGAATGTTGGTGAAGTAGAGATAAGAAAAGGTAAAAGGAAGAAGAAAGGCTAAGAAAGAGAGACGATCTACAGTAGAAGAAAGCTCTCACCCCCTGAGCACGGCCATGGACCCTCTACCAAAGGAGAGGACTTTAAAAAAGATCTCAGAGAATTTACCACTCTTAGTTGGGAAATTCTCATGATTGTTAACAACTAGTTGATTGGCGTAATCCCTTACAACAAATTGAATAGTTGAGTAACAATAATGTGAAAATAGGTTTGAGATTTGACTCATTTGGAGTGCAAATACAATTCCTTAGGCCAATCTCTCCGGTTAATTTTTCGCTACTTACCTGACTTGAGATAGGGAGACGTCTTTTCTGAATCCGAAAATTGTTAGAGTAAAGCCCCGAACACCCCGGATATCTTAAAAAAATAAATAAATAATAAATAATAAAATTGACAAAAAAAGAAATGACCAATATTCTCAGGTGAACTTGTTATGCTGACTTCTTCATATTGTTAAAAGTGTGGTTACCAAGTGCAACAATTTTTATTTCATTTCATTTTATTATTATAACTATTTTCTCTTTTTAACAAACTCAAAATTCAATTTATGGATCAAGCAAGTCTATTTATTATATATTTCCATGTATAATTTGTATACATGTGCATATTTCTCTTTGTAACTATTGATACATAAATATTCTCTTTGAAGATGGGAGGGATGAGTAAGGAACCACTTTCATACATAGAGCCAATCAATTCAACTCCTTGATGTTGCTACCATGAGCATTGAATGAGGTTTTGAAAAACCTTCAATGACCTGACCAAAATGAAAGGTAATTAAGGAGATTCGATAGTGATGACATAAGATATTTTGTGTGTTTAGATTTAGATATAAATGGACAACATTTGATAGAGATACGAGTAGTGTTTGTATTAGGTTTATAAATTATATATATATATATATATATTGTGGTGGTGGTTTTCTTATAGTCGTAATTATGATGTTTAATTAATTAAAATTTACTTTTAATCAATTTAATGTTTCATTGGTTAAATTTGACTGATTTGTTAATGAATGAAATTATGGTATTCGATTCTGAATACACACTTTGAGCCATACTTCCAATAGCATTACATCGAATTTACCTTATTAACCTTAGTTTTTAACTAGTTTCACGTATCTATACCATTTGTATGCCCTTGATTAGGGTTGCAACTCGGGAGTGTTCAATTCGGGCCAACTTGAAAATTTTCAGGCTTGGGCACTATATATTGAATATTGGGTCGGGTCGGGCCTCGGCTGTAAGATAAGAATTTGAATTTATTTCAGGCCGGGCCAAGGTAGATGTGTTGGTTTGCTCGAAGCTCAATCTGAGGCCAGGCCGAATTAGAAAATCTGAATACTTGATTAGGGCCGCAACTCGGGAGTGTTCAACTCGGGCCAACCCGAAAATTTTTGGGCTTGGGCACTATATGTTAAATATTGGGTCGAGCCGGGCCTCGACTGTAATATAAGAATTTGAATTTATTTCAGGCCGAGCCAGGGTTAATGTGTCGGTTTGCTCGAAGCCCAATTCGAGCTCAGACCAAATTAGAAAACCCGAATCTAAACCGACTTATAATAATATAAATGATTGAACGCTAGTTAAAAATAATACATTAAAGCACTTCAACCATTAGGCTATGAACAACTTTAGTGTTTTTGATTGACCTATAATTATATTTAATGGTTAATATAACTGTAACTAGTACAAACCTTTTTTTTTATTAATAAACTTCAACATTAATATTTATTTCTAAACTTGAGAAAGGTTATTCAACCACATTTTCACAATATTTTCTTTGACATATATTATATATATATATTATCTTTTAAGATGTTATATATAGTATAAATGCTCATTTATTTTATTCTTATGATTTAAAAAATAATTTATTTTTTCCTAGTTAGTAAAATAATAATAATAATAATAAAACTTTTTTTTAATAAAGATGTGGACTTTCAATTTACACTTATCATAAAAAAGATATGGACTTGCAATTTATAAATAAATCATTATTTATGCTAAATGCATGCATGTGATCGGTGAACCAGTTATATATTATTATGCAACAAAAAATAATAAATAATATAAAGTTAACTTAAGCTACTCGTCTACTCGCCTCCTTATTGTTTGCAAAAATTCCTTACATTTTTCAATTTGTACAAAAGGACAAATCTTCAATTTGGTTGAAATTGATCAATGAAATTAATATAAGTTAGACCACTTTCATCTATTTTGTCAAATTCTAATTAATTAGTCAATGTTGAATAACTCAATTAAATTAATTGATGAGTTGAAATTATTTAATCTAAACATCTTGTTTTATGATAATACGATGTTCTTTACTGTTCCAAGATACGTAGTATAATATATAACAGTTATGAGTAATATAAGTTATACGACATTCTTCTATTTTGTCAAAATTTGATTAATTAGTCAAGTGTCTAAAAAATTAATTAGATTAATTGATGAGTTTAAACAATAATTTGAACATCTAGTTTTATGATATTATGTTATTCTTTAGTGTCTCGAGATAACATATAACATTTATAAGTAATATAAGTTGCACCATTTTCTTCTATTTTGTAAAATTCTGATTAATTAGTCATGTGTCTAAAAAATCAATTAGATTAATTGATGAGTTTAAACCATTTAATCCAAATATCTAGTTTTATGATAGTTGTTCTTTAGTGTCCCGACATATAACATATAACATATAACATTTATAAGTAATATAAGTTAGACTATTTTCTTCTATTTTTTAAAAATTTGATTAATTAGTTGAGTGTCTAAAAACTCAATTAGATTAATTGATGAGTTTAAACCATTTAATTTGAATATCTAATTTTATGAAGTTAATTTTTTCTTTAGTGTCTTGAGATATATAGTATAACATATATAAGTTAGATCATTCTCTTCTATTTTGTCAAATTCCGATTAATTAGTCAACTATCTAAAGAATCAATTAGATTAATTTGTACAAATAAGGACAAATGTACGTAAGTACTATAAGTTGTACCACTTTATAAGTTATAATTTTTCAATTTGTACAAATAAGGACAAATGTATGTAAGTATAAGTTATACCACTTTCTTCTATTTTGTCAAATTTCAATTAATTAGTCAAGTGTCAAAGAGGTCAATTAGATTAATTGATGAGTTTAAACTATTTAATTCGAACATCTAGTTTTATGATAATAAGTTGTTCTTTAAGTCCAAGATATCTAGTATAACAAATAACAATTATAAGTAATATAAGCTAGACCTTGTTTCTTATATTTTGTCAAAATTTGATTAATTAGTTAAATGTCTAAAATATCAATTAGTTTAATGGATGAGTTTAAACCATTTAATTTGAACATCTAGTCTTATGAAATTAAGTTTTTCTTTAGTGTCCCAAGATATATAGTCTATCATATAACACTTATAAGTAATATAAGTTAAACCATTTTATTCTATTTTATCAAATTTTGATTAATTAGTCAAGTGTCTAAAATAATTAGATTAATTGATAAGTTTAAACTATTTAATATGAATATATAGTTTTATGAAATTAAGTTTTTCTTTAGTGTTCTGAGATATATTGCATAACATTATGTAACATTATAAGTAATATAAGTTAGACCACTCATTTTATTTTTTTTCAATAATACTTCAACATTAATATATATTAGAATGTTAAAAATATGCAAAACATGAGGAAAGTTAACCAATCATATAAAGCTTAATATTGTATTAATGAAGAGAGAAATTGGTGATGATCTAAAAATATGTTAATTCAATGAGATGTAGATTGAATGTTTGTTCTGAATGCTCTATTATTTGAGTGAGATTAATATTTTTATTTAATTTCAAGATAGTGAAAGTTGTGTTATTGATTTAATTACTTAGTTAATATAATGAATAACTTTATTTTTTTATATTCAAAATGAGGGATAATATTATTGTAATTTAATTAATGTTTCAAACTTATTTTAAAAAATGGTTTACTCTTTCTGTATATTAGAATTAATATTATTATTGTGGTTATCATATATAAAATTGAGAGTTGGTGGTAGGAGTGGTTAAGTTGCTATAAGCCTTCTCAAGTTTGATTCTTTCCAACTACAACCTTTTGATAAAAGACCCACCATTCCTAGACTTGCAAGCCCAACCCAAGATCAACCCGAAGTGTAGCCCGAAATCAACCTGAAAGTCTAGCTTGTGTTCAACCTGACCTTTAAAAATGAAGAATGGGCTGGGCTCGAGCTCATTAGATCGGGTTCGTGGTCAAGCTCGGTCCGGGCTTAGGTAGACAATTTACACATCGAGTTGAGCTTGAATTGAGTCTCCAACTCGCCCGAGTTGCATGCAATATTTTTCATTTACAAGTAACTAATCTTAGGTCATGTTTGATAAAACTATTGAAAATTTTAAGAGCCGAATTTTAAGTGTTGAAATTTTTAAATGGTAATTAAAAAATATATATATATTTTTTGATATCTTTTTGAATTTTTAGCATTCAACATTCAGTAATAAGTGATGTTGTTACTAAAAATTTTACACTATTTTAAGTGGTGCTTATCATTTTCAATAATATTTAAATTACATTATCAAACACACTTAATTAAGTGCTGAACTGAGTTATTAAACAACACCTTAGATTTTATTTTTGACGAATACACATTCATTTGTTGAGAATTTATGTGATCGAATGCCGACCTCATTCATATGGTATTAAGGCTCCGTTTGTTTCGATGTAAAATATTTTTAAAAATTTTATCCAAACATTTTGGTGTGAGAATATTTTACGGGTATAACATTTTTTCTTTTAAAATATCCAATCAAATACCGAATTTTTTAGAAATAATTTTCAAAAAAATATTTTCCGTCTAAACAAAGGGAGCCTAAGAGAAAAATGAAGATGATTATGATGAAATTTACCTACCCGAAAAGAGAAAAAAAAAAAAAAAGAAAAAGACTCGGCTTTAAGGCCAAGAAGGCACATTGGAGTCATTGGACTGCATAGCATTCTCTGGGCTATGGGCTCAATCAGGCCACCTGTACGTACATCAGTATTATTATTCACGGGTCAACCCGAAAATTTTAGCCTCTCTCATGAACTTCGAAAATGGCCATAGGCCCGTAACATTATAAGAGGGCTGAAGCTTCGCTTAAATTTATGGAAATGTTTTATAAACAACATTTCAACAAGAATTCTCTTTCAGAAATATGTACAACTCGCATTTTTCAAGATACAATAGAAGTGATAATCCTTCTTTTTAAATGATGGATGATATATTTGGAATTTTGATTACAAAATTTATTTGTATAGACTTACTTTTTTATTTTGTTTGTTCTTTTACATTTTTTATTTTTATTTTTATTTTGTTTGTTCTTTTACCTTTTTATTTTTATTTTATTTTGTTTGTTTATTTATTTAGTTTGAGTGGTGATATTTACGTTCCAAAATAGTACTATGACACTCCACTACTATTCTCAATAAAATAAAATGTCAAAAATATTGCACATTTTTTTTTTCACTTTCCCTCACTGAAAATATTTAACCCACTTAAAATAGAATTCTTCTCTTTACTTCGTACTCTAATTTCTATTTTTCTAACTTTTTCCTCTTTAAAATTTTGAATGCAAGATGAGCCCTTGTTGTTCATATCATTTGTTAATAGATTATAAAATTGGACAAAATTCTAAGAATTAGCAAATTGAAGAAAAAACGGGGACAAAAAAGATGACTTCCATTAATCGATTTTACTTTCTTACGAGATAGAACATCAAATTTTGTTTTTTCATTGAGAAACAAAAATTAAACTTGATGAAGCAAAAATTCATCCCGAACCGGTCAAACGCCAACCTATAAAAAAGGACAAGAGAAGGGTAATCGAGAGGGCACCGGTGTGGTGCCGGCCGATTACGCTCCGACGATCAACTCAGAAATCGAAAGGACTTTTTAAGTTATAAAGGAACTCAGGGGGTATTAATTGCGTACCTGGTATACGGACCGTCTCTGTAGATCAAGTTAGAAATCGAAAGGACTTTTTAAGTTATAAAGGAACTCAGGGGGTATTAATTGCGTACCTGGTATACGGACCGTCTCTGTATTTATAGCGGTCAAGTGAGACCGTGTCATAGTAGGAGACTGACTTCTGGAGATAGAGAAGTCCGACTGTGTTATAGTAAGAGACTAGCTCCTGGAGATAAAGAAGTCCTGGTTAAAATAGACTGCTTATCCACGTCACATTGAACTCAACCTTTACGTTACACGTTTCACAATTCTAGTCAAATACTCTATCAAAACTAAAAGATTTTCTCATATACCTTATAAAGGTTCAGTGTATCCTCGCCACCTCCAAGTTCACTATAGTTGCTCTGATACAATTAAAATTTGTGTCTTTATCTAAACATTGCATAACACCTTATCCATCAAACTATATTTGCACTATCATATTACATCCTTAGTATCAAGATCCAAAATCTCATCTCCCTGACTCGCTTCGTTAATTAATATTTTTTTCCCTCATCAATGAACAAATTGAAGCAAGGAATTTTTATTATTTTGTGGTTGGGGATTTTGTTAGTGGTGGTGGTAGGAGGCCATAAATGGAAGGAAATCTTAGGATTTGGTGGAAGAGAGAAAAGGAAAGAAGAATGTGAAATAATGAAGAGAGAAAAGAAAGAGAAGAGAGACAGTAGATGTTAGAAATAAAGAAAGAGATCGAATTGTATATTGAATTGATTTATTATTATAAATAATACATAAAGACTTATTTATAGGTACATAATCTTAGAGGTTAAGTAAATTTATGAGACAACAAATTCTAGTCCTAGATGGTTTAGGAGAGGGTGTAAGATACTTATGTGGTTTAGAAAAAGATATAATAGGAAATATGTAATCTAATAGCCTCACGCAACCTCAAGATGAGTTATATGAAGTCAACTTGAGTTTGGAGGCAAAATCTTAAATACGGCTTGTGAAAGCAATATGGTGATGTTACCAGCCGTGGATGCGAACACATACAAAGAAACTGCAAAAAAGTATTTATATATATAAAAACAGCTCATTGAAGCGACGAGAAGACCAAAAATGACTCGTTAGAGCATTGGTAAGACCGAAAACGACTCGTTAGAGCGAAAGCTTATTTGAAAATCAAACAGTGTGCGGACCAAAAGTGGCTCAACTGACAGAGCAAATAACAATTGAAATCATTTGGTAGCATTGAAAGTGGCTCGTTGAAATCAGCGACTTTGACACATAAGGCGGAAACTATTTTGACGGTTGCATTGGTAGGCTCTGATACCATGTTAGAAATAAAGAAAGAATTGTATACTGAATTGATTAATTATTATAAACAATACATAAATACCTATATATATGCACATAATTTTAAAGGTTAAGTAAACTTATGAGACAAAAAATTTTAGTCCTAGATAGTCTAAAAAATTGTGTAAAAAACTTATATGATTTAGGAAAAGATATAAAATAAAATATATAATCTAACAATAGACACGTTAAAAGATGTAGAGTGTGAGAAAGTATGACTAGAGTCTATTTTAATTTAATAAAAGAATGAGTGAATTGTTATGGTATTTTATTAGAGCACCAATATCACCACCCATTTGGTTTTTATGTAAGAATTGTTCTGGTGAGCTGATGCATCCTACTAAATAGGTGGTGGAACGTGAATACATTTGAGTTGATCTTTTTACAACGGTAAATCACAACCAAATAAATCCTAATAAAAAAATTGTTTGCAATCTCGACTTAAGTTACATAATTTTTTTTAAATGTGTCGCTCTATCTATAACACAGAATTTTGAATAATTGAAAGTAAGATGGGGGTGTGGGTCCCACCAATTCAAGGTCCGACCACTGCGCTTTCTCTGGCAACATGTACCAATGATTTGTGTGTGGTCCTCAAAAAATCACTTATGAAACTTTTCCGTACATGTCTAGGTGTATAATTGATTCACAGCCCATGCTCATTTCCGTGTGACAAGTGCTTTTAAAGGCTTTTTTTCAAACTAAGAATCATTTATACCACCATCTGAAATGCGCGAAACTTCGATTGGTGGAAGCCGGTCCATGAAGATTATCCTGAACAAGATGGCAGCTACGCAACAACCATGCGATGCGATGAAAAAGTATTGATAAGCTTGTGCTATTGTAGAACTAAGCACTATTATTGGTATGAACTAATTCACATTCTTAGCGTAAAAATTTGACTAGCATGTTGATTTGGTATGTGCCTAACAGACTAGTGTTGCTAATGGATCAAATATAAGGCATATATACAAATGTATACAAGTCCAAATTTAGTTCCATTGATTCAATTTTTTTACCTTCTGAATTAGGAACTAAATTGATCCTATTGGTTCCATTAATTTTGAAAGTGGAACCAAAATGTTGACGTACTCCTAAAATCAAACCAACTTGTTATAACTCTTATGCTATGTCCTGGCCTAAAAATGGGCAGCTCTTGAGAAAAGCCCAATTCTTGGTTTCTGTCTTTGTGACATGGCTGTATATATATAATATAAATATATATACCTTACTCATGATATTCTATTAACATGTTAACAGTGCAGCCAACCTATAATCATTGTGTTTTTTGTAAGGTTTTTGGATGCAGTGACATTGCTAGCTCAGACTACGCTAGCCTTGTTCATATAGTTAATTTGATTGAAAACCCAAATTTCAACCAGAAGTGGGGAAAAGAAATTGGAAAAAACAATGTCACAAATTAAAGGATTCCAATTTCAAAGTGGGTGGTACATACTCATAGATAATATGTGAAGTATATATATATATATATATATATATATATATAATTCTCTGCATGCAGGCCAAGCTCTAAAAGAAATCTAAGTCTAAAATGACCTGCCTAAATATTTAACTAGTATTGTAGAATTTGTAGTACTTGTTCGAGATAATATGATTGAAAATTGATGTTCTCAATCTAATGGCTGAGCATGACTGCATATATATATATATATATAGAGAGAGAGAGAGAGAGAGAGAGAGAGTATAAAGCTAACTGAGGAGCAAATCAGTGTCAAAGTACGATCTTCTAATTGGACTTTATGTCTTTTCTACAGAAAATATCTTGTTTGATCTGAATGACGTGTTCAGTGACAACTTATAGAAAATTCTATATATGTTTTTATATATACATGTCAAATTGTCAACTAACATTCTTTGCAGGTACGAGGATGGGGCGACTGGTAGTTTTAGGACACATTGTGTTGAAGCCAGCCAATCACTTCGCCTTCAATATTGACTGATCTAGCCAGCCGCCTAGCTTGGATCAACTGCGACATTTTTGTCATTTATGATACCTTACAAAAGGATACCAACACTTCTTTTAGTTTGTGTGCTCCACTAATAATATTATACTACATCAATAATGTATGTGTTAAGAAATACAGAAAGAATTGGATATATTTGAATCGATATTGCATTGATATCGTCCACTATTAGGACCAAAAAATTTTGGTCCTATATACTTTAAAAGAATATGTAAAAAATTTATTAAAAAAATATATATAATTTATAATAAAAATATATATAATTTAACAATATGTGTGTACACTGTTTACACTCTACACCTATATAAACAAAGATTCCGTCGTATGTTGGAATTTTGTGTTTATGTGTGTACACTGTATACACTCTACACCTATATGAATAAGGATTCTCTTGTATGTTGGAATTATGTGTTTACGTCATGTATTGCTATTCTGTTTAATATTATAATATATGTATATGTTGGCATCCTATATTACTATACTAGGAAGCATGAACACGAATACGGAATACGGATATGACACGACACGGACACGACGATAAAGGAATTTTTTAAAAAAGGACACGGACACGGACACGGAGAAGATATGGTTATAAAATAATAATATAATATATTAATATATATGAATTATTCAATAAAAAATATTATATTACATAAATACTTCAATTTATCATCAAGCAATTAAGAACCAAACAAACTTATAAACAAAAATAGATAAATAGATTAAAATAAATTAAAGAATTAGACTTATTTAGTCATCTACATATATTTAGTTTAGATTTTAATAATAACTTAGTATCATATAATTTCGATTCCAAATATTTGAATATAGATTACTGCTTTTCAAATTTCAAAGAATGTACAAGAGTGTAAAAAGGGTAGAAGTAGAGATCAAATTGATCAGTCGCCCAATGAAAAGGACGGGTACGCACATATATAAGATGGTGGAAGGTATATTTGGTTCCTTAAAGCTACAGAAAGAAGTTATTAATATGATGCTTGGACCCCAAGGAAGGTTCCTTGGGATCTAATACTTTAAACGAGAAGGATGTATTGAATAAAGTGCAGAGCACTACGGCATGCCGAAGAAAAGTAGATAGTGGTTACTATATAGCTTTGCTTGTATCCAAGTCATATCTAACATTCAAAAGATACACAGCTCAACCTTCAACCCAGGAAGATTGCATTATATGTGTTATATATATTTTTAAATGCATATAGATGTACAATAAATAATGATATAAATGCTTAGCAGCTGCATGCTGGACATTAATATATAGTGCATATATATATATACACATATATGTATCATATATTAAACACTTCCGAATGTTCGATCTTCTGAAACCTTTATCAAAAATGATTTGTAATGCTTAGTGCAAGGAATATGACAGATGAAAGGTATGCTTCATTCACTTTTTTGAGAAATGTATATTGGTTGAAAGTAGGGCTATATATATATATATATATATATATATATTTTTTTTTTTCATTTCTTGTTTACTTTATCGTTTTGGCTGCATGCTATCAGCCATATTAACGCTCAAACATGTTTTTCAATAATGAAAAACATTTAATTATACATTGTAGTGTGGGACTATTGGACTTCTTAATTTGTCAGTTTGTCCTTGTACTCTTACATTTCAAATGGACTAATTTTTTAATTATTCATTCGATAATTTCATTCCTAATTGATAGGGAACCTGATTTTGATTTTTGATATATATATATATATATATATTTATAAAAAAAACCAAACAAGTTATCATTTTTCAAACTTGATAGATTTTTTGACGTAGGAGGATCCGAGTTATATGATGCTGAGTTGTCAGATGACGCGTTGATGGCGCTGAGATACCTTGAGTTGGCAGATCAGCGTAAAGATGACAAGAAGTCGTGATTTTTTCCCAAATTGGGGCATTTTTGGGCGCGTTTCGGTATTTTGGCTATAACTTTGGTTACATGTATCAGAATCGCTCATATGACCCCAATTCGGAAAGCTCTCTTCGGCGCGCACGTCGTGGCCACCAAGCGAAGCTGAGTGCATATTTTTTCGAGGCCAAAATTTGCTGTTTTCCTTTTCGAATCCCCATTTTTAGTTTTTCTTTTCATTTATAGTAATATTTTCTTTTGTCGTTTAAGCAAATGATTCTGAACTCGATTTGGGCCATATTTTTAGCAGCTTACTTCTTTTATTTCGTATTTGATTTTGGCGTGATTATTGGGATTTTGCTATTTTTGGTAAGATTCCGATATTTACAATTTTTAGCTATATAGCCAGGCTTGTGGACTGATTTGAAATCAACTTTGATTTTGAATAATAATTTGAATACCAAAGGATTTTCTCTGTGTTTTGGGCGATTCTCTTGCGTTCTTCTCTGTGAATTGCCTTTTGACCTACAAAATAATCATTATTCTTCCCGGCATCATTTCTTAAAGAGACCCGAATTGCCATGTGCCATGTTTATTAAAGTTGGCTTCCGTCTCTAATGTTGATATAAATACAAATAACAATATCATGTGTTGCCACCACAAATTGTAAGGACATGCGCATGCAGAATCCTATAATAATTTATTGAAATTGTTATAATTATTTTATAGAAACTATGTAGACCAGTGATGATTATAATGTTTATATTCAAATATCATAGGTTATGTTCGGTTTCATGATATTGATGTCTTAGAATTGGAATTAAAAATAATAATAATATAAACTTTGAATTAAAATTTCTTCATAATTTCTCCAATTTTAATTCCAAAATACTAAGTCCATACAACGTACGTAGCTATAAATTAGTATAAAATCTTGGTTGCTCTATAGTTTACATATTCTCTCGTTTTCTCTTTTCTGTGAGTTGAAAGTTACATGCGCAATCTGATTCCAATTAATTAAATTGTTGAAATATATTAGTATATTTTATATTTAACCTTTTTTCAATCAAATTAGGATTCCTATGATTGGGGACTTACCATGTATAGGATAGCTTGCTTTCCACTCACCTACCTTTTTGTCTTCTTTTATATATATGCTCTCACTGTATATTATTTCATATACTATTCATTAAGATAATTAAGATATATTTCTCTCTTTTTCTCATATTTCTAACAAGGTATCAGAGCTAGGGTTTTAAATCCCTCATTTTCTTCTTCCGCTTAATTGTTCTCGTTATCCAAGGAGAACTCTTTTTTTTATTTGGTGCTAAAAATCTATTTTCTGAAACTTTTTTTAATCTTCTGAATAAATTAGAACGAAGTCCTCAACTAGATAATCAAGACACCGCAAAATTTAGCTCGAATGAAACCTCTGCGCGCCAACACAGTACATTGTTTTTTTTTTTGGCGTTATCACGCGCCACCACACTCCTGAATGCTTCCTCACGTGCGCCAAGTCATTGCTAACTCAGCCACCCAGTGCCACGTCATAACCAACTGTGCATAATATTTGCCATGTTATCAACCATGTCATCTTTTTTCACCACGACGCTTGCTATGTCATCGACATGTCATCTATTTTTGTCACGTTGACTGCCATGTCATCGACACATCATTTGGCATGTCAGCATCTAGTCTGCCACATAATATTTTTCCTGACACGTGTCTGCCACGTCAGCGGTATTGCCATGACAACAATAGCCCTTGAAAATTTTTCTTGGGCCTACCTCGCTTAAAATTTCACGCTGATTCCAAATTTTCAGTTGGTTTTGTCATTTGAAATTTGTAAATGGCTTAAAATGAGATTTCTCACTTCAAAATGAGATTTCAGTGTGGGCCTTCACTCAACAGATATTCTTTTTCTTTTCGGCTTTTACTCAACAAATATTCTTCTTCTTTTCGACCTTCACTCAACAAATATTCTTCTTATTTTTATCGCAATGGTGGTAACAACCAACGAACACAATCATTTTAACCCAAAACTAGTGAACGTTCCTGCAAATACTGTCGAAAATCAGGATATACAATGAAGGAGTGTTTCAAACTTACTAGACCTCATAATGCTACAGCCATAGCTACTACAGAGACAGTGTCATCTCATTCTTCTCTTTCTGCACTAGTTACTACTTCTTCTGCGGAGTTCTCATTTACATTTTCTGCTGCTGATCTGGAGGCAATTTTTAACCAGGTTCAATCCAAGCAATCAGGTTCAAACTTATCTAACTCTGCTTTTTTGACCGCACCCGGTACACTTAATTCATGGTTTTTGGACTATGCTTGTTGCAATCGTATGACACTTGACCATATTGTGCTCACTACTCAAACTCCTACATCTCATACACCTGTTATCCATACAGCTAATGGCTCCACTATGGTCATTAGTCACATAGAAATTATTTCTCAGTCAAATTTGTCTGTTCTCAATGTTTATGTTGTTCCCAATATTTCTCTTAATCTTTTTTCTGTTGGTTAATTAATTGAACTAGGTTTGAATATAACATTTTTCTCTATGGTTGTACAGGACCTCAGACAGGTCAGATTGTTAGGACAGGCCGTAAGACTGGGCAACTATTTGAGATTTCTTCCTTATATATACCTACTTCATATATCACAACTCCATCTACACAAAGTAGTATACCTACTCTTGAGTTATGACATTCTCGTTTGGGTCATACATCGGTATCTCGAGTCAAAAGTCTAGCATTTAAGAGTTTGTTAGGTACTCTTAAAATTGAGTCTTTTGATTGCATTTCTTGTCAATTAGGCAAACAACCTGCTTTACCATTTAATAATAATGAGTTATTTGCTTCTTCTCATTTTGATCTTATTCATTCTAATGTTTAGGGACCTTATCCTGTAGCCACCATGGGTGGGACACAACATTTTATTATATTTCTAGACGATTTTTCACGATTCACTTGGATGTTTTTAATGAAAAATCATTCTGAATTATTCAACATCTTTTGTGATTTCATCAAAATGGTTTCAACTCATTTTTTCACAAATATCAAAACTTTTCATTCTGATAATGCTATGGAATAAACGCAAAATGAATTTCAAAATATCCTCAAACACTATGGCACTATTTTTCATTCTTCTTGCTCTGATACCATGTTAGAAATAAGAGAAAAAGAGAGAAATATTTTAGAATTATATTAATAAATGGTATATGAAATAATATACAATGAGAGCATATATATAGGAGATGGAAAAGTGGTAGGTGAGTGGGGAGCAGGTTTGTCGGCTTAGGCATCTTCTGCATAGTCTTAAACAGGCACCTCGAGCTTGGTTTTCCAAGTTCAGTTCTACTTTTTCTTGCCTTGGCTATTCTACCAGTACATATGATTTAACTTTATTTATCCGGCGTAATGCAAATGGTGTTATTCTTCTCTTGTTTTATGTTGATGATATGATCATCACCAGGGATGATGCTCAGGGTATTCAGGAATTTAAGCAGTTTCTCAATCATCAGTTTGAAATGAAAGATCTTGGACCTCTCAGTTATTTTTTTGGCTTGAAAATTACTAAAGCTACTGATGGCTACTATCTTATGCAACCAAAGTATTATTCTGATTTTCTTTCCAAAGCTGGCATCATAGATAACAAGATTGCTGATACCCCAATTGAGCCTAACGTGAGATTTACTCCACATGATGGTGAACTTGTTCCTGATGGTACTCTTTATCGTCAGTTGGTTGTGGTATATCCTACTATCACTCGTCTAGATATTTCTCATGTTATTCATATCGTCAGTTAGTTTATGGCTTCGCCAAGATCAGTTCACTTTGCTGCTATTATTCATATTCTCCTCTATGTCAAGGGTACTGTATTTCGTGGGTTTTTTTTTCTCTCATTAGTCTTTACTGGTGCTTCGTGCTTATTTTGATGTAGATTAGGCTGGTGACCCAATAGATCGCCGTTTCACTACAGGATATTACTTCCTTCTTGGTAGCTCACTGATCTCTTGGCATAGTAAGCAATAGTTCGTTATTGCTCGATTTAGCACTGAAGCCGAGTATAGAGCACTTGCCGATATTACTTCTGAGCGTTAATGGTTACGATGACTTCTTCAGGATATGAGTGTCTCTTCATCCACTGTTACTCTTGTCTATTGTGATAATAAAAGTACTATTCAGATTGCACACAATGAAATTTTTCATGAGCGGACCAAACACATTGAGATAGATTGTCATTTTGTTCGTTATCATCTACTTCGGAATATCTTGTAGTTATGGTAAGTTACTTCACATGATCAGGTAACAGATATTTTCACCAAATCTCTTCCATTAGGGTGCTTTCGAGAGCTTGTTTTCAAACTCCAGATTGCGTCATATCACCCACCTTGAGTTTGAGGGGGAGTGTTGAGATATATTAGTATATTTTATGTTTAACCTTTTCCATATCAAATTAGGATCCCTATGATTGGGGACTTACCATGTGTAGGATAACTTGCTCCCCACTCACCTACCTCTTTTCCTTCTTCTTTATATATCCTCTCAGTGTATATTATTTCATATACCAGTCATTAATATAATTTAAAAATATTTCTCTCTTTTTCTCTTATTTCTAACATAAATAAAAGTTTCACATATTTTTAGAAATACTTTTGTTACTTCTATATTTCATAGTGGAACATATATAATGGAGTAAAATTTTGCAATTTTGTATTTGTATGATCGATACTATCCCTTGTTTATGTAAAATTTAATTTAAATAAAAAATATTTTCTTCTCAGCAAAAATTAAAAAGGAATTATAATTGCCTAAATATGTGTTAATATGTTACAGTGTCAAATTTTTATTACTAAGATTAGAGGGAGGTGATTCCGTGTAAAAGTTAAAAAATGAGGAGGAAGTGAAATTTATGATAAAAACAGTGATGGACTAAGAAAATTATTATTATTATTTTCAAGCTATCCTAATAATAAACAAAAGAATTCAACATTATTTGATATGTTAGAGTACATTTACAATTTTTCTTGACAAGTTTTCATATTTTAACAACGGCGTATACTAGTTTCATTATTTATGCTACCAAATATATATATTTTTCAATATATATACTCAAATTGTGACTCATCCATTGATTTCTCATTGAATCGTGTAATTGATTGTTCAAAATATTCATAGCAAAAATAGAGAGAGAGAGAGAGTGTGTGGATTACCATTAGTGTGGGGACAGTATTGGAGGGTAAGAATATATAGTGGAGTATTTTTAAAAATTTAGTGGGGGACATTTTTAAAATTTTAACAAAAACTATAGGTACTAATGTAAATAAATCAGTAGGAGTGGACGCTTTGACTCGTGCTTGATAGGTCCATCCCTCGATAAAAATATAGAGTACATCCGTGTCATGAGAATTCTGAATGTGTCCTTAGTCCAATGATTGAATAAGAAACTTACGTGAGAGTTTTTTTCAATTTTATAACATAGGCACAGTAATATTTATACTCGATGTAAATGAGGTAACGCAATGTAGACAAGGTTAATCAAAAGGTCAATAATTATAAAAAATTTAAGGATAATGCTACTCAGGCAGAATTTTTAAACAGAATTCGTAGGCAGAAATATTTACATTCATTGGATGCATGTGGTGATTGTATGTGGTGGGGCCTCCCACATACATTTAATGGATCTAAAAATTTGTGCTTAAGAATTCTGTTTAAGTAACATTATCCAAAATTTAATGAACTATGACAGGACTTCTGAATTTAAAGCAAAATATCTTCCACTCATACTAAAATTGACTTTTAATGCCAAAATCTAGAAAAAATTTCCTCCTTGTCAATATACTTAAGTGACGTCGTTTGTGGGGGTGGGGGGTTTTGAATGTTAGGTTGAAGAATCATATGAAATGAAGAATCAACAAATTGAGCAATTTCGCATTTATGTATATATGTACCTTAAGCAATTTTGCATTTATGTATATATATCTACACCTTAATGTATTTTTTGGTATATATTTATATTTATTATTTTTTTAATAAGGTGTTTATATTTATCAAGAAGTGAAAATAATAAGAATTTATTGGTCTCTGACACCATATCAGAAAAATAACAGAGTGTCATAGTTGTATTAGATATATACATTTTCCTCACAGAAAGAAATAAGAAATTTATGTAGGATTTGTATCTTTCAATTCTTATACGTACCACATTACTAGTGCTATACTTCACCGTTAACTTACACCAAAAAAACATCGTCGGCCAAAAGATGACAATGATAACTCTTATAGTATGGATAGACTTCTGTTTGTGTCTATGAATCTTTGATAATTCTCTGAAATTGTTCCATTTTGTTTGTAGTTTTTGTTATAGTTGTTAATCTCTAGTGGAAGTGTTCAAATGTTTTATTGGCAATTTAGAGTTTGATTGAATTAGGGGAATGCACAATTTTTTTAGTGGTCAATTATATTGCGTGCTTTAATTGTGATTAACTAAGGATGATTAATTTAATAAATAAAAAAATTATAAATTTATATAGTCATGGTTTTAATGATAACTAAAATCAACCTTACAATTTGTAGGTGATTATAATTTCTTGATATCTAAAGTTTATTCAAATAAATTTGTATGCGAACAAGTCTATTTTTTTGAAACAATGTATGGAGAATTTTTGTAAATGATTGAAACCGACACTGTGCCCAATCAACTTGAATGAGTTTTTTTTACCAAGTACACTATCCCCTCCAGAAGCTAAATCCTGACTCCGTCCTTGTTTGGAACTATTTAAATGCTAATATAGAAATTAAAATGATACTTTCAATCAGCCATGGTGACCAAAAGAATTATTTAGGAGGGAGGGAGGGGGGAGTATGCCTACAATACACCGGGTGAATCTGTCACCATGCATGTACAACACATAAAGTGAGTTACATCGCACATGTGTAATATGTAACATTCAGATTCACCAAATATATTGTAAATCTTGTAGGGGATGCTTAAACAAAATATATGCTATTTTTTTTTTTCAAACTAACAAAAATGTATTTTAACATTCATTAATAATTTTATTTAATATATTATCAACATGATAATAAAAAGAATGATTAGGTTAAAGCCAAAATTTTTAGTGAGTGTATAATTTTATAATGGGGTTTTTTCATAATAAAGAGGCTAACGTGACTCATGAAAAAAATGACTTAACTCTTGAAAAAATTGTGGTGGCAAATTTGAAGAGCCAAAATATAGGGCAACGTGAATGATCTCATTTCGCTAACATGTGTAGAATTCAATTAAGCCTTGCCAAATAAATGAGAGTGAAAAAGATAGGAATTTCTTGTTATGTGACACCATATAAGAAAGGCTTGGATATTGGATATTCTTCTTTTTCCTCTAAAAAAAAGAAATGAAAAATTAGGCCCTGTTTGGTAATACTTTCGATTCCAAATTTCAACTTTTATTTTTTTATTTTTGAAAGTTACAACGGAAATCGCGTTTGGTAATAGAGTTTTCATTTTTGAAAAAATGAAAGTGATGCCAAAATTTTGACAATCCCTAGGCATAATTTGAAAGTTTCATAACAAAGCTTCAGTTTCATATTTCATTTTATAGTTTAAGTTTTGATTCCTGATTTTTTTATAAAATACAATAAATAAAAATTTTGTTTGCTGAAAATATAATATAATATAATACAATAAATTAAAATTTTATAAAAAAGAATAAAAAAATTAGAAAATACAATAAATAAAAAATTGCTTACTCAAAAAATATAAATATAACAAAATAAAATACAATAAATAAAAAATTATAAACATAAATGAAATAATATAAATAAAATACAATAAGTCAATAAGAATAAAAATATTTTATAAAATATTATATATATATATATAAAGATATATGAGAAAATACAATAAAATAAGAGCTATATATAAATACAATTATATATAATATAATAAATACAAAATTATAAGTCAATAAGAATAAAAAACTTTTATAAGATACAATATATATATATATATATATATATAAAAATATATCTATAAAGAGATATATAAGAAGAGCATACAATAAAATAAGAGTTATATATAAATACAATTATATATAATATAAAAGGAAATAAAACAAGTATATATAATAATATATGACAATTACCAAAAACATGTAAATAGTTATAATTTATGACAATTACCAAAAGCATGCAAATGCTTAAAAATAATTTTTTAATTAAAATAAAGTCCTAACAAATATAATTTTGGAGGAAAGAATATACATAAAATATGTAATATAACATTTATGTTGGTTAAAATGAATTGGAACTAATATTTTTTTTTTTTGAAAATAATTGTGAGTTACTAAACATATTTTTAGATTTGTGCTTTTAAAATTTCAACAGCATATGACGCTATCAAACGTATTCTGCTTTTAAAAGAAATGACAACAAAACAATTTTTAAATTTAATTTTTTCAAAAAATAAAATCCAAAAGCGTTACCAAACAGACTTTTCCGTGGTGCATACAAACTTTTCCTTCCCCTTTTATCCAATATGTCTTAAAGTAGTAAGTTATTAACAAGTAAGCTACCTTTCATCTCGAAATAGAAAATTAATTTCCGACTAATTCTTCACTTTTTTTCAGTGGATGACTAATGCTTATATATATTCAATAAACCAATCACAAAATATTTTATATATAAGAAAGTGAAGCTCACACATAATAACTTAATTTAAATTGATAACTACAATATTTTCTCAGAACGAGTATTTTCGTTTGTCATCTGTTTTAATTTTTAAGAGACAAGATCAATAGATAATTTTCTTAAATATAATAAATGAAGGATATGTTAGGGAAAAGTCAATGATTGGTTATAAATTTAGGAAATATTTCAGTATGCACATCATGAAATATTGTTATGGGTCCACCTAAATTTATCAAACGACATGTGCATATTAGGATTCACAAACTTTCATCTAAATTTCTAGGTGGAGTAAGTCATCAATAGAACTTAGAATTAACATGTACAACTATTTAATCACTTTTAAGGTTATATATTTTATACTGATGTAATCCTTTATTCAATAGCCAACCTTAAAATTGAGTTACATGATTTTATTTACAATTTTCATGTAATAATTAAAAATTAGAAAGTTGTATTTGTATCCCAAAAAATACTCTCACACTTCACCAATTCTTTTTAAAAATAATATAATTTTCACTAAAAAAGAAATTGTATAAATATTTTTTGCCTTCTAAAAACAGTTGTGGAGTGTGCGTTTCATTTTATAGAAGTTGGAATATCATTTTTCTAGAGAAATATTAATAGGTTTAAGAACACTTTTGTTATTTATTTAAGACAAAAAGAAAAAATACATTTTGTGGCAGAGTGTGAGTTGATTGGGTAAGTGTTTACGTCTTCAAACTTGATCTGGGAACATTTGCGTCTGACTGTGTGTCTATATATGTCAAAAAACACAGGAGCGACCCCCTACTCTCTCTCTCTCTCTCTCTCTACCATGGAGAACAAGAAGCAGCCATTGCTCTCCGGTCCCAGAGAGGATGACCAAACACCAGACCCTCCCCAAGGCCTTCCAAGACCATCAAACAGGTCTTTCTCATCCTTCATTGCCGACGAGGACGACATCGCTCCGATCAGTGGAGTTCGAGAATTTTTCCGAGCATTCTTAGTCGAATCCAAAAAGCTCTGGTACCTCGCCGGTCCGGCCATCTTCACAACCCTCTGCCAATACTCCCTCGGCGCCATCACCCAAACCTTCGCCGGCCATGTCGGCACTATTGAACTCGCCGCCGTCTCAGTCGAAAACTCTGTCATCGCCGGATTCTCTTTCGGTGTCATGGTACATACCAGATATCCATCAATAACAATACACACATACATAATAAGACACAGTTTCTCTGCTCTTATAATAAAAATCGATCAGAACTTCTATCATTTTCCTATATATTTATATATATCAAGTGTTTGATATTTTTGGTATAATTGAAACAGTTGGGAATGGGAAGTGCACTAGAGACGCTCTGCGGACAAGCGTTTGGAGCAGGACAGCTTGATATGCTAGGGGTGTATATGCAGAGATCATGGGTCATCCTCAACTGCACAGCCTTTGTATTGATGTTCCTCTATATATTTGCAGAGCCACTTCTGAAAGCTATTGGGCAGACCACTGAGATATCAGAGGCGGCGGGGACATTCGCGCAGTGGATGATTCCGCAGCTCTATGCTTACGCCGTGAATTTTCCGATCGCCAAGTTCTTGCAGTCGCAGAGCAAGATCATGGTCATGGCTTGGATAGCCGGGGTGGTGTTGATTCTGCACACTCTGTTCAGCTGGCTATTTATGTTGAAGCTGGGGTGGGGACTGGTGGGTGCCGCCGTGGTGCTCAACGTGTCGTGGTGGCTCATAGTGGTGGCTCAGCTCGTGTATATCTTCAGTGGGACGTGTGGTCGAGCATGGACTGGGTTTTCATGGAAGGCCTTTCAAAATCTATGGGGGTTTGTGAGGCTATCACTTGCATCTGCTGTAATGTTGTGGTGAGACTTCTAATTATTTACTGTAGTAATTTGGGCCGGTCAATTCTAACTCAATTTTATTTTAAAAAATTTGATATTAATTATTTTCTGAAATTCAATTAAATTTGAATTAAAAACAGATATATTCGGTGAAACCATACACCGACACAGGTCTTGACAAGAATATTATTGTTATTAGTTAGTTGGGATCGTACTCTCCTAGTTAGGGAAGAAGTGGTCTATTGATATAAATAAGTGAGTATACAGTATTATTTAATAGTTTAGGCTTTTAGATAGAGGACAAACATTCGACCTGTTACATCCGTCCACTTGAACTACCACTATTCTTGAGTGTATTCAAAATGGACTTCCTTAACTTCTCTACACGTATTTTGGTCCATTTTTTTTAATATGATATTTAACAATAATTTTTGTAAGGAGAAGATATTCACATTTCCATTTTAAATGATTGCACTTCAATATTAAAGAAAAAGACTCCTCTAATCCTAACTTTATAAATAAATAATTATTTTTTTCAAATATCACAACTACCCTTTCATTTATGGTATGATTTTTCATTTCTTCTCTTTCCGATTAACGTTTTTGGTCTCTTGATTTCTTAACCTTCTCCTTTTTCGTTGGGCTTGCAACCTCTCAAAAGTCTCTCTCCTTTGCATCTATTATTTCTTCTGTCTTATTGAATTTTTTTTAAGTAACAATGGAAGATCTCACAAATAAAAAAATGTTTGATTTGAGCAAAGTAATTGATCTTGTTAGCACGAAATATTTTGAAAAACTATTATATCTTCGTGAGACATTCAACTCGTTCGATGCTAATGAGAATGGTAACTTTTTCTGTTATTTTTCTTTTTCTGGTGTATACTTTGAGTTTAGTTTTGGATTTTTTTTTTCCTTTTTATTTTTTAAGTCTTTGAATATTGAAATTTAACTTTTTGATAATAAAAATCATAATTGTTTTGACAATAAAATTACAAGAATAGTGAACTTATAAAAAAGAAAATGAGTATAATATACAACTATCACATAAAATTTGTTCAGGCCTTTTGCATGGATGACATTGCTATGATAATTATTTATTGGTTTAATAAAAGTAAATTTAGGAAAAAAAATTATGCACATGATTTATTAAAAAAAATGATAGTTATGGTATCATAAGATAAAATGATGAATTTAGGATTTTCTTCTCATATATTTTACAAGAAAAAAAATTAGAGTGCAATCATTCAAAATGCACTGCACATTGAGAGAATTCAAGTTCGTGCCTGCTACGCTTTGTGATATATTAGTATTATATTACTATTTTAACCCGACATGTGCAAACCGTGTTACTATATTTAAATTATTATTTCTTTGGTTAAAAAAAAGGCGCATAAAATGTTGTTTCACGTGACACTGATATTCTGTGTTACTTTTGGTTGCACGAGTGAAAGTTACGCTACCAAACAAAAATGCTATTCCTTTGTATTTATCTTCTTTAGAATTTATTTCTTACTTTTCTATAAAAATTGTGCAGCCTAGAAGTGTGGTATTTTATGGCATTAATACTCTTTGCTGGATATCTGAAGAACGCAGAAGTTTCAGTGGATGCGCTGTCTATATGGTGAGTATAACAAATATATCCACTGATATATATACATATATATATATATATATATTCACAGGTGTGTATTAGGGGGTCTAATAAGTGACAAATAATAAGAATTGTCATTTTATATAATAATAAGACAGTTTTTACAAACTGAATTTGTCAGATAGTATATGGTTTTCGTGTCCGAATTGAATGGTTCAGTAGTACAATGACCACAGCTGTTGTTTGTTGATTTCTCTTTGTGGATGAACCCTTAGCATTTAATGTTCTAGAAATGGGTGACAGCAGACTCTGACACAGTCGATAAGACTTAACCCAAAAATATTTTTAATAAACTTCCAAAATAAATATTAATTAAGATGACTTTGTTTTTTTAATAAATTTATATCAAGTAAATCGGATGAAATATAAAATTAATTGTATTTGGACAAGCATTGGTGTTTGAAGAATGACCGTTAGTTGTCCAATTGACCAACTTTTCATATGGTCAAAATAATTATTGTCCAATAGATCTTTGTCCAATTGAGGATGTTAGACATCAATTGCTTACACAAATTCTTGATTGCGATGTAACGTTTTGCACTGACGATACAAAATGAGTGTAAAAAAACCTCCAACACAATGGCAAGATTATAGCTCGATGTGACAACTTGAATAATGCTCTTACAATTTTAGACATGAAACATGACTAGAGTCTATTTTTTGCAGCATGAACATAGTGGGTTGGGCAGTCATGGTGGCACTTGGATGCAATGCAGCCGTAAGGTTAGTTGCAGAAATATTAAATTCACTTTGTTATCGATCTTCAACAAAAATATCGGTAAAAATAAATAAATGAAAATAGTTTCTCACATACTTGTATGTTCAACATATTTGCAGTGTAAGAGTGTCTAACGAATTAGGAGCAGCGCATCCAAAAACTGCAAAATTTTCAGTGGTGGTTGCAGTGATAAGTTCGTTTCTGATTGGTCTTGTCCTCGCAATGATTCTTATAATCTTTCGAAAGCAGTACCCTTCCTTATTTTCGGACAGCGAAGAAGTTGAAGAGCTTGTAAATGATCTCACACCCGTATTAGCAGTTTGCATTATTATTAACAACGTTCAACCTGTTCTCTCCGGTAAGTACTATTACCTTTTTTTTTTTCAAAAATTCAAATAAACGTAGACATACCCACAATATTGCTCTAATCCCCGACCTCTCCTTTAGGAAGGAGAGATCATATCATTTGATCTAATGCCTATTTTTTTCTTTTTTTATTTTCGGAATTCTTAACACTCTTTTTTTGTTTTAACATAGAGTAAATGTATTGTTGCAGGAGTGGCTATTGGAGCTGGATGGCAAGCTTTTGTTGCATACGTAAATATTATTTGCTACTATGTTTTTGGTGTTCCTTTGGGTCTCATAATGGGATTCAAACTCGACTTGGGTGTTGCGGTAATATATATATATATTCTCCATCTTCTTCTTCGTGTTTCTGTGTTTCTATACAATTAAGTTGTTTGTAGGTGCCATGTAGTCTATAATTTGCCAAAAAATTGGAAGGAAAAAACTATCATGATTAAGTTAATCGATTTGAAAATAATTAAACTTTTGTTTGATTCGAATTTTTTTCATTTTTAGCAATTGGAGAAGTTTGTTTGTTATTGTAATGGGTTTTGGTCCTGACATTGATAATTTTCAGGGGATTTGGTATGGCATGCTGTGTGGAACAGTGGTACAAACCTGTGTCTTGTTTGGGATGATTTATAAAACCAACTGGAATAAAGAGGTAACAACTACATAGTACATACAAATAGAGTCCATGTCCCACTTGCATGACATGATTAATTTGAATGAGATCAAACATAAATTTGATGAACTTACACCGAGATAGAACCTATATATATATATATATATATATATATATATTATGGGTTCTGATTTAAATTACAACCATTTCTGATACTAATGCAAGATTATAATTCCGTGGACAATGCATGCAGGCCTCAATTGCTGGAGACAGAATTAAACAATGGGGAGGCGAGTCAGACACCAAAGAGAACGATGTGGAGAGATTGAGCAACTGAATCCAAGAATTTCCAGGAAATTAATTATGAATACAAATCGCGGATTTTCCAAAATTTAGTCAGAGAATGAGGAAAGCGATGATATACCGATATCATTGTTGCTATAAAGTGCAATTCTTTGCGTGAAGCCACATTTTGTAATCTTGTTTTAATCTTTTGTGTTTTTGGTAAATAATCTTGTTTTAATCTTCAAGCAATGCCTTCAAGAGTTGCAAGATTTGTAACTGAGTATCAACTCACCAGCTAATCTGTTCAAACCCAACAGGGTATCTATTTTTTGTGAACCTTTTTTTGCCTTACCCAATGATGAGTTTAACTGTTGCGCCCTTTACATATTGTATTGGTAACCACTCTGTTTTTTCCATTATTCTATGCTAAAAAACTGTATTATAAAGAAACAGTGAATCAACTAACTCGAAAGCAGAGTACCAACTCACATTAGCAATCTAGTTTATAATTACATAGTTCTTGAATCACAAATATTTGAGTATAGAAAAGAAGAAACTTCTAATTAAAAAACTATTAGTGTTGCAAGTTACGAACACCCAGGAAGCTAACATGAAGGCATGAGTTTATCAATACCTAGAAAGCATGGACACGAACACGGGACACGGGTACGACACGACACGGACACAGCGATACGGAAAATTTTAAAAAAATAGGACACGGACACGGCGAGGATACGGCTATAAAATAATAATATAATATATTAATTATTCAATAAAAAAATACTACATTACATAAATAATTCAATTCATCATCAAACAATTAAAAACCAAACAAACTTATGAACAAAAATAGACAAATAGATTAAAATAAATTAAAGAACCAGACTTATTTAGTCTTCTATATATATTTAGCTTAGATTTTAATCATAACTTAGTATCATATAATTTTCATCCGAAATATTTGAATATACATCACTGCTATGAAGTGTCCGATACGTTTTCGAGGAGTGTCCAAGAAGTGTCCGAGAAGTGTCCAAGGAGTGTCCGAGAAGTGTCCTAAAAAGAAAAATATCAGGACACGGGTACGAAGTGTCCGACACGTGTCCGCGGAGTGTCCGAGTGTCCGACACGGTGTCCGAGTGTCCGACACGGGTACGGCACTCTCGGTGAAGTGTCCGTGCTTTCTAGATCAATACTCTTAGAATTAAACATAATCCTGAATGTGAGGTTTGTACACTATAGTTTTCCAATAAATTTTATTTAATTGGAAACTAAAGTTACAAAATTTAAAATTTAACAATTGCCAAACACATCTTGTTAATATACTTCCCCTAATGGACCAAATAGTGATAACTTCGCTGCTACCACATATAATTTGGACCGTCTATTCCAAACCAATTTTTTTGACAGATTTATATAATTTTTTTTCTTTCAATTTAGGTTCTCGCTTATACTTTCTCGGTACGCGAGCGTGCCACAATTCTTAGATCTGTATTTGTGGCCAAACGGGAGCCAAGCAAATATTATCGATTGTTCTACAGCTTCTAGAGTTGTGAGTGTGTGCACATGTGCCGAAGCTAATTGTGACGATTGAAGAGAGCAGAAATAACATTCTCAAAGGTTCATAATACTTTGGCCAAAACTAAAGGACACTCTGAAACTTGAAGTTTGTTGATGAGAATTTAGAACGGAAATCACAAGTGAGATGATAAAATACATTTTAAGAAAGATGTAACTTTATCTTCATTAACTTAAAGCAGTACAATGAGGATCAGTTACAAGCTCTTGGACGGTACAATGTAAAAGGAGACCTAACTGCATGCAAAAGAGTTCACTAGTTGAACCATTGATCACCTATTACAAGCTAAGTCAGGCCTGGCTAAGACAAAAGGTAAAGTTAGCTAAGTATTACACTACCACAAACATGTGAATGTATGAAAGTGCAGAGTTACACTACCACAAACATAGTAATAACTAAGTGTAAGTCTTGATGGCGTATAATCGAATTGATGTATTGAAAGTAGTTGTGTTGGTGATAAACCTTTGACTTCATCATAAATGAGTTCTATTTATAATGTCTTAAAGTCCTTAGTCCATGGTTTGGATGCATGCCACGTGACCGTCCGGGATGTCCTATTGATAAAGGTTATAATTTCACGTGAGATACAGTATCTTTGATTGACGCTGATGTGACCCCCTAAGCTTGTCAACAATGCCGACAAACTTATCTTCCTACAGACACTTGACTGTTTAACTTTAGATACTCGAGTGTTTGCTTTATTTCGATCGCATCGCTTTATACCCTTGTCGGTTGATGGGATAGGAGCTGACACCTTGTCCCTTAATTCATCTGCATCAGTCGACTCTTACCTCCTATTTACAATGTCCGGCCATAGGAACAGAAGCATTTAGAAACATACTAGAAATAATTAGTCTTATTGTGAACGCAGGTTGGACATGATTGTGAGGAACGTTTACATGAATTGGAGTGGGACTCAGTCCTACTTCTTCTACCTTTCTGCTCTTCTGATTTGAACTCTATTTTTTGTCACATCATGTCTAGGCAAACCAAATGCCCAATTTGAATGCAAGCCGTTTGAAAATTTCGAAAGGAGAAATAATTCCAAATTGGTTAGTCACAAAACCACTTATCTTCCAAATGTGATATTCAAAATCTTAGTGTACATGGAATTAATTTGTAATAATTATCACCAGGCATTAGACCAAGCAAAAGATTATTTAAAAAAGTGACCGCTTAAATCGAACAGCCTCAGAAACAGCAGAATTGTGAGGCTATCATAATTAACAAGGTCGACCCAAGTGAAACCCCACACTAGTGATCCAAAGCAACAATTAATAAGCACCAATTTGAGAAGAACATTATTTCTTGGATTTCCAAGAGAATGGCATCAGAAGGCATCTAAATATATCCTCCATGGTGAGTTTGAACCTAAAAAGGATTTGTTTTGATAAGAACTTGTATCATGTTTTCACAATGTCCTCACTCAATTTTAGAAAAATATATTGAAATTCATGATTGTAAATTGCAAATCAAGTTAATAAGGAGTGTAGTTAAGTGATATTTCTTGTATCCAAAAAAAAAATTTGTATGTAGCTTTTGTTTATATTTTTGTTTTTGTATTAGGTAGCTTTGAAAAGTGCAATGAAGGTAGACAAACAATTTAATGATGTCTGATTGAGAAGGTTGGCAAAAAGTGCTAGAAAAGTGCAAAATATTCCCTCGCTACATAGGAAACGTGTAAGTAGTCTCTTTTATTTTATTTACCAATTTGTTCTTAGTTGCACAATTTTTAATTAATACAATATGCTCAATATTGTTGGATTGAGTTTGGATATCCAATCCAAAATGTTAAACCATTAGGTGGAGTGACCATTACTTCATACAAGTCTCAAATTCTCCTCTACCAATGACTTGTTCTGCCCAACAATCCCCCTCACAAATGAGACTTTATGACGATTAGTGCTTCAGTAGTCATTCCGTCGTCTAAGAGATCATTGAGTCCACATGCAACAATTACCACTCGTTAAATTTTGAGTATCCAATTCAAAAAATTAACTCATTAAGTAGAGTGACATTCCGTCAGCCAGGAGATCTCAAATGGAGCCAGACTAAAATTGGTGTCTCTCTGTAATTGAACATGGAGCCGCCAATGGTATAGTTGAAGCGTGATATTGAGATTCTAATTATATCTTCTAGTAATTAGATCGATCCAATTATCATACTATCAAGATTGGACTATTTATCGCGCAGGTACACTGCCCCTTGTTGAATATGTTGGTTGGGCCTCGTCTCATTCAATTGAATTGATTTGACTGCTTTTCCTCGTTTTGAGAAGTCTTGTTGGCGTCCAGTTGTTGCCAAAAGACTGTCGTGTCGGAACGGAAAGAACACAAAAAAGGCTCAAGCTGTACCTTCTCTTCGATTTCTGTCTGGTTGAGGTGTGACTTATATAATGCTGGTTCTTCCATCAAACGTACAACCATTTCAATCCACATTAATTTGAGAAGTTGGGGAAAAGAGAAAGTGGAGTGGCATACTTTAGTAATCATATTGTATGTACAAACTGTAAAAAGTTTTTTCTTTTTTTTTCTTAAACAGAAACTTGCATTGCTGTTTGTTCTGTAAAGTTCTGAAAAATGATTGTACGGCTGTTTGTTCTTGCAACTAAAAAAAGTTTGCCGACTAGCAACCAGAAAGAAATTAATAATTATATTATTGTAAGTCCATATAATGGTATCACATTAATGTACATCGGTTATTTTTGATTATGTGATTTTATTTATTAGGATGGCCTTTGAAGAGCTGAGCTCAGATAAAGCCCAAACCAATAATTAAGAACAACCAATAAACATGGACTAACATTGAAGGCCAAAACCCAATAATCAAACATAAGGAAACACAGGCCCATTGTAAGACTCAGCAAGTGAAATCGAAACCCAATCCTCATCACCAAATCGAAACCACTTTAAGTAGCCTCTACGATATGTTTGGTACGATAAAGGATAACACTAGTTATGAGTAAAAATAAAGAAAAAGATAGTTTTAATCTTATATGTGTTTGGATGAATAATAAAGGTAATGATAATTAATATATTTGGGAAAAGAAAGGAAACTATTTAATTTTTTTTTTCATTATACCCTTTTATATAAAGAAGTTTATCTTTTATTAAAATAAATGCAAAGTTGGTATTTACAAAATTTTATTAAAAAATGTTAGCATTTCTTTCCCTTTCCTTCCATTTTTGGAAGGATAACAAAGCTCGCTCCTCATGCTTTAGGTTATCCCTCCAAATCCATCCATTTCTTTTCTTTTATTTTCTTCCAAAATTTTGTGTCAAATACAAAAAATCATATCTTTTCATTATCTTTCTTTTCTTTTCCTTCCATTTATTTCCAACCAAACTGGGCCATAGAGATGAATAGGAATCCTCATTAGCCAAATGCAACTCCGGAAGCCACAAGTTATGTACCCAATTTAAGAATCCCCATTGATGTCAATGGAGAGGCTTAAACTACTTGTGTTGAGTCTGGTGCTCTCGAAGAGGGTCGGATAATCGGCAGTGGCAAGTTCTAAGTGGCACAGGCATCTTTTGCAATGTCTGAGTCCTTCCATTTCGAAATTAGTAGTCTGCCTCTAATTGATTCCATAATCCTGTCGAGTAAGGCAACTTGTGATGATCTTGACGACGAGAAGATCTGAGAGTTGCGCTCCATCCATATGTGGTATACACAGGCACCAAGGACCAGTTTGTTAATGGAGTTGGCCATTGATTTCTTCTTCTAATGGTCGGACGACTATGAGTAGCGCGGTGCAGAAGTGGCTGCGAAAGTTTATTTAAAACCTAGCGGGGGTGAATAGGTTTAGTTACTCGTTTGCTTAATTTTTCATATTAATTCAATTTTAAGTCTAATTAAAAATTAATCAAACACATAAAACAAGTAAATAATATAAAGTGCAAGTAAAGTAATGATAACACCAAATATACGTGGAAAAACTTAAGTCGAAAAAAAACCACGGGTGAGGTTGTAGCCCCGGAGAATCAAATCCACTATCGTCGAAGCAAAGTACAACAGACTCTGTCTCAAACTCACACCCACTCCACTTTGACAATAACTTGATGCGGAACTTCTTAAGCTTACTTTTGCGACTCCTTGTCCAATTGCTACAAACTTTTGGTTAACGTCACAATCCTTGTAGAAGGGTAACTGGAAGAATAGGAACACTCCCCCTGAATATTCTTTCCCCTTCGTAGTGTAATATGAATTCTCCTTCCTCACGAACAAGTTGTTGAGAAGAAACCAAAAACTCCGATATTTGATCGAATAAGATAACTCTGTTGTTGTTTTTGTACTTTTGATCAGATTGATATATAACACTACCCTAAGATCACTCAATGTATATGTGTGTGCTCTCAAAAGAAAAATAAACAGAAAAATCAAATAAAATTTTTATGTCCTAAAAATACTCTCAAAAATCTTTATCTCTCTAAAAATATAATCTATTTAAGCACACTTGTAGAGAAAATATTATTGAACCAAGATTTTCATCCAAGGTTATCTTAGTTATTTTGATGATAACAAAATATTGTGAGTGTTAGGATTTAATGTCTCCTTAAGTTTGTACTTATATAAGTTACGTTCTAACAAGACTCAAAGTAAGACAAGAAGACCAATAACATCTTGCAAAGGTATCTAAGACTCACATTGATTATGTCTATCTATGTTCAAAAGCTCATATCAATGACATGAGAAAAGGATGAAGGCAATAATATCAAAAAAAGAAGATTTCATCCAAATTTCATCAAGATCCAATAAAGATATTGAAGATTAGGTAATTCAGTCTCGGAGAGTGTAAATGTAATATTTATAAAGTTACTTTGATGTTCTCATGTGAAAACTCTAAGACCAATGCATTTCATGCATATCATTCATAAGTCCTTAGACTATAAACAATAGGCCATGTACTTTATTTATATCATTTCGAATTGTCTCTAAGAATTAGAGAAATAAGGCTTTGAACTTATATATTCAAATCATGAAAAGCTTTAAGTAATATTGAGAGGTTCTCCAATTGAAAATATCTTTAATTCTTAATATTTGCATTTAGTAAAGTATGAAGACAAGGATCTTGGATCAAATTGATTTATTTCATAAGACCATAGTTGACTTTAAGGAGATTCAAGTTTGTCAAAATATTCAAAGAACCCACCTCATAACTTAGTTGACTGGAGGACCCAATGCAACTCATGCATATCATTTTAATGGTCTCTAGATATGTAAAAATAGGACTTAATCTTATTTGAATCTTATCTTAAAAGTCCTTGATGGTTTAGGCTTTATTTGGATGTCAAAACTCTGTATTTTTCATGTTGAGCATAAATCAATTAACTTATACATTCCTATCAGTTGACTAATTTGGACAGAGCGTTTTTGACATTTCTAGAGGGGCAAAATAGTCAACTTATCCAAATGCATCAGTCGACTTATGCCTTAAAATAATTTTTTAGAAAAGTCTTTTTATCAGTCAATTTATACATATCTATGATCAGTCGACTAATTTGGACAGAGCGTCTTTGGCATTTCTAGAGGGGTAAATCAGCCAACTTATTGAGTTTTATCAGTCGACTTATACTACACCAAAACACATCTTTGTTTTGAAATGATGAATTAGTCGAGTGTCTCTAAATGAACGTTCGACTTATCAGTCAACTAATTTTTTACATAAGTCAATTGATTTTACATGAACATATATGAATAGCTAGTTTATGCATTTAAAGATTTTCAACCACTTCCAAACGGATATAATTCATTATTGGGCTATAAATACACATTGTATATGTATTATACAAGTGAGAGAGACCACCAAATATATTGTTGATCATTCATTGTTGGTTGAATCTATCATTAAACTTACAATTCATATTCTATACAGATAGTCGCCATACTTGACCATATTCTTTCAAACATCAATTCATTTGTGATATTTCATTCATCATTCTAGAGTTGAGCTTTTTTATTGATTCATCAATTCTAACTCTAGATTTAAGAGTGTTTTGAATTTGTATATCTTGTCTATTTGAGAGACACTTATTGTATACAAATTTCTTATTCTTGAGAAAAGAAGACCAAGAGGTTCTCTTAGCATGAGTAGCTTAAAGAAGCTTTGTAAGAGTTTTTCTTTAACTCTGAAAAAAAGAAAAGTTCATTCTCTACCTTAAAAGGAGAAGGATTAGGTAGCGTTCTCCATCTTTTAAAGTGAGCAATGGTTATCTTTTAATCGTCAAAAGATAAAGGAAGCCCGAGTTATGCACTTGTCAAAGAAGTCTTGGTGAAGTTTTCATTGAGTAAGGAAGCCCAAGTAATTCACTTGTCAATTGTACGATTTGCTTTCCACCCTTAAGGAAGGCTCTATAGTGGAAACCTCAAGAAGTGCTCTTGAGGCACGAACGTAGGCTAGAAGAGCCGAACCATGTAAAAATTATGGTGTCAATGTTTGCATTTCTCTATCTTTACTCTCCTTACATTATTATGTTCATTATTTTTGTTAAATGTCTTTATGTTTTGAATAAATATGAAGAGTATAATTGTGTGGAGATATTGTACACCATGTACTTGATGAGATGTCTTTATGAGCTTTAATATTATTTTAGCATTGATAGACATATATCCACTTATATCATTTCATTCATTTTTTAATGAACCATTTTATGAATGAATGAGTACCTATGTAAGTTTTATTTTTTACATCATATCCATAGGTAATTGCTCAAGTACCCTTTTAATAGGTTTACTCTTTTATTTTGGTAGTATTTATTTTATAATTGTTTATTTAATGAATGTTGTTTAAATGTTTCATACGAGGATGATGTGATGTATGCTTCAAATATATTGGTTGAGTTGTGAATTTGATTATTTTGTAAATTGATTGAGTATTTATTTGATTATCTTTTTGCAGATCAATTTGCATATTATGTGTTTGATAAAATGCGCAATCAACATTTTCACACACTACAAGCATGATATGTTACACTTTTATGAACACTTCATTTATTGTATCCACTAGATCATTTAAATGCATAATAGTTAGAGCATTCTCATTCCCACTTGTTGAATATATAAGTTTATCAAGTGTTTGACAAAAGTTCAAACAAGCTTACTTTTGTCAAAATGAGCCAAACCGAAAAAGTTTCATCGTTTGCCTATTGTCCCTATTTATCTCCTTCTAGGGACAATTCTTAAGTAACAATTGGTATCAGAGCATGGGATCTTGAATAGGACTTAACCGTCTTAAAGTCGATTAATGACAAATAGTGATGAATAACCCACATTCGAATTAGGACAATTCTCAAATAGAATTTCAATACTTTATAAAATTTATTTACATTCATTGGAAGTAAAGAATGAAGATTTTCATTCAACCCAGAAATTATAGAATGTGGCTAATCATTGGGAATAAACCTCAAAATTTGTAAGAGTACAAGTCCTAAAAGAAGATTATAAATTAAATGCATATGATTCAAAATTATTTTAGCTCAATGCCTGGGTTATGAGCATCTTTTATTGTGCATTTAATTCATATGAATTCTTTTCATGCATATAAAGTAGGAGAGATGGGACATCTTGAAATAATCTATGAGAACCTTTAAGTTAAGTGGCAAGCTCATAACTCATAAGATTGTGAGAATGATTCATTTTGAAATTCTCTTTTTGTAGTACTCCTTTTTGAGAAGAATCTTAAAGAACCCCAATCTCTTGGATTAAAAGACTTAAGCTTTAAAAAAAAAAAGAGTTTTTTAAAGGAAAAATCAATCTTTTTACTCTATGTTAAATGTTGTTTATCTTGGGTACACATGATATGTTCTAAATGATTAAAAACGTCCTAAATGGCATAGGTGTTTATCTAGACTATTCTTTTGAATAACAAAGAATAAATCTATGCAAATTACATATGATTAAGTGAAACTATTTCCTCAATAGAAAACTCCAAAGATTCAATAAATTGTAAGAGAATCCAAATATTTAAAGTTGAATTTCAAAGAGTTAAACAAGTCTTTGCACGCTTAGATTAAATTGGAATTAGGAGACTTTGAAGTTTGCTCACTCTCCATAAAATCATGATATATGATCGTTCGAGGATTTAAAGATGCAAATTCGAACCGATGGTTTGTCTATGTGAAAATATCATGAACAATTGGTCTTAATCAAGACTTAGCAACTTGATCTTCAAGACCATAGAAAAGAAGTGTTGATTCTTCAAGTATATGTTAATAATCTTATATTTGAATCAATAACTTGTGCAAAGTTTTCATAAATTTGTCAAATTTCTTAAAAAGTGAACCTTTAAGATTGAAAATCCTTAAAAATCTTTTCAACTCATATTTGTATATTCCATGATACTTAAAGTGATAAGAACATTGTTATACTTAACTTGGTATATGAACATCTTTGATATAATCATACCATTCTTATACTTGAGTATTGTTTATTTGATGCAACCATTTGAGCTCAAAGTTTTTGATCTCTTTTACTATATTTTGGTTAAAAGATTAGGTGGGAAGTAATCTTTTACATCAAACTTATAATTGTTTTATAAACAATGATTTTGATTAAGAGATTAAGTGGGATGTAATCTTTTTTATCAAATTCATTTATGATGAAATTGTTGATTTGCTTGATATGCCAAATTCTTAAATCAACAATTAAAGAATTGTGCAAATATTTTGTAAGAATATTTTATAGGCCAAAATTCTTAAAGATAGAAAAGTTCTTTGAAAGTGGTTTATGAAAATTCATATAAGATAAGTGGCAAGCTTATGTTTCATAAAACATGCTCATATTTAATAAGCTAGTGACAAACTTATTATTCTCAAAGCAACTTTAGGGAAATATGAAACACTTTGAAAATGACTTATGAGAAAACCTATATAAGCTAGTGGTAAGTTTATAACTCATAAGACATGTGCATATTTAGTAAATTAGTGACAAACTCATTATTATCAAAGTGTTCTTGAAAGAAATATTTGCACATTGGATATGCATAGAAATATTAAGAATATTTGATTTGACAAAGTGCCAAGAAAGTATAGATATTTCATTCTTAAATCTATGAACATCAAGTTATATAATCACCTAAACTTAAAGGATATGAAATTTCAAACCTTGAACTAAAACTTTAATCCTTCGGTTTGTGAAGATTTATGTTATTATATTATGATTAATGGTTTTGATTGAAATAACTTTGGTTATAAATTTTTTCATCAAAATCATACATGGAAGTATGTTGATTATACAAATATGTGTTTATTATTTTAGGATAATTTATTTTATTAAAATTTCATGATTTTCACTCCATGTATTTGGAAATCAATCAAACAGTTGCAAAGTCTCTCTTCTCCTTTCTTTTTTCTTTTAACTCCTCCAATCAAAATGTATGATTTGTAAGTGAGAATTACTTGTACAGCCACCTAGGGGTGCAACTTGGGTTGGGCAACACGAACTCAATTCGAGACCAGCCCTATTTTTTATGGGCTTGAACAACTATTTTTACAAGTGGGGTTGAACTTGGGTTGATATGCTAACTACCCAAATTATATACAAATTTTGTAATATTACAAATTTTCAACAACCCAACTTGTAATATTATTTGTACACAAATTTTTTATTTTAAATATATTATATATAATATTCAAATTATGATAACATCTTTCTTTTCAACTTTCTTTATTTAAATCTTAATTTATTGTATGTTAACACTTTGGATAATTAATTTTTAAAAAATTTGTTTGTAATTTTTTAAAAATTTGCATTAAGTTATTAATTTTGTGTGTGAGCAATCTAATGTGAAACTTATTAAAAATCACTTTATATTTTTAACATGGAGATTGGTGATATAAATAACACGAATTAACCTCACTTTTTAATTCGAAATCTCAATCCGAGTTACAAACCCGAGTTTAAAAATCTAAGAATAGGTTAGGTTAGGGTTGAGTAGTTAGAGTTGGATTATAATTAAATATTTTATATGTAGAATTGAATTCGAGTTGTACCGCTCAAGTTGCAGCGGTACAACCACACCATTTATTTTACTATTACTTATTTAATATATATCTATAAAGATTATAATCAAATATAATACCAGGGATCTGGTCCATTTGGTATGGTCACTTTAATGAGACTTGATACGTTGACTGAAATAAGTGTCCAAAATGGGGAGCAGCTTATTTGCATTAATTACACAAAAGTAAGACGTTAGTTTCTCTACCAATAAATAGGCCAACTGTCCAACTAAGATATTTATTATACAAAAATGTATTAATTACTCTAATTGATTTTCACCAATAAATAGAACAACTGTGAAAAGGCTGTTCCTCACACTCCTCTTGCAATATTAAATAATCTCTATTAATAGAAAGCTTTTTTTATATATAAGTCAATGTTTCGAATTTTAATTTTGATCTTTTCAAGATTTGTGCAGCTTAGAGATATGGTATTATACAGTATTAATTCTCTTTGCGGGATATTTAAAGAAGGGTAATGCTACTCAGACAGAATTTGTAGGCAGAATTCATAGACATAAAATTTTACATCCATTGGATGCATGTGGTGAGTGTATGTGGTGGGACCTACCACATGCATCCAATGGATGTAAAACTTTCTGCTTATGAATTCTACGTACGAATTCTGCCTAAGTAACATTACCCTTTAAAGAATGCACAAGTTTCACTGGATGCATTCTCCCTATGGTGAGATAGTTATGTCACACAATAATTACTTATTTTTCCATTGAAAGGTCCTTCTAAATATAATGTTTTACGCATAATTTTTTATAATAATAGTACAATAGTCTATTTCTCTCTTTTAAGTGTTCTATAAAATTATTTATTTACATTCTTATATTAATTTTATTTTATAAAAAAGAGAATATTTATCTGATTCAACTTTATTTAGACTTTTTAATCTATTTAATAAAAATAAGGAAAATTTAGGTAAAACATCACATTTTCCGGTAACTTTCACGCTATACAAACCTTGAAATGATACTTTCTCACAACTTCTTAAAAAAATTTCATTTTCACCAAATGCATGATAGAAAATTAATTTTTCTTTCATTCACTTCCTTTCAATCAGTTTTCACTATTAATTTTCATCTCACCAAACCTACCCTTTCAAGTTACACCCCTTTTTAAAACATGTGCAAGTTTATCACGAAACATTCTCACTTTGAAATGCGATCTTTGTGATAGTTTTTTTAAAAGATTTATGTTGATAAATACATATACATTCCAAATATTTGTATCTTAGGCAAATGAATGCATTACAAAATTTGTTATAAATGTGATTAGGTCAATCACTAGGGACTCTTTGAAAAGAAAAAAAAAAGGAAAAGAAAAAAAATCACAAGGTACTCTGACTGTGAACTCCAACTCTCATGATACCTTTTTTTTCAAAAGATTGTGTTGATATAAATATTGCACATAAATATTCCACATATTTGTGTGATCTACAGACAAAACAAATACATTGACAAAAGTTGTTACAAGTATTATTACCATTGTACAGTACTTATAGTAGTATATACTTATTATTGTTTTGATGTACTGTTGCATTTGCAGCATGAACATCTTGGGCTGGATAACCATGGAAGCTATAGGATTGAATGCAGCAGTAGGGTTTGTAACAAAATCCCCTAGCTCCCTACTGAACTGTTTGGCTTCTATATATAATCAACAAACATGCATAAAAAAATATTGCAACAAAATTAATTAAAATAAGAAGAAATGGGGTTTTTTCATAATAAAGAGGCTAACGTGGCTTTTGAAAAAACTGATATGGCTCTTGAAAAAATTGAGGTGACAAATTTAAAGAGTCAAAATATAAGGTAACGTGGATGATCTCATTTCGCTAACTAGGGTTGTAACTCGAGCGAGTTAGAGGTACAACTCGATTTCAACCCTACATATGAAATGTTCAAACCTAACCTTACTTCCAATCTTAACTAGTCAACGCTAACCTAACCTATCCTTAAAATTTTAAACTCGGAATTGCTACTCGAGTTGAAATTTCGGGTTAGAAAGTCGGGTTATTTATATCACTAATCTCTATGTTGCAAACTTAAAGTGATATTTAATAAGTTTCACATTAGATTACACCTGAACACAAAAAAAATTAAGAACTTAATGCAAATTTTTAAAAATTACAAACAAATTTTTAGGAAATTAATTATCCAAAGTGTTAACATAAAATAAATTAATATTTAAATAAAGGAAGTTGAAAAGAAAAAAGTTATCATAATTTGAATATTATATATAATATATTTAAAATAAAATATATATATAAAAATAATATGATAATTCGGGTTCGGGTTAGGCTCGGATTGTTGGCACCTCAACTCAAGCTAAACCCTAATTAAGTTCGGATTGATATTTTGCAAACCAAGCTCAACCTTAATTGTAAAAATAATTGTTCAAGTTCATAAAAAATTACGCTGAATTTGAATTCGGCTAGAATTGCACAACCCAAATTGCACCCCTATCGCTAACATGCATGTGTACAATTCAATTAAGCCTTGCCAAATAAATGAGAGTGAAAAAGAAAGGAATTTAACGTTCTGTGACACCATATAAGAAAAGGCTTGAATATTCTTCTTTTTCCTCTAAAAAAAAAAATGAAATGAAAAATTATGTGGTGGATACAAACTTTTCCTTCACTTTCTATCTTTTTATCCAACTTGTCTTAAAGTTATATTTTACCGGAAAAAAAAAAAGTCTCAAGTTCTTAACAAGTAAGCTACCTTTCATCTCCAAACAGAAAATTAATTTCCGACTAATTCTTCACTTCTTTTCAATGGATGACTAATGCTTTTATATATATATATATATATATATATATATATATCAATCACAAGATATTTTATTTCATGTACATATAAGAAAGTGAAGCTGACACGTAATAACTTAGATTCGTTTGATAACCGTTTATATTTAGTGTTTATATAAATAGTGTTTTTGTTACATTTTATTTATCTATAAATATGAGTATTGTTTGATAGCAAAAAAATGTTTGACTTATTTTAAAAATTAGAAACAAAAAACATGTTTGTTAACCTTAAACTGTATCATTAAAAAAAAATCAACACAATAAATTGCATAAAAAAGTTAAGTTTATGCTACAACAAATCTATACAGCAATAACAGAGCAAGAAATATACATAAAAAATAAATAAATAATATTAGGTTATATATATATATATATATATATATACACATTGCAAATTATACTATAAAACTCTCATGACCCACAACCCAGGGGTGTACACGGTTCGGTTCCTTACGATTGTTGGGAGAAACGGAACCAGAATCGTTCCCAACGGTTCCTTAATTTTGAAACTGGAACCGTTGAGTTTGGTTCAATTCAGTTATTATAGGAGTTGTATTAAACCTTTTAATATTTATAATAACTCCATTGTTTAAAATTTTTTATATAACAAAATGTTATTGATGTTGTTTTAAAATTGTTAAATAACTCGCAAGTGTACGAATCTATTGAAGTATAGATCGGCAAGAACGAGGTCGAACCCAAAGGAATGCTTTGAGAAGAAAAACAAAAACAAATTTAAATTAATTTAAAACTAATCTAGTTTAAACACAAGTTTAGTTGATTTGAGAGAAATTAAACTAACATGAAAATAAAATAACACTATTGAAATCAAATAAAGAAAATAACTAAGGTTTTGGATTCACCACCATTAAATCCATGAAGTTTCTAATATTCATTTATTAATTCCCAAAGTTAGAGTAGCAATCAAGAAATCAATCTATTGCTTACTCAAGATTTAACAATAAAGCACTATGAAAAATATATTAAAAGGTAGATTTTCCTTCGCTTCACTTGTGTAAAATTCTAAGCATCCTATGTATTCAATTTAATGAAAAATATAAGATCAAAGATTATCACTTTTAAGAAATATAAACCCAAGCTTAGATTAACTATAATATTTTCTAACTACCACATATACATGATATAGATGGTGAAAGAATTATAAGATAATTAATCACAAGAAGCAAAAATCATAAGCAATTAAATCACACACATGAGAATCAATTAATGAACAAAAGAACTTCACTTCATTAATGGAAGTTTCCTCCTCAACCCTAGTTGAGGAGTTTAGTTACACATGGTAGAAGAAGAAGAAGAAAGCAAAGTAATAAAAGACATAATGAATAAATAAACCCGGATTGTCTCTGTCTTCTTTGCCCTTGCCTCCACTTCTTTTTCTCCCTCAAAATAGCCTCCAATTCACCTCTTTATACCCCAATAGAATACATAAAGTCCTAATCCAATTAGGAGATAAAGTCCTAATCCAATTAGGAAATAATTAGGGTTTTCCCGCAGCCCTAAATAGGTATATTTTTCTGCTGACATTCGGCCTAAGTTTTGACCCAGTAGAAGTCCGATTCATGAAATTTACGTGAAATATAAAAGTGTGCAGAATCAAATTTCATTCAACCTACGCGGGAATTAAGTCGAATTGATACTCGGAAATAAGCTTTTCAGTCCACTTTCCAAAACGGGATTAAAACTGGATTCAGTGTAGAATTGGGCTTTAGGCCCGTAATCTTCTTAAGCAGTTGTAATTCTCTTGAATCTCTTCCTTGGGCTGATTTGAGTTGAAATATGGAGTTGAATGGACCCATTAGATGTAAGCTTCATATAACCTTCTTAGATATCATCTTTGAAAGCCTAAAATCATGGTTTTATCTGAAATAATCATTAAGGCCCTGAAAAAGACAGAAAACACAAAAATAGAGTAAAATCACATATAAATTATCAGTAAGAGAATAAAATATGTAAATTAAGAGGCTAGAATGCGTAACATTCAACGCCGATCAGTTATTATAATTATTACAATAATTTTATAATATT
The DNA here is from genome assembly GCA_026545225.1 of Cornus controversa. NCBI lineage: Eukaryota > Viridiplantae > Streptophyta > Magnoliopsida > Cornales > Cornaceae > Cornus > Cornus controversa. The sequence goes on along the minus strand of CM048846.1, from coordinate 95,607,724 downwards.
TATATATATAATAGAAAATAATTATTGGAGTTTATAACTATATATATATATTCAACGGTTCCGGTTCCAAGGCTTAGAAACGAAATCGAAGTGACCGGTTCCTAAAATTTGGAGTCGAAACTGAAACCGTAGTAAATAGTTTAGTTCGGTTTAGCTGCAATTCTTTATGGTTCCACAGATGGTTGAGACTTTTTTTTTTTTTCTCAAATAAGATTTTTTTTAGCATAAGTAACTATTTCTTATTATCAATGATATTAGTAATTATGCATATTGTATCTAATATTTTTTTCTCAAGACAATTGATACTCTTTAATTCTATCTATACTTAATAATTCTAATATTTTTGTCGTTGTATCAACCAATAGTCTTTTATAATTTGTTTTTTTCATTTTCCCACTTTTAGTTTCAATTTTTAATTAAAATAATATAATCACCATTGTAGATAAAAAAAGAATTTTTTTTAATAAATACTAAAACATTATTTTGGTATTTAGAATTTGAAGATTTAGCTATAGTGTTGTTTTAAAAGTGTTTTGATAATTTACAAACAACACAAAAATCATTAAATATGTTTATCCTAAAAATTTATTTTTATGAACAATAAATACTAAACTAGCTATAGTGTCGTTTTAAAAGTGTTTTGACAATTTACAAACAACACAAAAATCATCAAATATGTTTATCCTAAAAATTTATTTTTATGAACAATAAATACTAAACTTAAACAGTTACAAACGGGCTCTTAATTTAAACTGATGAGTATAACATTTTCTCAAAACAAGTATTTTAGTTTGTCATCTATTTTAGCTTTTAAGGGAGAATATCAAAAGATAATTTTAAAAGAATCACGTATTCACTGCTTGTTTGGAGAAGTTTTCTGATGCTACAAAAAATTCTTTCAGGTATCAAAAATTATTTTAAAAAAAAAATGTAATATTTGGTTAGACATATGTAAAGACTTTTTCGAAAAAATCGATAATCAAAAATTCATTTTAGAGAAATAAAAAAATCAATGATCGGATATTCATTAAGGAAATATTTCACTATGCACGTCAAGAAATATTGTTGTGGGTCCACATAAATTTATCAAACGACAAGTGTATGTTAGGATTCACAAACTTTCTTCTAAATTTCTAGGTGGTGTAAGTCATCAATAGAACTAGAATTAACATGTACAACTATTTAATCACTTTTAAGGTTATATATTTTATACTGATGTAAGCCTTTATTCAATAGCCAACCTTAAAATTGAGTTACATGATTTTATTTACGATTTTCATGTAATAATTAAAAAATAAAAGGTTGTATTTGTATTTCACAAAATACTCTCGCACTTCACTTATTCTTTTTACAAATAATATAATAGGTTTAAGAACACTTTTGTTATTTATTTAAGACAAAAAGAAGAAATACATTTTTGGCAGGGTGTGAGTGATTGGGTAAATGTTTACGTCTTCAAACTTGATCCAGGAACATTTGCGAGTTATATATATACACACACAGAGGAGCGATCCCCTACTCTCTCTCTCTCTCTCTACCATGGAGAACAAGAAGCAGCCACTGCTCTCCAGTCCCAGAGAGGATGACCAACCACCAGACCCTCCCCAAGGCCTTCCAAGACTATCAAACAGGTCTTTCTCATCCTTCATTGCCGACGAGGATGACATCGCTCCGATCACCGGAGTTCGAGAATTTTTCCGAGCATTCTTAGTCGAATCCAAAAAGCTCTGGTACCTCGCCGGTCCGGCCATCTTCACAACCCTCTGCCGATACTCCCTCGGCGCCATCACCCAAACCTTCGCCGGCCATGTCGGCACTATTGAACTCGCCGCCGTCTCAGTCGAAAACTCTGTCATCGCCGGATTCTCTTTCGGTGTCATGGTACATACCACATGTGCAAACCGTGTTACTATATTTAAATTATTATTTCTTTGGTTAAAAAAAAGGCGCATAAAATGTTGTTTCACGTGACACTGATATTCTGTGTTACTTTTGGTTGCACGAGTGAAAGTTACGCTACCAAACAAAAATGCTATTCCTTTGTATTTATCTTCTTTAGAATTTATTTCTTACTTTTCTATAAAAATTGTGCAGCCTAGAAGTGTGGTATTTTATGGCATTAATACTCTTTGCTGGATATCTGAAGAACGCAGAAGTTTCAGTGGATGCGCTGTCTATATGGTGAGTATAACAAATATATCCACTGATACATATATATATATATATATATATATATATATATATATATATAAGAATTGTCATTTTATATAATAATATGACAGTCACAAATAATAAGAATTGTCATTTTATATAATAATATGACAGTTTTTACAAACTGAATTTGTCTTCGTCCTTTCCGATTTGAATGGTTCAGTAGAACTATGACCACAGCTGTTGGTTGTTGACTTGTCTTGTGGATGAACTCTTAGCATTTAATGTTCTACAAATGGGTGACCACAGACTCTGACACAGTAGATAAGACTTAACCCAAAAATATTTTTAATAAACTTCCAAAATAAATATTAATTAAGATGACTTTGTTTTTTTAAGAAATTTATATCAAGTAAATTGGATGAAATATAAAATTAATTGTATTCGGACAAGAATTGGTTTTTGAAGATTGACTGTTAGTTGTCCAATTGACCAACTTTTCATATGGTGAAAATAATTATTGATTATTGAAATAAAATGTTCACTTTTGACTCAACAATTTTACATCAATCGATTAAGATGTCTATTTTTTAAGATGTATGGTATTGACCATATAGAATGCATACAAAAACCTCAAACAAAGGAGGAGATCCTCTCTCTCGACTGGATATATACAATTTTAGACATGAAACGTGAGTAGAGTCTATTTTTTGCAGCATGAACATAGTGGGTTGGGCAGTCATGGTGGCACTTGGATGCAATGCAGCCATAAGGTTAGTTGCAGAGATATTAAATTCACTCTCGTATCCATCATCAACAAAAACATCTGTAAAAATAAATAAATAAAAATGGTTTGTCACAAACTCGTGTGTTCAACATATTTGCAGTGTAAGGGTGTCAAATGAATTAGGGGCAGCGCATCCAAAAACTGCTAAATTTTCGGTAGTCGTTGCGGTGATGAGTTCGTTTCTTATTAGTCTCGTCCTTGCAATGCTTCTTATAATCTTTCGAAAGCAGTACCCTTCCTTGTTTTCGGACAGCGAAGAAGTTGAAGAGCTTGTAAATGACCTCACACCAGTGCTAGCAGTTTGCATGATCATTAACAACGTTCAACCTGTTCTCTCCGGTTAGTACTATTACCTTTTTTTTCTTCAAAAATTCAAGTAAACACACACATACCCATAATATTGTTCTAGTCCTCGACCTCTCCTTTAGGAAGGAGAGATCATACCATTTGATCTCATGTCCATTTTTTTCTTCTTTTATTTTCGGAATTCTTAACTCTTTTTTTGTTTTAACATAGAGTGAATGTATTGTTGCAGGAGTGGCTATTGGAGCTGGATGGCAAGCTTTTGTTGCATACGTAAATATTATTTGCTACTATGTTTTTGGTGTTCCTTTGGGTCTCATAATGGGATTCAAACTCGACTTGGGTGTTGCGGTAATATATATATATATATATATATATTCTCCATCTTATTGTTCATGTTTCTATGCAGTTAAGTTGCTTGTAGGTGTCATGTAGTCTATAATTTGTCAAAATTTTGAAAGGAAAAAACTATCATGATTAAGTTAATCGATTTTGAAAATAATTAAACTTTTGCTTGATTCGAAATTTTTTCATTTTTAGCAATTGGAGAAGTTTGTTTGTTATTGTAATGGGTTTTGGTCCTGACATTGATAATTTTCAGGGGATTTGGTATGGCATGCTGTGTGGAACAGTGGTACAAACCTGTGTCTTGTTCGGGATGATTTATAAAACCAACTGGAATAAAGAGGTAACAACTACATAGTACATACAAATAGAGTCCATGTCCCACTTGCATGACGTGATTAATTTCAACGAGTTAAAACAAAATTTTGATGAACTTACACCGAGATAGAACCTATATATATATATATATATATATATATTTATATTTTATGGATTCTGATTTAAATTACAACCATTTCTGATACTAATGCAAGATTATAATTCCGTGGACAATGCATGCAGGCCTCAATTGCTGGAGACAGAATTAAACAATGGGGAGGCGAATCAGACACCAAAGAGAACGATGTGGAGAGATTGAGCAACTGAATCCAAGAATTTCCAGGAAATTAATTATGAATACAAATCACGGATTTTGCAAAATTTAGTCAGAGAATGAGGAAAGCGATGATATACCAATATCATTGTTGCTATAAAGTGCAATTCTTTGCGTGAAGCCACATTTTGTAATCTTGTTTTAATCTTCAAGCAATGCCTTCAAGAGTTGCAGGATTTGTAACTGAGTATAAACTCACCAGCTCATCTGTTCAAACCCAACAGGGTATCTATTTTTTGTGAACCTTTTTTTGCCTTACCCAATGATGAGTTTAACTGTTGCGCCCTTTACATATTGTATTGGTAACCACTCTGTTTTTTCCATTATTCTATGATAAAAAACTGTATTATAAAGAAACAGTGAATCAACTAACTCTAAAGCAGAGTACCAACTCACATTAGCAATCTAGTTTATAATTATATAGTTCTTGAATCACAAATATTTGAGTATAGAAAAGAAGAAACTTTAAATTAAAAAACTATTAGTGTTGCAATTTACGAACACCCAGGAAGCTAACGTGAAGGCACGAGTTTGTCAATACTCTTAGAATTGAACATAATCCTGAATGTGTGGTTTGTGCACTATAGTTTTCGAATAATTTTTATTTAATTGGAAACTAAAGTTACAAAATTTAAAATTTAACGATTGCCAAACACATCTTGTTAATATACTTCCCCTAGTGGACCAAATAGTGATAGCTTCACTGCTACCGCATATAATTTGGACCGTCTATTCTAAACCAATTTTTTTAACAGATTTATATGATTTTTTTCCCTTTCAATTTAGGTTCTCGCTTGTACTTTCTCGGTATGCGAGCGTGCCACAATTATTAGATCCGTATTCTGTGGCCAAAAGAGAGCCAAGCAAATATTTCCGATTGTTCTACGGTTCTAGAACTGTGAGTGTGTGCACATGCGTCGAATCTAATTGTGACGATTGAAGAGAGCAGAAATGAAATTCTCAAATGTTCATAATACTTCGGCCAAAACTAAAAGACACTGTGAAACTTGAAGTTTGTTGATGACAATTTAGAACAGAAATTACAAGTGAGATGATAAAATATATTTTAAGAAAGATGTAACTTTATTTTCATTAACTTAAAGCAGTACAATGAGGATTAGTTACAAGCTCTTAGACGGTACAATGTAAAAGAGACCTAGCTGCATGATGCTAAAGAGTTTGCTAGTCGAACCATTGATCTCCTGTTACAAGTAAGTCAGGTTTGGCTAAGACAAAACATTACACTACCACAAACATGTGAATGTATGAAAGTGCATAGTTACACTACCACAAACAATCTAAAAACTAAGTCTAACTCTGGATGGTGTATAGCCGAATATATGAATTGAAAGTAGTTGTGTTAGTGATGAACCTTTGACTTCATCATATATGAGTTATATTTATAATGTCTTAAAGTCCTTAGTCCATGGTTTGGATGCATGTCACGTGAACATCTGGGATGTTCTCTTGATAAAGGTTATAATTTCACGTGAGATACATCCTCTTTAATTGACGCCGATGTGACCTCCTAAGCTTGTCAACAATGCCGACAAACTTATCTTCCTACACTACAGGCACTCGAGTGTTTGACTTTTGATACTTGAGTGTTTGATTTATTTCGATCGCTTCGCTTTGTACCCTTGTCGGTTGATGGGACAGGAACAGGCACCTTGTCCGTTAATTCATCTGCATCACCCGGCTCTGACCTCTTATTTACAATGTCTAGCCAAAGGAACCAAAGCATTTAGAAACATACTAGAAATAATAAGTCTTATTATGGCTGCAAGTTGGATACGGCTGTGAGGAATGTTGACATGAATTGAAGTGGGACTCAGTTTTGCTTCTTCTACCTTTCTGCTGATCTAAAGTCTATTTTTTGTCACATCATGTCTAGGCAAACCAAATGCCCAATTTGAATGCAAGCCTTTTGAAAATCAAAACGAAAAATAATTCCAAATTGGTTAGTCACAAGAAAACTTATCTTCCAAATGTGATCTTCAAAATCTTAGCGTACATGCAGTTAATTTGTAATAATTATCACTAGGCATTAGACCAAGCAAAAGATTTTTTAAAAAAGTGACCGCTTAAATCAAACAGTCTCAGAAAACAGCAGAATTGTAAGACTTATCATAATTAACATGGTCGACTCAAGTGAAACCCCTCACTGGTGATCCAAAGTAACAATTAATAGCCACCAATTTGAGAAGAACATTATTTCTTGGATTTCCAAGAGAATGGCAACAGAAGGCATCTAAATATATCTTCCATGGTGAGTTTGAACCTAAAAAGGATTTGTTTTGATAAGAACTTGCATCATGTTTTCACAATGTTCTCACTCAATTTTAGAAAAATATAATGAAATTCATGATTGTAAATTGCAAATCAAGTTAATAAGGAGTGTAGTTCAGTCATATCTCTTATATTAAAATAAAAAAAAAATTTGTATGTAGCTTTTATTTATTTTTTATTATGTAGCTTTGAAAACTGCAATGAAGCTAAAGACGCAATTTAATGATGACTGAATGGGAAAGTTGGCAAGAAGTGCTAGAAAAAGGATGATAGACAAGTTTTTAAGGCAGGGGAGGCTATAGATGAACACTTTTAAGTCTTTAATTAATACAATATGCTCAATATTGTTGGGTTGGGTTTTCGGCTGAAAATGAATCTAAGTTGTTCGAACTCGGTCTCGTTAAAGGCTTGGCTTGGACTCGTTTATTAAGCAAACGAGTCCGAACAATGTTGGACCGACTTGTGAACTTGAGTTCGTTTATAGCTTATAAACGATTATGAACACAAATCTTTATTAAACGAGCTTTTTAAAATAATGACAAACCCGAGCTCAGCTTTTCGAGCTCGGCTATGCTCGATTCATTTGCAAATATCCAACACAAAAAATTAGCCCATTAGGTTGAGTCACTATTAATTCATATAAGCCTCAAATTTTCCTCTCTACTAACCGATGTGGGATTCTTTCAGCTGGACAATCTCTCCTCAAAAGAGACTCTCTGGTGGATAGTACGTCAACAACCATTCCGTAGGAGATCTTCGAGTCCACAAGCAACAATTGAAAAGTTAATTCTGATACCACTTGTTAAATTTTTATTATTCAATTCAAAAAATTAACCCATTAAATAGAGTGACATTTGTCTCATATATAAGTCTCAAATTTTCTTCTCCACCAACAGATGTGGACCGGTTCGCCCCCAACGAGTATACAATTTACACTGCTCAAAAGTACACAAAGGTCCTAAATCTAATGCATAAAAATGGAAATTGAAAGGAGGGTACGTAAATGCACATGGAAGACTTGGAAGTTCATTATTGCCGGAACCCACCAAGCTGCAGTACTGACAATGAGATGACCTTACACCAAGTGTTTCGAAAAAAGGTTGCTAAACTTTTAAGAACCATCACAGTAACACAAAAAAGGCTCAGGCTGTACCTTCTCTTCGATGTATGTCTGGTTGAGGTTTGAATTATAATGCTGGTTCTTCCAGCAAACGTACAACTATTTTAATCCACATTAATTTGAGAAGTCAGGGGGAAAAAAAAAAAGTGGAGTGGCGTACTTTAGTAATCATATTGTACGTACAAACTGTAAAAAGTTTTTTTTTTTTTTTTTTCAAACAGAAACTTGCATTGCTGTTTGTTCTGTAAAGTTCTGAAAGAAAAGAAGAAAGGCAACTAGAAAAAGTTTGTCGACCAGCAATCAGAAAGAAATTTAAGCAACAAATAATTATATTATTTTAAGTCCATATAATGGTATCACATTAATGTACATAGCTTATTTTTGATTATGTGATTTTTATTTAGTAGGATGGGCTTTGAAGAGCTGAGCTCAGATAAAGCCCAAACCAATAATTAAGAACAACCAATATCATGGACTAACATTGAAGGCCAATGCCCAATAATCAAACATAAGGAAACACAGGCCCATTAATTGTAAGACTAAGCAAGTGAAATCGAAACCCAATCCTCATCATCCAAACCGAAACCACTTTAAGTAGCCTCTAGGATATGTTTGGTATAATAAAGAATAATATTACTCATGAGTAAAAAGAAAGGAAATGATAGCTTTAATCTTCTGTGTTTGGTTGATTAATAAAAGTAATGATAATTAATATATTTGGAAAAAGAAACGAAAGGAAACTATTTAATTTTTTTTTCATAATATCATTTTATATTTTAAAGACAATTTATCTTTTATCAAAATAAGAAAAAAGTTGGTATTGATAAAGTTTTATTAAAAAAATGTTATAATTTATTTCCCTTTCCTTTCATTTTTGGGAGGATAACAAAGCTCGCTTCTCATGCTTTAGGTTATCCCTCCAAATCCATCAATTTCTTTTCTCTTCATCCAAAATTTTGTGCCAAACACAAAAAATCATATCTCTCATTACCTTTCTTTTCTTTTCCTTCCATTTATTTCCAACCACACTAGGCCATAGAGATGAATAGGAATTCTCATTAGCCAAATGCAACTTCGGAAACCACAAGTTATGTACCCGATTCAAGAATCCCCATTGTTGTTAATGTAGAGGCTTAAACTGCTTGTGTTGAGTTTGGTGGTCTCGGAGAAGGTCGGATAATCGACAATGGCAAGCTCCAAATGGCACAGGCATCTCTTGCAATTTCTGGGTCCATAATCCTATCGAGTAAGCCAACCTGTGATGATTTTGACGACGAGAAGATCCGAGAGTTGCGCTCCATCCATAAGTGGTATACACAGGCACCAAGGATCAGTTTGTTAATAGAGTTGGCCACGAATTTCTTCTTTCAATGGTCAGATGACTGTGAGTAGCGCGATGCGAAAGTGGCTGCGAAAGTTTGTTTAAAATCCAGAGGTGGTGAATATGTTTACTTGCTTGTTTGCTTAATTTTTCATATTAATTCAATTTTAAGTCTAATTAAAAATTAATCAAACACATAAAGCAAATAAATAAAATAAAGTGCAAGTAAAGTAATGATGACACCAGATATACGTGGAAAAACTCAAATAAAAAAAAATCACAGGTGAGGTTGTAGCTCCGGAGAACCAAATCCATTATCGTCGAAGCAAAGTACAACATACTATGTGCTAAACTCACACCCAGTCCACTTTGACAAGAACTTGATGCGGAATGCCTTAGGCTTACTTTCGCGGCTCTTTGTCCAATTACTGTAGACTTTCGACTAACATCACAATCCTTGCAAAAGGATAACTGGAAGAATACGGACACTCCCTCAAATATTATGTCCCCTTCCTAGTGCAATATGAATTCTTCTTCCTCACAAACAAGTTGTTGAGAAGAAACCAAAAGCTCCGATGTCTGACCTAATAATATAACTCTATTGTAGTCTCTGTACTCTTGATCAGATTGAAAACATCACCCTAAGATCACTCAGTGTATATATGTGTGCTTTCAAAAGAAAAACAGACAGAAAAATCAAAGAGAATATTTGTCCTAAAAATACTATCAAAAAGCTTTATCTCTCTAAAAATAATAATCTATTTAAACACATTTGTAGAGAAAATATAGATTAGTATTTATAGATGAGAGAGTCCTAATATTACTTGGAAAACAAGTTAAAAACTCATAGGAACGTATTAGAGAATTTTTGGTTTGATTAGAAAACAAATTCAGATCAAAAAGAAAATTTTTGCACATGTCAGTTAAGTTGGACCGATCATACTTTTTGGAGGACCGGTGAGACTTTTCAGACATGCTAAAAATCAAAAGTCTCAAAAGAAGTTGGACTGCTCCTAAAAATTAGGGACTGATGGGATTTTGAAAAAAATTTATTTTTAGTTTAAAACATATTTTCTAAGTCTTAAACCTACCAAACTTCAAAACATAGTTCCATCATTCACATACTTGTACTAAGTGATGTTCTCATAAAATTCATGGTATCGAAACACTTGTTGTTCAGCTTCCACGATCGAGACACAAGATCGAATAAAATTACAACTTAATCAACAACTTTTGACACAAAAATATACCAATTACAAATATATATATCACAATGGTTAGTCAAATAAGCTATTCCAACTAGTGGGAGAGATATGAAACCCTTATGTGTTTGAATAAAGTATAGATTGAATGACTTCTGTTCAGAGCAGCATAATAAGTAGAGATTGGGTGAGTCGAGAAAAACTATGAACTCCTATCACGATTTGAGAGGCCATTAAATGAGGCTTGCCAAATGATGAATTGGTGTTTTGGGACAAATATGTGGTTCCAAACCATGCGAGCCTAGGGAATAATAGTGTTGATGGGTGAGAGATGGAGTAGGGTGTGCTTCTAAGAGAAGGTAACTGTTGGTGGAGTACGTTTATAATACACTTAGGGTAAATACATCGAATGAATATGGACCGTGCATGTACAATACGTATGGTGGGTCTCATCGTGCGTGTACAACACACAAAGTTCAGATTCATCAGGTGAATTTACACCGGATGTATTGTAGATCTTCTCCTAATGGTGAGGGGGTCTAGGTGTAGAAGCATTGATCGAGAAACCTAACATTTTATATTATTTTTGTTACATTGTTTCTCTTATACTTAACCAGTAATCATATGCTTATTTTAAAAAACAAATCCCAAAGTCCACTTGAAAAATTAACACTCTTATACTTAGTAGAAAAGAATGTAAAATAATAAAAAAAATTATGACATCGAAAAGCCGCTTAGAATAGCATTCTCCTTGGAAGAAAAGAATGTAAAATAAAAAAATGTTATGAGATCAAAAAATTGCTTTGTATAACATTCTTACTCCGGAGACAATATGATCTCGATATATCTTTCCACAATTTTTGACCCCAGGTGTGAATTCAAATCTAAAATGTATTAAATGAGAGAGATTCGATACTAGATCGATCCGGATGATTAATTTCGTGCCAACTAGGCATTAACTAAAAATATCTAAACCTAGTGTCGTACTAAGTATACTTTGTTATGTAAATATGTAAATTCTAGATTCATGTTATGTAAATACATGTCATGTAAATATGTAATTTTTTTTGTTGAGATTAAGTTGTGTATGAGACCATATATGGTGAGTAGTTAAAACAAGTAATGAGATGGCACATTTATAATAGTTTGATGAGGTATGAAATTATTTGCAGAGGAAAAAAAAACTTGAAGAGGATCGAGTTTTGTTAATTTATATTTGTACGTGATCTTGTAGCAAATTTTGTTGTCTTGGAAGTTATTGAAAATAAAAATAAAATGATATATTCTCCTTACAAATAATTTATCATTACATTTAAGTGACATATATCTTTTGTAATTTCTTAAAAAGGGTAAAGTTTAGAAAACACTCCCAACTATAGATTTGTGCATGCCGACGTCCTAAAATTTAATTTGTGTGGCTTACCTAGGGGTGGCAATTTCATCCGCTCCGACGCGTTTTTGCCCCGCTTCACCCCTAATGGAGGGGATTTGGTCCACCCCTAATAGGAGTAGAGGCGGGTATGATTTTTTTAAGAAAACTCGCCTTGTACCCGCCCCGCCCCGATTATATACATACATACATATATATATATATACACACACACACACACATATATATATATATATAGTGACATAATTGTGTGAAATGTGTCATTTCTTTTATTATTATATTACTTATATAAATATAATATACTAGATATATGGCAGTCACTAGTTTATCTTGTTCTACTTTATTCCTCTCTTTATCTTATGGCTAAAAGAGAACTCTATCTTGTGTACATAATAGATCTATAATAAAAAAAATTCTTGAAGATCAAAACCGTTTCTATCTCCATCTACATATGTATATATGTTTGTGTCATTTTCTTTGGTCTTATATATTGGGGTTTTGACTATAGGAGTGTTGTATCAGCGTTTGAGTACATTTAGCCCAAGCATCGAATTCAAAGCACATAAAGTAAAGGATTTTAAGAATTTTGTTATTCCTCTCTTTCTCTAAATGGGACGGTGGTGGTATGCTTACCACAAACTCGTTAGGGTTCTTAACGAGAAATAGATTTTGTATTTTCTTAATGGGGTGGGGTAGAATTTTGGCATACCCTCCCCATATCCCTCACTTAACTTTGTATAAAAGGATTTTATTAACTATGACATGTGACATAAAGTACATGAATCTCATTTTTGTCCTTTTAACATGTCAAAATTGTCTCTTTTGAATCGTTATATGCATTTTTAATTTTAAACCCCTCTCTGTCTCTCTCTCTCAACTTTCTCTCACTTTGTGACAATCTCTCTCATTAGATATTACGATTATCTAAAAACATAGGCAAACTGCATAAATATATGATAATAAAAAAATCATTGACTTGTAACTATATGCATTAAACGCCCTTTTAATATTTTTTTTGGGCACAAAACTCTTCAATTTACCGAGGGGTTACTTTAAAAGGATAGTTACTGAAATACCCACCAAGTCAAGAGGGTTTCATGGAACTCATCCAATTGTATGAATTTAGCAAAAAGATTTTGTTTTGTTTTCTTTCTAGATTAATAAGATTTAAACTTATATTTTTTGTTCTATTTGGTATGTACATAATCTCTATAATTTTGAAATTCGGAACAAATTATCCCCTATTGCAAATTGATGATGTCAAACTTTATAGTGTATACACACTCGCACAATATTTGTGTGAAAATCAGATGGTTTTGAAACAAAAGTCAAAATCAATTACTACTTAAATTTAGGTTTCAAACGATGAATACAATGACTACTTGCAGAAAGAGAAGGGTACATTGATTTACCAAACACCTGTAAAACCACGTCGTTTGGGATATGCCTCATTTTGTCATCTAAAATTCTCTTTTTTTTAGTAAAATCTTATTATATTATATTTATGAAAAGCATTTGTTGTCTTATTTGTACACTTTAAAAACTCGGAGTGAGTTTAGGAGACAACAGGATTTATACATACTTGTATCCATGTCATAGGAGTGTTTTTTTTTTCACTGTTATCTTTCAAAAAATAAAACAAAAAATGAATAACTCACAAATTACAACCTATTAACTAATCTCTATCGATCTGAACTAAACTATACTAAATTGATTAACTATTTTTTATATTAATTGATTATGTTATGTGAATTTGCTTTCACGTGAGTGGGAATCATGGATCCCACCAGATAAGAGCTGAACCTTCCACCACGAACTATCTCTCAGCTCTCCTTTAATTCATTAAACCAACTTTCGAGTGTCACAACATTTTGTATAGTAGATAAAAAGTCATACTAGTGAGAAAATCTTTCCATGTTTTCGGGAGTCCAAATCTGAATCCAAAGTTCATAAATGAGTGAGATCGATACCAGATATAGTTTGTCCCATTAATCAATCTTAGATCAATTAATCTTCATGCTAATCAATCCCATTAATCAATCTTTCTCATATATTCTGTGTGAAAGTGATAAATGAGAAATAAATAAAGTACCTTGCAAAGTTGGACTATGGATATTGAAATAAAAATAAATAAAATAAAAAACTTGGACAGTTGGACCAACCATATATATATCATGCAATATGATCTGATCATGTGCCAAACATTCAAGACTACTCTTAATTTCTCTCTCTTTCTCTCTCATGGAGAATTGCAGGCAGCCACTTCTTAGCTCCCAAAGAGAAGATGACCAGATGTACTCAGATAATCCACAGAACATTCTGATAGCATCAAACTCTTCTCTCTATTCATCCTTCACTGTCGACGAAAACGACATCAAGCCCATCGACGGAGTTAAAGATTTCTTCAGAGAATTCTCGGTTGAGTCATGGAAGCTCTGGTACATCGCCGGTCCGGCCATCTTCACGTCCGTTTGCCAATACACCCTCGGTGCTATTACTCAAACCTTCGCCGGCCATCTCGGAACTCTTGAACTTGCTGCCTTCTCCATCGAGAACAATGTCATCGCCGGCTTCGCTATTGGTGTCATGGTACGTACCAAATCTATCATAACAAAAATACACATGATGTATCTTAATTAATACATTTTTTTTTTTTTTTATAAGTATGTGATATATCATAATATGATTGCTGTCACTTAGAAATGAGTTCACAGCCAATTTGATTCAAATTTATTAGTGATTAACCTAGTTATAGAATATTTAAATATTAAAGTTACACCATTGTAACATGTTCTCTAACATTTAGAGTAGATGTAGATGTTTAAATCGATCTACTGTACTCTTAAGGTATGTTGTTATATATATATATATATATATATATATATATCAGTTTTGAATTCATATTAAATTTTCAGTACTAATTGGTGAATTTAATGAGACAATAGTTGGGAATGGGAAGTGCACTAGAAACACTTTGTGGACAAGCTTTTGGAGCTGGGCAGATCAATATGCTAGGGATCTACATGCAGAGATCATGGGTTATCCTCAATGTCACTGGGCTAATTCTGATGTTCCTCTATATCTTCACGGCGCGGCTTTTGAGGCTCATCGGCCAGACAGAAGAGATATCGGATGCAGCCGGAACTTTGGCAGTGTGGATGATTCCTCAGCTCTTTGCTTACGCGATGAACTTTCCAATATCGAAGTTCTTGCAGGCACAGAGCAAGATCATGGCGATGGCGGTGATAGCAGCGGTGGCTTTAGTCCTTCACATTTTCTTCAGTTGGTTGTTGATGCTGAAGTTGGGGTGGGGACTAGTGGGTGGAGCCATTGTGCTGAACGCGTCGTGGTGGTTCATAGTAGGAGCTCAGCTTCTCTATATCTTGAGTGGGACGTGTGGAGCAGCTTGGTCTGGATTTTCATGGAAGGCCTTTCAAAATCTATGGGGTTTTCTTAGGTTATCTCTTGCATCTGCTGTAATGATCTGGTGAGACTCCCCAAACCCTAATTTTTTTTGGAGGAAAAATTATAAATACATGGAACTTTTGGAGCTTAATATACATGAAGTAAAAGCCGGGACATTTCAAAAATATGAATTTTTCTAAAATACTGATTTGGACATGAAAAAATACGATTCATTTTATTCAAGTGTTCAAATTATCCTTATTATTTTGACAATGGACGATCAAAAAATAACTAAATTTTGATCATTTGAATGAAAATAAATTATATATATATATACATATGTATATATATATATATAAAAATATAACATTTATATGACCTTAGATGTTCATTCTTGTTCCATAAATGTAAAAGTAGAGTCATCGACAATTTGACCGAACTCTTAAAACTCCATTTATTTATCATTAAGAGATTCAAGTAACACTTTTTGTCCACGCATATTCCGATTTTTTTGCTGACCATTTTGAATACTAATGATAAAAAAAATAAATTAAATTTTGATCACTAATCGTCAAAATAGTAAGAATAGTTTGAACACGGAATAAAATGAATAATGGTTTTTAATGTCCACATCAACATTTTAGGATAATTTATTTTGTTAAAATTTCATGACTTCAACTCCATGTATTTGTAAATTCAATCAAACAGTTGCAAAGTCTCTCTTCTCCTTTCTTTTTCCTTTTAACTCCTCCAATCGAAATGCATGATTCATAAGTGAGAATTACTTGTACAGCCACCCCATTTATTTTACGATTACTTGTTTCATATGTTAGTGTATATATATATATATATATATATATATATATATATATATATATATATATATATATATAATACCAGGGATCTGGTCCATTCGGTATGGTCACTTTAACGAGACTTGATACGTTGGCTGAAATAAGTGTCCAAAATGGGGAGCAGCTTATTTGGAACATTAAATAATCTCTATTAATGGATAGCTTTCTTTATATATAAGTCAATGTTTTGGATTTTAATTTTGATCTTTTCAAGATTTGTGCAGCTTAGAGATATGGTATTATACAGTATTAATTCTCTTCGCTGGATATTTAAAGAATGCACAAGTTTCAGTGGATGCCTTCTCCCTATGGTGAGTTAGTTATGTCACACATTAATTACTTATTTTTCCATTGAAAAATCCTTCTAAATAAAATGTTTTATGAATAATTTTTTATAATAATAGTATAATAGTCTATTTCTCTCTTTTAAGTGTTCTATAAAATTTAAATTCTTATATTAATTTTATTTTTAAAAAAAGAGAAAATATTTATCCGATTCAACTTTATTTAGACTTTTTAATCTATTTAATAAAAATAAGGACAATTTAGGTAAAACATCACGTTTTTCGGTAACTTTCACGGTATACAAATCTTGAAATGGTACTTTCTCACAAATTTTTTGAAAACATTTCATTTTAACCAAATGCATGATATAAAATTAATTTTTCTTTCATTCACTTACTTTCGATTAGTTTTCACTATTAATTTTCATCTCACCAAACCGACCCTTCCGAGTTACACCCCTTTTTAAAACACGAGTAAGTTTATCACGAGACATTCTCACTGTGAACTGCAATCTTTGTGGTAGTTTTTTTAAAAGATTTATGTTGATAAATACATATACATTCCATATATTTGTATCTTAGGCAAATGAATGCATTACAAAAGTTGTTATAAATGTGATTAGGTCAATCATTAGGGACTCTTTGAAAAGAAAAAAAATCACAAGGGACTCTGACTGTGAACTCCAACTCTCATGATAGTTTTTTTCTTCAAAAGATTGTGTTGATATATATATAGCACATAAATATTCCACATATTTGAATGATCCACAGACAAACAAATAGATTGACAAAAGTTGTTACAAGTATTATTACTATTGTACACTTATAGTAGTATATACTTATTATTGTTTTGACGTACTATTGCATTTGCAGCATGAACATCTTGGGCTGGATAATCATGGAAGCTATAGGATTGAATGCAGCAGTAGGGTTTGTAACAAAATCCCCAAGCTCACTACTGAACTGTTTGGCTTCTATATATAATTAACAAACATGCATAGAAAAATATTACAACAAAATTAATTAAAATAAAAAGAAATTGATTAACTAGTTTTACTAATTAATTGTAATTTGGATAAATGTACAGAGTAAGGGTGTCAAATGAACTCGGTGCAGCACACCCCAGAACAGCCAAATTCTCTGTAGTTGTGGTTGGAATAACTTCGTTTCTGATCGGCCTCTTCCTCGCACTGATTCTGATTATCAACGAGAAGAAGTACCCAAACTTATTTACAGACAATGCAGAAGTTAAAGAGCTTGTATATCAACTTACGCCATTGCTAGGACTCAGCATTATCATTAACAATGTTCAACCTGCTCTTTCCGGTATTTATTGATTTCAAATATGCAATTCTTTGTGCTTATACATCTACACACACACATATATATAGGTGCACACGGTCCGATTTTGATTTTTTTTGAAACCAAATCGTATGGTCCAATTCCATTAAAAATGGAACCGAACCGAATTGGTTTGGTTCATTTTGGTTTCGTACAGATCACCTCTAATATATTATATATATAAAGTACATAATATATATTATATATATAAAATATAATATAAGAGTTGAAGATTAGACTATTAGTATATTACTATACTTAGTTACACTTACAACTTACTCATTTATGTTAATTTATAATATTATAAAGGGTAAAATGCAAAAAAAAAAACCTCCACTATATAGAAAATGTGCAAAAAACACCCATGTTATTTGGTATGTGCATATAAATCTTTATAATTTCAAATTTTGAAGCAAATTGCCCCCTATTACATACGATGATCTCATAATTTTTTTTAAATCAAAATGTATCCTTTTTGTTGTTTCACTTTTTAGCTTTTTTTAAATAAAAAAATTCATAAAGTAAGGGTACTTTAGACATTTTATTGTTCAAATTTTTTCCAAATTGAAGATTTTTACTTATTTGCACAAATTGAAAAATGTAGGGGATTTTGCACGTCCAATATTTTGGAACCGTAATTGAATTGGACAGTAAAAAAATCAGGTCGAGCCGTTCGGTCCGATTTGGACAAATTTTTGTATACCCTTATATATATATATATATATATATGAGTAAAATGCATCAACAATCAATCTTTTAAGTATCTTTAACACCTAATGTCCAAAACTAATATGAATTGCGACAGTTTATGATAGTATAACCTCATAATATGGAGTTTAATGACGAACGCGATTCATGTAATCGATTCCAAATAATTAATAATTAAAAGAATTTGTCGAGTTGAGTATGGGTGATTGGATTTGTTGCAGGGGTGGCCATAGGAGCAGGATGGCAATCACTTGTCGCATATGTGAACATTGGGTGCTACTATGCATTTGGTGTTCCTCTAGGTCTCGTCATGGGTTACCTACTCAACATGGGCGTCAAGGTATATATGTAACACCTCCTCTCCCTTTTTCTTTTTCATGTATTTTTAGATGAAAAAGTATAAAAATTTCTAATTTTTTATACTGTTTCAATCATTGGAATAAAGAATTAAGATGAGAGAGATTCACAAGAGTTTTTGTTAAACACTATATAGTGGAGTTACAAAAAAAAAAATCATAACATTATTCTTTTTAGATTGTCTAGTGCTCTACCTTAGGTCGAATAAGACAATTACTTAAGACTCAGCATGAAAAATGAAATTCCACTGAAATTATTATTATATGATTCATATATATATATATCATAGTACTCTCAGATCATTTCTTTATCATTCAATGTAGTATTAATTACCAAACGGGTGATATAAACTTCCCAATCAATTATACATCATATTGTTGTTACAAGACTTGGAAACATCTTCATATATATATATATATATATATATATATATATATATATATATATATATATATAATCGTTATTAATTGTTATTGATTTATATTGATAATTTATTCAGGGAATTTGGTGGGGAATGCTGTCAGGAACAGTTCTACAGCTTTGCGTCTTGTTCTGGATTATCTATAAAACAAATTGGAACAAGGAGGTAATTAAAACTACATGAATATATATTAATCTATATAGACTTTAATTTACACAAGCAATTGGATTTGTCAATATTGAAAACAAAGGCAAACACCAATATAATTGTTGGCATTGACTAATATTCCACTTGCATGAGATCGTTGGAAGAAATTCGATGCATAAATAATATCGAAATTAAATTAAAATTTTTCATATTTCTCTTAACAAAATGCACCCTTAATTTTCATTTACTAAGTGAATTAAGCGTGTGCTTAATTTAATTAATCTGTTGCTAAATGCAGGCTTCTATTGCTGGTGAAAGAATAAAACAATGGGGGGGAGAAACAGATGTTGTAAGAGTATGATGTAGAAAAAAGGAACCGAGACCAGAAACCATAACATAAGAAGTCATGCATAAATATGTTTACCAAAAATATTTGCAGGTAAAGGATAATCAAATATATATATATATATATATATATATATATATATATATATATATATATATAATCTTGTTTACTAAAAAAAAGAAGAAAAAGATAATCCATTGTTTCATCAATATTGATATATATATTGATTGGCAAAATTCAGTGCTTCCTTTAAAAGGCAGTTTTTTTTTTAATTATTATTTTATTGACAATACTTTTGTGCTACATTGTTGAAAGAATATATACATTGCGCGCCCCAATTCTCTCAAGAGATTATATATATGACTCAATATATATCAATTATCAACTCACTATCCGCTGGTTAAAGGCATTGATGGACCAACTAATTATAAAAAGAAAGGTTTGGTAAGATTTTCTAATTAATTGCATTAACTAAGAAGAAGTTGGTTCTACCTTTAAAAAATAAATAAAAAATTGGTTCTGGAAATCTACTAGAATCTAGACAAGTTAATTGACGGACCAACTATAACTATAAAAATAAAGGATTGGTCAGATTTTCTAATTAATTATATGCATAGACTAATAAGAGTTGGTTCGGGAAATCTACTAGAATCTAGACTAATTAATTGATGGACCAACTAATTATACCAAAGACTAATAAAAAGTTGGTTCGTTTCTATTAAGGCTGTGTTGTTTTTGGATGCACAGAATTAGAGTTTTGAAATTAAAATCGGGGGAATTGAATTTTTTTTTGTTCATAATTCAAAAAATTTCATGAACAAGATTTTTTTCAATTTTACTAATTTCAATTCCATGCAGCCCAACATAGCATAAGCAATTTGCTTAATTATATAAAATGAGATAGATAGGTTGTACTTTTATTATAAGCTGCTGTCAAGACATTTGCTACAAAAACGTACCATATGGTATAGCTTGTACAGAATCTTTTTTTCACTATGGTTGATAATTTCATATATAACTAATAAACCCATGGCCATTTCAGAATATATGTGATTATAGAGGAATAAAAATTGAGAAGATTTTTGAACAGTTGAGAACAATAAGAAGTTAAGAATAATGAAAATAAAAGAGAGAGTTAGAGCTTGTTTGGTTCAGCTTTTAAAAAACTGTTCTCAAGAAGTCAAAAAACAAAAAGAAAATATATATAATTTTCAGATAACTAAAAGAGAATGTTCTTTTATAAAAAGAAAAAAGGCTTTAAAGTGAGTTTTTAGAAATTTTTTTGTCAAACACATTTTTCTATTATTTTCAGATTTTCTGTTATTTTTCCTTTTGTACCAAGGATAATCGATAATATAACATGTGAATTATAAAAAATAAAATAACAATCATTATACATTTTTCTCTTTTAATATTTTTTTATTTCTTATACGTAAATGTTATATGACCATTTTGAAAAAACAGTTTTCACTATTTTTTTTTCCTCCTTGAATTTGCGTTATCATATGACTAGCCCAAATCTCGAAGTCGGATTCATTTTGATTTAGGTCATTGTGGGTTTTGAAGAAGAAGGCCCATGTCTAGATGGACCGATAGCTCATTCCCGGTCGATTTGTTTAAAGTTGGGTCATATTTGTATTAATTAACATGTTGAGTTTGAATTTTGACTATGTGCTCCTTTATAGAAAGGTGTGAGTCTAAAATGTTAGGTTTCACCCACATGGGTGTAGGTTCTTGATACAGTGAACAAAGATAATAATATCGCAAGTATCACAATACAATATGAGGAATAAAAGAGATCTCGTTTGACGGAGAAGTAGACCAACCCAGATAATTTATGATAAAGGCAGGAATGTTTTTGTACCAAAGACAGAGATTAAATGTTTATGGTTGTTGTGATTCTTGATTGTTTGAGTTCTCCCCTTTAATGCTCAACGGACTATTCTATTTATAGTGTTCAATTGATTGAGTAATACACAAAAGTTTAAAGACAAAATGGTGATTACCCATAGTTTAGATCATAGGTTATGATCAACTTGTCAATATTATAGTTTACCTAAAGGGTCAAATTATCTTGCCTGTTACACTCAACTGCGACAGTAAAGCATTAAATGGTTAATGCTAGACTTAACTTTAGACAACGGTGGTGATTGAGCATTTAAAGACCCAGTTGTAACATAGTAAATGTGATGGTAAGAGATTTTGTCTTGACATATGTTTCACCGTTCCCATAGTTGGGCCCATAACAAATGACTTACTCTAACTTCTCTTCCACCAATCTAGAATCCCTCCAAGTGTCCCAGGTTGTCCTAAATTAATGTCAAATGAGTCCTACCTGTGTTCTCTTTAAACATCAGTTCTTACAAGTCTTCGAGAAACATCATGATCAATGTCTCAAAGTTTTCTTTTTCAATTTTTTAGGTTTAACTTAGGATATCAAGGAGCGTTAGGCTTTGTTTTTGAGGCCTTGTTTTATCTGAGACACGAGGAGCACTTAGTGCATTTTTATTGAAGTTTTTGCTTGACCTGAGTTTAACTCAGGAATTTAAGGCTCGAGAAGCACTTGGTGCAACTTTTGAGTTTTTGTTTGATTCAATTTTGACCGGGGTTTTGAGACTCAACGAGCACTTTGTGCCACCTTTAAGGTTTTATTTGACTTGAGTTTGACTCAAGGTTTTGAGACTCGATAAGTACTTGGTGCCGCTTTCGAGGTTTTGGGGTTTTGAGACTCGAGGAGCACTTGATGCTACTTTCGAGATTTTGTTTGACCCGAGTTTGACTTAGCTAGGGTTTTGAGGCTCAGGGAGCACCCAGTGATGCTTTTGAAGTTTTGTCTGACCTGAGTTTGCCTCAAAATTTTGAGACTCGATGAGCAGTTGCTGCCGCTTTCATAGTTTTGTTTAACTTGAGTTTGACTCATGGTTGATGATAAGGCTAACTTGGCTTTTGCTGTGAGTTTCCACGTGGAGAATATGTAGAGGATAACGTGGAGAGTTTACGTGGCCACACCACAATGGGCTTATGAGTCATGAACTCACTAATAATTTTTATGTGTTTTGTAAAAAATTTTAGAACCTATATAATTATTGATAAAGAAAAAAAACAAAAACAAAAATAAATATAATTATAATAGAATTTTTTACGAGCTCACAAGTTGAGCCAAACTGAAGCTTCGCTTTCTAAATTTTTCGTTAGATCTAACTAAACTTAACTCTACTATGTTCATTTGCAATCCTAATCATGTCTAACCATAGGGTTTGTGCTAAGACCAAGAATGGAATCTTTTATCAAAATTTTGCAACAATTAAAATAGCTGAGAATGGGCACACTGCATTATGATCCTCGCAACATCTTCTCTAGAAACACTGTCAATATTTTGCTGCAATCAGAAGTTCTACAAATAGAGAAAATATTATATGGTCCTAGAACATTTGGTCCAATTCATTTGAAACTCTCAGAAACTCCCAAACTAAAAAAAAAAAAGTGGAATTGAAATCTAAAGATGAGTTTTAATTGAATTGAAGTACTAAGGCCCTATTTGGATTGACTTTTGAAAAGCAGCTTTCAGCTTTTCAAGCTCAAAACCCGTTTTAGAGAGTGTTTGGATTGGTAAGGCCGAAGAATTTCAGAGTCCAAAAAGAGTGTTCGAAGGAAGCTGGTGGGTACCAACTTCCTTATTTAGCTTCTGCTTTTCTTTTTCTTCCGCGTAAAAGCTGAAGCAAAAATTATACCAAACAAGGCCTAAGTGGTAATAATTTTTCAATAAGCATGCTTCATTACCATCTAATAGTTTTTCAACAAGTACAAGTCAAACCCGGTGGAGTGGGACTTTTGCTAATTAAGCATTCGTTGGAGTTCTATTCAAAGCCTGACAACAAGACAGAGAGACGCATGCCGGGAAAAAAGGTGTGTGGACAAAAAAGAAAACGGGTTGGTGAAAAGAGAATGAAGAAGAAAAAAAATTAAGAATGAAAGAAGAAGGAGAGCTATATATGAATGGAAAGAGTGGGTGGGCTCATAAATTTGAAGGAAAAAAAAAGGATGTGATTGAAAAATATGGTGGTCCTAGAAAGAAGAGAAAGAGAGGTAAAATTAGGGTGAAAGAAAAAAAGGTAGAGGGGAAAATTAAAAGATGATGAAATAGGTGATCTTTGTACACCATATCACTTTTATTATATAGCCTAATAGAAAATGAGTTCCATTTCATCATATATATATATAGAGAGTAGTGATCTATTGCTCACCGATGAGCAAGATAATTTATCCACACTTTGTATAGTAGCTGTTAGATTTAATCTAACGGCGACATTTCAAACCCCCTTATACTCTTTCCAAAAATTATAAAACCACTCTCTAGTTATTTTAATTTTGGAATTTTATTATTATTGGTGGATTATCATTTCCTTACCTATTGTAAAAATAAAAATAAAAAAGGAAATTTTCAAAAGTAACCAATTGAATAATTCCAAGATATGTCGCCTTCTACTTTTTGCCACAACTCTGAATCATTTTTGAAAATTTCATCTCCAAACATATTAAAAATCATTACAAAACATATCAAAAAAATATTTTTAATTTAGGGCCTTCGGGGTAATTTGAGAAGTTTTTGAAAGTTTTTTACTCAATTGGTTAGTAAATGATTACAAAAGGAGACCACGATTTTGTTGCTATCAACCAACAGAAAAAAGTAAGATAAAAATAAAAATTCTTGAAGTACATTGTCTTCTCGTCATTTAATCGAACAATATAAACTCAAATAATTTAAGCCAAAAATGACCACTGAATCGTATTGATTAAACAAATGATTACTATGAGAATTAAGAAGTATGTGCGTGTATATTTATACACCTATTTACATCATGTGCATTAAATTGAACCAACAATAAGAATGATATTTCAAAACTGTCATTTTTTTAATTTCCTTTTTGATGATGATAAGTCAAGAGATGTACGAGTTCGGTAGTAACAACACTGAACACTCCATCATATACACATCCTAAATGTCTTTTATTTTAGTTTTTTTTTTGTTCTTCATGACAAGAAATACCCTAAATTAAAAATAATTTTTGATATAATTGGAGATAATTATTGATATATTTGGAAATAAAAAATTTAAAAACGATTCAGAGTTGAAGAAGATGGCATATTAGGAAATTATTCAATGGTTTACTTTTGGTAATTTATTAATTATTATTTTTACAATAGGTATGAAAATGGTAATCCACCCATAATAATAAAATTCCAAAATTAAAATAACTAGAAAGTAGTTTTATAATTTTTGGAAAGAGCATAAGGGGGTCTGAAATGTCGCCGTTATATTATATTTAACGGCCATTATACAGAGTATGAATAAATTCTCTTTCTCACCAGTGAGCAAGGGATCACAACTATATATATATATATATACACATCATGAAATGAAAAGGAATGCTAGAGCTTTCAAGGAAAGCTCAAGGGTGGCACAATCAGTACTCTTAAAGACCATTGGATCGTGACACGTAATAAAGTATCTCAGTTTTAATTTTATTTTAAATTTTACTTGTGTGTCAAGTTTTGATTAGTCAGTATTGGTTCCGGGAGTATCTAATAATTTTTTCAAGATTTTGAAGAAAGATGGCGTTTAAGAGGGTTGACCGCCTCTAAAAGAATTTTTTGTTATATTTTAAAATTTCCTAAAAAAGATTATATTATATTAAAATACTTCTTAATTTTTTTTCCCTATTATTATTAGACCCTAACTAATTTGGCAATTTTCTAAAAAAAAAAATCTCTCTCTCTCCTCTCATTATACCAACTGAAATATTGTATTTAATATATACTAACTCTAAATGCTTATTACACTAACTGATAATTTTAAGAAATTAAAAATTATAAAACTTTCCATCTATTATTAATTTTATCTTTTTTTTTTCCTTATTCCACACATTTTTGACTTTTTCCCTCCTCTTTCATCACAACCTTTTATCTTTTCTACTCTCTCACAGACTCTCTAATTTTCATCTCTCTCTTCTTTCAGTCTCTAATTATAATGTATTTTTCTTCTCCCCTTATTATAGCTATAAATTAGGATAAATTTTTTTTTTTTTAAAATAGATAAACTAATTCAATCTCAAAACAAACTCTTGATAAATTTGTTAACCCTAATAAATTTTGTATCGCCTCTTCGCACGGTTCATGCTGTTTTTGTTTTGTACAGGCCAGCTTCTGTTCGTGATGCCCCTAGTTAGGCCTTCTATAGGCTTTTCTTGATTATTGTTTTACTCCGCTCATTGTTGTTGTATGGCTTACCCTTGTTTGTACAGTTCCAATCAATACGCTCTTGTCCTTTACGGGGTAAAAATAAATAAAAAAAAGTACGAACTCCTCGGTTGGGTTCTTTGGCCAGCTGTTTCAATGCTAATATTTTTGTTGTATTATATAATATAAAAGAGCGGTGATATTCGTACTTTATTTTTTTACGTTTGCACTTTATTTATTTATTTTTCTTCATTAATATATCATTACTTATTTTATAATACCACAACTACTATTTGTATTATAAACTTCAACTCTTTTTATCTTTTTTACAAAACTTTTTTCTTGGATCGTTATTTTTTTAAGTACTTTTTTTTTTATCTTATTAAAAGAGATAATTTATTCACGAGAGATCATCTTTTTTTTGTACTTTTGTTTTGGGTCCGGTCAAAAAAATAATTTAATCAACCACGACAAATTTTTTTTTTGGTACAATAAAAAAAGATATTTTCTTCAACAAAGATATATTTTTTTGCTCACCTTTGTTTTTTAGTCCTGTCAAAAGATATATATATTTTTTTTTGGGTCCATTGAAAGAGATAATTTATTAAATAGAAGTCAAAAGAGATAAAAAAAATTTTTTTTGACCTTTTTGTTTTGGGTCCCATAAAAAAGATAACTTTTTTGGATTTTATTTTTGGTATTTTTTTTATCCTGTTCAAAAAGACTAAAAACATTAAAGATGGGACATAGATAGGAGAATATCTGAAAAAATAGTTGTGTAATTTAAAAAAACAGAATTATTCACTAATAAAGTTAAGATTAAAAGTGTGATTTCATTTAATATAAAAGTATAAATGTAAAAAAGGGGAGTGATATTGTTTGGCCAACTCAGCTTATACCAACAAGTAGACACAAGAGCATGTGGGTTGGGTCTAGTACACAATTCATCTACACTAAATACAATAATTGTTAAATGTAATTGTTAAATTTATTTTGATAATTGTCTTTTATATATCAATTACATTTGAATTGATATATTGACAGTTGTGTATGCCGTTGTCTAATAAGTGACAAATAATAAGAAGAGAAATGCTAAACGTTACAATTTTATTTCACGAATTTTAACTCGAATTTATGTGGCAGGTATTAATATCATAAGGACTCCGTGTATGGGGGGAATTCTACCAATAATAACTTACCATTTAATTTTATCTCCTAAAATAATGAACTATACCACCTGTCACATAAATTCGAGTTAAAATTCGTGATATTTATTCGAGACGTATTGCATTGCTCTAATAAGAATTGTCATTTTATATACCCGGATACTATACGGTTTTCGTGTCCGATTTGAATGGTTCAGTAGAACTATGACCACAGCTGCTGTTTGTTGATTTGCCTCGTGGATGAACCCGTAGCATTTAATGTTCTAGAAATGGGTGACAACAGACTCTGACACAGTAGATAAGACTTAACCCAAAAATATTTTTAATAAACTTCCAAAATAAATATTAATTAAGATGACTTTGTTTTTCTAATAAATTTATATCAAGTAAATTGGAAGAAATATAAAATTAATTGTATTTGGACAAGCATTGGTGTTTGAAGATTGAGTGTTAGTTGTCCAATTGACCAAGTTTTCATATGGGCAAAATAATTATTGCCCAATAGACAGATTTGATATGAATCCGAATCTTCAGTCTTTTGCTAACTCATCAATTTTATTGTTTACACAAATTCTTCATTACGATGTAACGTATTGCACTGACGATACAGAAGGCGTGTACAAAAACTTTCAACACAGGAGGAGATCCTCTGTCTCAACTGGATATATACAAGTCAAAATGGCAGCTCAATGTGACACCTGGAATAATACTCTTACAATTTTAGACATGAAAGATGACTAGAGTCTATTTTTTGCAGCACGAACATAGTGGGTTGGGCAGTCATGGTGGCACTTGGATGCAATGCAGCCGTAAGGTTAGTTGCAGAAATATTAAATTCACTTTGTTATCGATAATCAACAAAAACATCAGTAAAAATAAAAAAATGAAAATGGTTTCTCACATATTTGTGTGTTCAACATATTTGCAGTTAAAGGGTGTCTAATGAATTAGGGGCAACACATCCAAAAACTGCAAAATTTTCAATGGTGGTTGCGATGATAAATTCATTTCTTATTGGTCTTGTCCTCGCAATGATTCTTATAATCTTTAGAAAACAGTATCCTTCCTTGTTTTCGGACAGCAAAAAAGTTGAAGAGCTTGTAAATGATCTCACACCCGTGCTAGCAATTTGCATTATCATTAACAACGTTCAACCTGTTCTCTCAGATAAGTTCTATTACTTTTTTTTTTCAAAAATTCAAGTAAACGCACACATACCCACAATATTGCTCTAATTCCCGACCTCTCCCTTAGAAAGGAGAGATCATACCATTTAATCTAATGCCCATTTTTTCCATCTTCTTCTTCATGTTTCTGTGTTTCTATACAATTAAGTTGTTTGTAGGTGCCATGTAGTCTATAATTTGCCAAAAATTTGAAAAGAAAAATCTATCATGATTAAGTTAATTGATTTGAAAATAATTTAACTTTTGCTTGATTCAAAAAATTTTCATTTTTAGCAATTGGAGAAGTTTGTTTGTTATTCTAATGGGTTTTGGTCCTGACATTGATTATTTTCAGGGGATTTGGTATGGCATGCTGTGTGGAGCAGTGGTACAAACCTGTGTCTTCTTCGGGATGATTTATAAAACCAACCGGAATAAAGAGGTAACAACTACATAGTACATACAAGTAGAGTCCATGTCCCACTTGCATGACATGATTAATTTCAATGAGATCATACATAAATTTGATGAACTTACACCGAGATAGAACCTATATATATATATATATATATATATATATATATATTTCTGATAAATTACAACCATTTCTGATACTAATGCAAGATTCTAATTCCGTGGACAATGCATGCAGGCCTCAATTGCTGGAGACAGAATTAAACAATGTGGAGGCGAATCAGACACCAAAGAGAACGACAGTGGAGAGATTGAGCAACTGAATCCAAGAATTTCCAGGAAATTAATTATGAATACAAATCGCGGATTTTGCAAAATTACATATTGTATTGGTAATCTGTTCAAACCCAACAGGGTATATATTTGTAATCTGTTCACCAGCTCACCAGCTCATCTGTTCAAACCCAACAGGGTATATATTTTTTGTAAACCTCTTTTTGCCTTACCCAATGATGAGTTCAACTGTTGCGCCCCTTCCATATTGTATTGGTAACCACTCTGTTTTTGTTGACATTTATATAATTTTCCTGAATGTGATGTGAGGTTTGTACACTAAAAAAAAATTTATTTATCTAATTGGAAACTAAAGTTACAAAATTTAAAATTTAACAATTGTCAAACACATTCTTGTTAATATACTTTCCCGGGTGGACCAAATAGTGACTTCGCTGCTACCACATATAATTTGGACTGTCTATTCCGAACCAAAATTTTCCGACAGATTTATACAAAAAAAATTTCTTCTTTTAATTTAGTTACTTGCTTGTACTTTCTCAGTACCTAAGTGTGCCACAGTTCTTATGCTGCATTTCGTACGCAATAATGGAATGAAATGAAATGTCAATATTATCTTTCTGGATCCATACCTTTATTTGGTAAGAAAAACTAAAGTGAGAATGATCATTCCGTATCATTCCTTTAGAATGAAAAAGAATGAAAATTCATTTCACTTCTTAACCTATGGAATTGTCATTTCATTCCCGAAAAACATTAAAAAATAAAATATAATTATCAAAAATAATATAATCATAATTTCATTCTTGCATCATTTCATCTTTGAAACCGAATAATAGAATGTGAATAACCATTTCATTCCATTCTCATTCTCATTTCATTCTCACTTGAATGGAATGCTTATTCCATTCCATTGTTGCGTACCAAACATAACATTAGATCCATATTTGTGGCCAAACGAAAGCCAAGCAAATATTATCGAATGTTCTACTGCGTCTAGAGCTGTGAGTGTGGGCACTTGCGTGGAATCTGGTTGTGACAATTAAAGAGAGCAGGAATGACCTTCTCAAAGGTTCATAATACTTCGGCCAAAACTAAAGACACTGTGAAACATGAAGCTTGTTGATGACAATTTAGAAAAGAAATCACAAGTGAGATGATAAAATACATTTTAAGAAAAATGTAACTTAATCTTCATCAACTTGAAGCAATAGAATGAGAATTAATTACAAGTTCTTAGACAGTATAATGTAAAAGGAGATCTAGTTGCATGCTAAAGAGTTCCCTAGCTGAACCATTGATCACCTGTTATAAGCTAAGTCAGGTCTAGCTAAAACAAAAGGTAAAGTTAGCCGAGTATTACACTACCACAACATGTGAATGTATGAGAGTGCATAGTTACACTACCACAAACATAGTAAAAACTAAGTCTAAGTCTAGATGACGTATAGCCGGATAGATTTATTGAAAGTAGTTGTGTTGGTGATAAACCTTTGACTTCATTAAAAATGAGTTCTATTTATAGTGTATAAAGTCCTTAGTCCATGGTTTGGATGCATGCACATGGATGTCCGACATGTCCTCTTGATAAAGGTTATAATTTCACGTGAGATGCATCCTCTTTGATTGATTCTGATGTGACCTTCTAAGCTTGTCAACAATACCGACAAACTTATCTTCCTACAAACACTCGTTCTTTCCTAGATGCATTGACATTCCCCTTTTTTTCATTCTAGTTATTGACATTGGAAAGAATGAAGAAAATTTGAGATACAATCAAAGATTTGTGACTAATCCCTCTCCCCCTCTTTTCTCTTTTTTCCCTTTTTTTTTTTTAGAATAAGGGAGGAAAGAGAAAAAAAAGTGGATTCAACATTTACGACACTCGGGTTGAAGTTCGAATTAAATTAATAATAGAGGTAGAATGAAAAATGTGGGGCTAGGACAAGAGTATTATACAAGATACTTAAATGAGAGTGTTTGACTTTAGATACTCGAGTGTTTGCTTTATTTCTATCACATCGCTTTGTACCCTTGTCAGTTGATAGGGTAGGAGTAGACACCCTGTCCGTTAATTTATCTGCATCACTTGGCTCTTACCTCTCATTTACAATGTCCGTCCAAAGGAGTAGAAGCATTTAGAAACATACTAGAAATAATAAGTCTTATTGTGACCGCAGGTTGGACATGGCTGTAAGGAACGTTGACATGAATCGGAGTAGGAATCAGTCCTGCTTCTTCTACCTTTTTGCTGATTTGAATTTTATTTTTTGTCACGTCATGTCTAGGCAAACCAAATGCCCAATTTGAATGCAAGCCGTTTGAAAATTTTGAAACGAGAAATAATTCCAAATTGGTTAGTCACAAGAACACTTATCTTCCAAATGTGATCTTCAAAATCTTAGTGTACATGGAGTTAATTTGTAATAATTATCACCAGGCATTAGACCAAACAAAAGATTATTTAAAAAAGTGACCGCTTAAATCAAGCAGTCTCAGAAAACAGCAGAATTGTGAGACTATCATAATTAACCAGGTCGACCCAAGTGAATACCCACACGGTGATCCAAAGCAACAATTAATAGACACCAATTTGAGAAGAACATTATTTCTTGGATTTCCAAGAGAATGGCAACAGAAGGCATCTAAATATATCTTCCATGGTGAGTTTGAACCTAAAAAGGATTTGTTTTGATAAGAACTTGTATCATGTTTTCACAATGTCCTCACTCAATTTTAGAAAAATATAATGAAATTCATGATTGTAAATTGCAAATCAAGTTAACCAGGAGTGTACTTCAGTGATATCTCTTATATAAAAAAATATATATATTTGTTGGTATCGTTTATTTATTTATTTATTAGGGGAGGTTATACATAAACACTTTTAAGTCTTTAATTAATACAATATGCTCAATATTGTTGGGTTGGGTTTGGGTATCCAAACACTAAAAAATTAACCTATTAGGTGGAGTGACCATTGCTCCATATAGGTGTCAAAATTTTCTTTCTATCAATCGACGTGGGACTCGTTCTCGTTCGGCCCGACAATTTTTCCTCAAACGAGGCTCTAAGATAATACGTTGACGGTCATTCCGTCCGTTAGAAGATTTTCGAGCCCACATACAGATTGGGAGTCTGGTTCTGATACCACTTGTTAAATTTTGAGTATTCAATTTAAAAAATTAACTCTTTAGGTGGAGTGACATTTGCTTCGTGTAAGTCTCAAATTTTCCCCTCTACCAACCCACGTGCATGGGTTCGCCCTAACAAATATACAATTTACACTGCTCAAAAGTACACAAAGTTCCTAAATCTAATGCATAAAAATGGAAATTGAAAGGAGGGTACGTAAATGCACATGGAAGACTTGGAAGTTCATTATTGCCGGAACCACCAAGCTGCAGTACTGACAATGAGATATGACCTTACACCAACTAAGTGTCTTCTAAAAAAGGTTGCTAAACTTTTAAGAACCATCACAGTAACACAAAAAAGGCTCAAGCTGTACCTTCTCTTCGATTTCTGTCTCGTTGATGTGTGAATTATAATGCTGGTTCTTCCATCAATTTGAGAAGTTGGGGGAAAAAAAAGTGGAGTGGCATACTTCAGGAATCATATTGTCCGTTCAAACTATAAAAAGTTTTTTTTCTTTTTTTTTTTTCAAACAGAAATTTGCATTGCTGTTTGTTCTGTAAAGTTCTGCAAGATGATTGTATGGCTGTTTGTTCTTGCAACTAGAAAAAGTTTGCCGACTAGCAACCAGAAAGAAATTCACGCGACAAATAATTATATTATTGTAAGTCCATATAATGGTATCACATTAATGCACATCGGTTTTTTTTATTATGTGATTTTTATTTATTTTTATTTATTGGGATGGGCTTTGAAGAGCTGAGCTCAGATAAACCCCAAACCGATAAATAAGAACAACCAATAAACATGGACTAACATTGAAGGCCAATGCCCAATAATCAAACATAAGGAAGTACAGGCCCATTGTAAGACTAAGCAAGTGAAATCGAAATCCAATCCTCATCATCCAAACCGAAACGACTTTAAGTAGCATATATAGGATATGCTTGGAATAATAAAGGATAGGGTCAAGTGCATTAAACCTCTTTATTATCTTTTTTCTCTCAAAAAAATCTCATGAACTATCATTTAAACACTTAACCCCTGAACTATCTTCTCTCTCTACAATAATCCTCAAATCATTAAATTGTCATTCAAAATCTAACCTTATTTGACACATATGACCTACCCCAAATTTAAATGTCAAAAATACCCTTATGACTCATTATATATATAAATACACTTTATATCTCAGCCTCTACAATCAACATATTTTATTTTATTGTAATTTCTTCTTATATCTCTCTCTCTCTCTCTCTCTCTCTCTCTCTCTCTATATATATATATATATATATATATATTATATATTTATATTTATATATTTATTTATTGTATTTTATAAAAGTTTTTTATTCTTATTTACTTATAATTTTGTATTTATTATATTTATTTTTTTATTATATATAATTGTAATTATATATAGCTCTTATTTTATTGTATTTCCTTCTTGTATATATATATATTATATTATTATTATATATATCTTTATATTTATATACATATATTTTTTATTTATTGTATTTTATAAAATATTTTTATTCTTATTAACTTATAATTTTGTATTTATTGTATTTTATTTATATTATTTATTTATATTTATATTTTTTATTTATTGTATTTTATTTTGTTACATTTATATTTTTTGAGTAACCGATTTTTTATTTATTATATTTTCTAATTTTTTTATTCTTGTTTTTTTATAAAATTTTTATTTATTGTATTAAATTATATTATATTTTTGAGCAAGAAAATTTGTTATTTATTGTATTTTATAAAAACATCATAAATGAAAACTTGAACTGAAAAATGAAATCGGAAACTAAAAGTTTCGTTATGAAACTTTCAAATTATGTCTAACGATTGTCAAAATTTTGATATCACTTTTATTTTTTTAGAAATGAAAATTGCGTTACCAAACTTGATTTATGTTATGACTTCCAAAATAAATGAAAATGAAAGCTGAAATTTTGAATCGGAAGTGTTACCAAACAGGGTATTAGTTTACTTCACCAACAAGCATACATATTAACTAAGGACAAAAAATTAATTTGACTTTTTTGTTAAATGTTAGTTGACGATTTGTCCTTAAGTGTGTGTTTCTTATAGTTCAAGGGGCCAATTTGTAGTTCAGAAGAGTTTATTGCAATCTGGTGATAGTTCAAGTAGGCTTAATGCACTTAATCCTAAAGGATAACATTAGTTATGAGTAAAAAGAAAGGAAATGATAGTTTTAATTTTATATGTGTTTGGTTGATTAATAAACGTAATGATAATTAATATATTTGGGAAAAGAAAGAAAATTAAACTATTTTAAATTTTTTATTATTATACCATTTTATATTCAAAAGACAAAGTTCATCTTTTATCAAAATAAGGGCAAAGTTGATATTGACAAAACTTCATTAAAAAATGTTAGCATTTCTTTCCCTTTCCTTACATTTTTGGAAGGATAACAAAACTCGCTCCTCATGCTTTAGTTTATCCCACCAAATCCATCCATTTCTTTTCTTTTCTTCCAAAATTTTGTGTCAAACACAAAAAATCATATCGCTTCATTACCTTTATTTTCTTTTCCTTCCATTTATTTCCAACCAAACTGGGCCATAGAGATGAATAGGAATCCTCATTAGCCAAATGCAACTCTCAAAGCCACAAGTCATGTACCCGATTTAAGAATCCCCATTGTCGTCAATGTAAAGGCTTAAACTGTTTGTGTCGAGTCTTGTGGTCTCGGAGAGGTCAGATAATCGACGGTGGCAAGCTCCAAGTGGCATAAGCATCTCTTACAATGTCTGAGTCCTTCTATTTTGAAATTAGTATCCTGCCTCTAATTGATTCCATATTCCCGTCAAGTAAGGCAACTTGTGATGATCTTGACGACGAGAAGATTTGAGAGTTGCGCTCTATCCATATGTGGTATACACAGGCACCAAAGACTAGTTTATTAATGGAGTTGGCCATTGATTTCTTCTTCCAATGGTTGGATAACTGTGAGTAGTTCGGTGCGAAAGTGACTACAAAAGTTTGTTTAAAACCTAGAGGGGGTGAATAAGTTTAGTTACTCGTTTGCTTAATTTTTCAGATTAATTTAATTTTAAGTCTTATTAAAAATTAATCAAAAACATAAAACAAGTAAATAATATAAAGTACAAGTGAAGTAATTATAGCACTAGATATATGTGAAAAAACTCAAGTCAAAAAAAACCACGGGTGAGGTTGTAGCTCCGGAGAATCAAATCCACTATCGTCGAAACAAAGTACAACAGACTCTATCACAAACTCACACCCACTCCATTCTAACAAAAACTTGATGCGGAATGTCTTAATTTTACTTTTGTAACTCCTTGTCCAATTACTGCAGACTTTCGTCTAATATCACAATCCTTGCAGATGGATAACTGGAAGAATATGAACACTCCCTCCGAATACTCAATGTATATATGTGTGCTCTCAAAAGAAAAACAAACAGAAAAATCAAAGAGAATTTTTGTCCTAAAAATACTCTCACAAAGCTTCATCTATCTAAAAATAACAATCTGTTTAAGCACACTTGTAGAAAAAATATAGATTAGTATTTATGGATGAGAGAATCCTAATATTACTTGAAAAACAAGTTAAAACCTCTTAGGGACATATTAGAGAAGTTTTTGTTTGATTAGGAAACAAATTCAGATCAAAAAGAAAATTTTCGCACATGTCAGCCAAGTTGGATCGATCTTACTTTTTGGGGGAACGGTTGGACTTTTCAGATATGTTGAAAATCAAAAGTTGGGCCGGTCCTAAAAATTGGGGACCGGTGGGACTTTGAAACATAGTGCTTTCGCTCACATAGTTGTACTAAGTAATGTTCTCATCGAATCCATGGTATCGAAACACTTGTTGTTCAGCTTCCACGATCGAGACACAAGATCAAATAAAAATTATAACTTGATCAATAAGTTTTGACATTGAAATATACCAATTACAAATATATACGTCACAATCAGTGACGAACCCAGGAATTTTGTTGAGGGGGGGCAACCTTTTAACACTAAAATTTTTTTTTCAAGCCATCGTAATAATTTTATTGAATAAATTTATCATTATTCATTGACAACATTTACTTTATTATTAAAAAATTTCAAAAAAATTATTTTCTTCATTATTTTCTAATTTATCTATTAAAAATTAAATGAATTTATTAATTTAAATTATTTTTATAGATATAGAAAGAGAGGGGACAAAGACTCAAAGAGAGAGAGAGGGTAAAAAGGAGAGAGAAATAGATGTCAGATAGAGAGAGGGGACAAAGAGAGAAAGAAAGAGAGGGATAGAAAGAGAAATATTGGGGAGAGAGAGGGGACAAAGAAGGGAAAAGAGGGAGAGAGAAAGATTAAAAAAAAAAGGGGGGCCTAGTGGGGTTTTTTTGTAATTTTAGGGGGGGCAAGGTGTTATATATAAGTATATAATTAAAAAAAATAAGGGTATATAAGAGGGGAAAAAAATTCAGTGGGGGCATATGCCCCCACTGGACCCTTCATGGGTTCGTCCCTGGTCACAATGGCCAGTCAAGAAAGCCATTCCAACTAGTGGGAGAGTTATGGAACCCTCAACGTTTTTGAAGAAAGTACCAGATTGAGTGACTTCTCTTCAGAGCAGTATAATTAGCAGAGATTGGGTGAGTGGAGAAAAACTATGGAACTCTTATCACGAGTCGAGAGGCCATTAAGAGAGGCTAGCCAAATGATGAATTGGTGTTTTGGGACAGACATGTGGTTCCAAACCATGTGAGCCGAGAGAATAACAGTGTTAATGGGTGAGTGGTGGAGCAGGGTGTGCTTCTGAGAGAAGGTAACTGTTGGTGAAGTACATCTACAATACACCCGGTATAAATACACCTAGTGAATCTGGACAGTGTGTGTACAACACGCATGGTGAGTCTCATCACACGTGTACAACACGCAAAATTCAGATTCATCCGTTGTATTTACACCAAATATATTGTAGATCTTCTCTTATTGGTGAGGAGGTCTAGATGCACTAGTCATTGATTGAGAAACCTAACATTTTTTATTATTTTTGTTAAATTGTTTCTCTCATACTCAACCAGCAATCATGTGCTTATATAAAAAAAATCCTAAAGTCCACTTGAAAAAATTCACTCTTATATTGAGTAGAAAATCATAAAAAATAAAAATGTTATGAGATCAAAAAAATGCTTTATACAACATTCTCACTCTAGAGACAGTATGATCTCGATCTTTCCACAATTTTTGAGCCTAGGTGTGAATTCAAAGCTAAAATGTATTAAATGAGAGAGATTTGATATTAGATCCGAATGATTAATTTTCGTGCCAATTAGGCATCAACTAAAAATATCTAAACCCAGTGTTGTACCAAATATACTTTGTTAAGTGGACTTCAATTTTTTTTTCTGTAGGTATCTTCGTCAAGGGAGCATCTAACGGTTCCATACATGTCATGTAAATATGTATTTTTTTTTTTTTTGTTGAAATTATGTTCTATATGAGACCA
This sequence comes from Cornus controversa, assembly GCA_026545225.1. Lineage (NCBI taxonomy): Eukaryota > Viridiplantae > Streptophyta > Magnoliopsida > Cornales > Cornaceae > Cornus > Cornus controversa. Next base: position 95,570,375 of record CM048846.1, on the reverse strand, counting down.
TATATGGTGGGTAATTAAAACAAGTAATGAGATGACACATTTATAATCGTTTGATGAGGTATGAAAATACTTGCAGAGAAAAAAACTTAAAGAGGATCCGTTTCGTTAATTCGTATTTGTACGTGATCTTGTATCAAATTTTGTTGTCTTGCAAGTTATTGAAAATAAAAATAAAATAATATATTCTCCTTACAAATAATTTATCATAATATTTAAGTGACGTATTTCTTTTGTAATTTCTTAAAAAAGGGTAAAGTTTTGAAAACACTCCAACTATAGATTTGTGCGTGACGACATCCTAAAATTTAATTTGTGTGGCTTACCCCCTCAGTTAACTTTCTTTAAAAAGATTCTATTAACTATGACATGTGACATAAAGTACATATATAATCTCATTTTTGTCCTTTCAACATGTCAAAATTTCCTCTTTTGAATTGTTATATGCATTTTCAAGGAAAAATTAGATTTTGGTGACTAATCCTAAACAAAATTACTCTAAAGTGACCATAAAGTCCGAAAAAGATGAATAGTTATCAAAATTGAAACTTAATTGCTAACGAGTGATCATTCGAAGTTAATTTGGTAAAAAAAACACTTCATATTTATTAAACATTTTAAAAATAATTTTTAGATGATGAAATTACCATTTAATATAAAGATAAACTCCTTGAATTCATTCTCCTCTCTCTTTTTCGTTCATCAATCTCATTTTTTCTTTCTAATTTGTCAGTCTACTAATTAAAAAGATAGTATTGATATATATGTCAACAGTTAATGTTTTGATTCTTGATTAATAATATATCTATCAGCTTGCTCTAAAATAATGCTAACTACATCTATTAAACCGCTCTATAGGTTTTCACTCTCCTTCCGCACAGAACTCACAAGATTCAATTGATTCTACTTCCACACATAACTCACAAGATTCAGTAGATTGAATTGGATAAACCTTTAAAAGATCTTTATGTTAGAGATTTCATTCTATTAAAAAAAAAATTTGCAGAATTTTTAATATGACAAAAGAAAAGAATTCTTATGGATATAAATTGTATAGAAAGCACTGTGTAGAACAAGACTACCATTAGAAAGAAACAAAATCACTACAAGATCCAACTATATGAGAAAAAGCTTTTAATTGTTGCCGCTCTAAATTATTGTTTCTTATTCTAATTGTTACTCCAATATTCTGGTTGTCATTACCAAATAACAACTTCTAGCATCACTTACAAATAAATAATAAAAATAAATAAAAATTCACTTTTACACATTATTTGAATCCAATTTTACAGTAATAAGAATATAAATAATACAATATCTGAAAATAAAAATAAATAATTATTAGTTAAAAGTTCTTTCTAAATATTTATTTGGCAACTTGAAAGAACGGCTCATTATTAGGCAACTCTTGAAGTAAAATGTTTAATTGAGATTAATGTAAATGGTAAATTTGTCCAATTATAAATAATTTATTAGATGAAAGATATTTATGTAATAAGTGATCCAATGGTCACTCATTAGCAATTAAGTTTCAATTTTGGTAACTATTCATCTCTTCTGGACTTTATGATCACTTTAGAGTAATTTTGTTTAGGATTGGTCATCAAAATCTAATTTTTCCCATTTTCAATTTTAGACCCCTCTCTGTCTCTCAACTTTCTCACTCTGCGACAATCTCTCTCATTGGATATTACGGATATCTAAAACATTGGCGAATTACATAAATATATGATAAAAAAAAATGACAATACTTATCTACAGACCGGTGAGTAGGTGTTATCTACTGACTACTGATGTGGTCTAATAAAAATGAAACACATCAGCTTTAATTATAAAATTAGTAAAATGATAAATAAGAGAAATATAGCTGTATTGACCCGATTTTATTCGGGCAAGTGACATTACTATTCACACGCATCTTCCCAACTTTCCTTCTCTCTCTTCCGACCCTCTCTGGTCACTGTCCTTCTTCATCACACCCTCCATAGACATGGGATATCATCGCTCAACGAATATTATTTTTCTTATCAGGATATGTAATTTTATCAATAAGATATAAAATCATACTCTCTTCTTTTATTAAAACTTAAATACTATTCATTTGTAGAATTGCTTTATAATAATCTGTAGCACCTGCAATTGCAAGTTTGGGGATCACAAAAGGCTTGGGGATTCCAGTGTGAATGTTCTTCAGGAATGTATGCAATCACAAGCGATATGACATAAGAGACTCTCTTAGCAATGCACTAAAGAATAGATTAAGTAAACAATAAGTTTTGAAACAAATTAAAATAGAAAAAGAATATGGCAAAAGAGGATCTCCATATCAAACAGGCAACAGTGGTAAAAGCCTGAAGGAAATTCACTTTTCTCAATCTTAAGAAAAACTCAAGGTAGACCATCAAGAATAAAAACTCGTAACCAAAAAAATAATAATAATGAATAATATGTCATGGAGGGTGTGATGAAAATGAAGAGTGGAGAAGGCTGAAAGAGAGAAGGAAAGTGTGGAAGGTGCGTGAATAGTTAATACATAAAGTCACATATCAGAATGAAATTGGGTTAGTACAGTTCATATGTTTAATTTTATAATTAAAGTTGATGTATCTAATTTTTATTGGATGATAAAACCTACTAACCAATGAGTAGGCAAGTATTATTCAAAAAAATCGTTGACTTGTAACTATCTGCATTAAATGCCCTTTTAATATATTTTTTTTTGGCACAAAACTTTCTAAATTTATTGAGGGGTTACTTTGAAAAGGACATTTAGTAAATACCCACCAAGTCAAGAGGGTTTTATGCAACTCACCCAATTGCATGAATTTAGTTAAAAGATTTTGTTCTATTTTATTTCTTAATAATAAGATTTAAACTTATATTTTTTGTTCTATTTGACACGTACATAATCTCCATAATTTTGAAATTTGAAACAAATTATCCCCTATTGTAAATTGATGATATCAAACTTTATAGTGTATACACACACAGCACAATATTTGTGTGAAAAGCAGATCGTTTTGAAACAAAAGTCAAAATTAATTACTACTTAAATTTAGGTTTCAATCGATGAATCGTGACTAAAATCACATCGTTTGGTATATGTCTCATTTTGTCATTTAAAACTCTCATTTTTTTTTAGTAAAATCTTATTATATTATATATGAAAAGCATTTGTCTGGAAGCTCTTATTTGAACACTTTAAAAACTCGGAGTAATTTTAAGAAACAACAGGTGTTATACATACTTGTATCCATCTTATAGGAGTGTTTTTTTTTTTTTTTTTTGCACTTTTATCTTTCAAAAAATAAAACAAAAAATGAATAACTCACAAATTACAAGCTATTAACTAATCTCTATCGATCTGAAACAAACTATACTAAATTGATTAACTATTTTTATATTAATTGATTATGTTATGTGAATTTGCTTTCACGTGAGTGGGAATCATGGATCTCACCAGTGACGTTATGTTGATAAAGAGCCGGACCTTCCACCACAAACTGACTGTCAGCACTCCTTTAATTCATTAAACCAACTTTCGAGTGTCACAGCATTTTAAATGGGTGAGATCGATATCAGATATAATATGTCCCATTAATCAATCTTAGATCAATTAATCTTCATGCTAATCAATCCCATTAATCAATCTTTCTCATATATTCAGTATGAAAGTGATAAATGAGAAAAAAATAAAGTACGTTGCAATTTACCAAAAAAAAATTAAATTTACCGAAAAAAATAAAGTACGTTGCAAAGTTGGACTATGGATATTGAAATAAAAAACTTGACATATTTATATATGAAGCTGATATTGGCACTCCACCAATATCTTCTGGCACTCCACTCCTATATTTTTCTAAAATAAAATTACAAAAGTGGTCATATGTTATACCATTTTAGATTCTTATATTTTTAGTATCCTAATTGCCCTTCTAATTCAAGACTCAATTTTAATTTTATTTTATTTTTCTTAAAAAAAAATTTTTAATTTTTTTACTTTAGGTTTACAATATAACAATTCATTTATTACCACTCAAATACTATAGTTTAGACATTTTTTAATTTAAACTTGTTATTCGTGTCCCTATCCTATATAACTCAAAGAATCCAAAATTTGAAATATTCTATTTTTACTCACCAAACGTGTAATTTATTTTTCATGTGTCTTATTTATAAAATAACATAAATTAAAATTTTGAAACATACCATCAATTTGTGAACAATCAAAATAGAAAGGAAGGAGGAGAAAATAAAAAGCAAACAAAGAAAAATATCATATTAATTTTTTTATTTTTATCTTTTGAAATTTTGGTGCAAAGGCTCCTTAGTTAAATTAAGACAACTACAATTGAAAAAATATTTCAGAGTCATGTTTTTCTCTTTTCATCTTTTAATTTCTAAAAGTTCTCTATTAAAATAAAAAAAGATTTCCTTAGTTTTCTTAAAGAACTATATATCATAATTTTTATTCAAGTGAAATTAAACTTTCTTTTGACTTTAAATATAATTAATTTTTTTTCAAATAGGTTTTATTTATTGATATAATGTTTGTTTCCAACTCAAATACATTTTTAATATTTCTCTAGGTAATCTATTATTTACAACTTCTTCTCAACTTATCTAATCATGTAACTTTTATTATCCGAATTACATACATTTGATTGATACTCTCTAAATCATTATATTGAATCCTAAATTCTTTTACTTTTAAAATAAATATTGATAAATAAATTCAACATGAAAAAATAATATTTTTAAAATCAATGAAAAAATATTTTCACACCAAAAAAGAATGTGAGAGAGAAGTAATTTGGAGTTAAGAATTCTAACATTATCAAATAAGGATAATTAGGGTATTAAAAATATAAGAATCAAATATTGTATAGTAGAAGGACACATTTGTAATTGTACTTTACAAAAAGATGAAAGTGGAATGTCAGAAAATATTGGTGGAGTGCGAATATCAGCTCCAATACATATATCATGCAATATTGATCTGATCAAGTGCCAAACATTCAAAACTACTCTTAATTTCTCTCTCTTTCTCTCTCGTGGAGAATTGTAGGCAGCCACTTCTTAGCTCTCAAAGAGAAGACCAAATGTACTCAGATAAGCAGCACGCATCAACAGTGATCTGGACCCCTATTATTTGTTCTCTCTTTCCTTCCTTCTTCCCCTCCTCCTTGATTCGATGAGTCTCCAATGACTTATATATATATACACACAGGCACTAATGTTTAGGTTTTTTTATGCATCGCTTATTTCTTACAGCAAAATGTCAACATAGAATAGCATAAGAGATCACACAGCGGAATATGACCACTTAGACATTCTCTCTCGAATCCATGAAAAATTCAATGGAGCAGTAAGAAGTGAAGTGAAAAGTGTTTAAACAGCTTCAAGATAAACTAGCAATAAGCAGCATACATAATGAGCAGATTGGTGCAGCAGATTGAGCCAATGCATGCTTTGCATTTGATAGTTTATTTTGGAGCGGACGGATTCGATAGAATGTCTAAATAGTCATATTCTGCCGTGTGATATCTTATTCTATTCCATGTTGACATTTCGCTGTTAGCGGAAAAAAATAAGCAATACAAAAAAAACCTAAACATCAGTGCATACATATATATATATATATATATATATATATATATATATATATATATATATAAGTCATTGCATAATATATATATCTACAAAAAAAACATAGACATCAGTGCGTGTATGTATATATATATATTAAAAACATATATCAAAAGGCACTTGCAGTGCAACGCCATAGGAGGGAAATGAGAGAGATGATAACTTATATTCGAGATGAGAGAGAGATCTAATCTCGGCAGTGCAGCAGGTGCTCGAGCTCGAATCGAGCTCCCACCTCAAGTGTTCGAGCTCGGCTTGGTCCTGTTCACGATCTTTTCAAGCTCGGCTCGAAACTCGTATGGTGATGCACATATTACACACAAAATACACACATATGCACAGCAACACAGATCTAAACAAACATACACACATTTTCCACACAAAACACTCACACATGCACGGATCTGTCTAAAACTAAATATCCATCAAAAGAAATCTCATACAAAATAATAAGAAGTAGAAATACCTGGAAAGTCACCGATCTCGCCAAAGCCACCGTTCGGATCTCGCCAAAGCTAGCACTCTGATCTCACCATCCCATGCAACGAGAGAGAGAGAGAGAGAGAGAGAGTAGATCGGCAGACGTTAATTGGGATGTAAAAAGAGGAGTGCTCGGCTAGGGTTTGAGAGTAAAAGAGTGGTTAAAGATTATATAGAAGTGGGCTTTCAGAACATGGGCTTTGGGCTGTTTTAATTCGGTTGGGACTTTGGTCTATTTTATTTAAAAAATGGTTAGTCGTTTTATTGTTAGGATTGGGCTGGACTAAACTTAAAAGTTTAAAAGAAAATGCATGGCCAAATCTTATGAAGATATTTAATACACACACACACACACATATATATATATATATATATATATATATATATATATAGATATTCACGAATTATAATCGAGCCTATTTAATAAGCTTGTTCACAAACTAATGAGCCGAGTAAAAGGCTACTGAGATTGGTTCATTTATTTATCAAATATATATATTTTGTTTGGCCTCGATTCGTTTATTAAATAAATGAAAACGAACCAAGTTGGACTAAGTTCGAGCTATTTGTTAAAAATTCAACTGATTTACAATCCTACTTGCGAGCATGGTTATATCTCCTCTATTTTGTTTTTCAGCAAAAATGAAGATCCAATTAACGAAACTCCGATTCGGATAGTAAAATGTTTTAGTCTATCAATACAAATCTGAAAATACAGACCTATACATCACTCACAAAAGGAGTGTACACCAAGTTAACTTATTTTAGTTTAAACATGCCAATTGATAGCTATCCTTGTCCTCTTAGATGGCACCTTCGTGAAAGCACTCTCATCACTACGCTTTCCTTTGTCTTTCATTTACATATGATTAATTATTATATAACACTTAATTCATTATCGTATTTTGATTGTTCTATAATGTTTTTTTACTTTATGGTTTTGTTGATTATTTTTCTATTTTCACATGAGTTCAATAGTTAAAGGTGAAATGATATGTAATCTTTTTTTTTTTTTTTTTGGCTATGCCTTAAATAATAAAAATCATGTTAAATGTCATTGCACCATCCTTTCTTCCCTCCCATGTGTTATTTTATATGTTCTTTAAATTAATTTAATTATAAGTAAAATACTTAAGTATAAAATATATCTACTAAGACTATTCAAAAACTGTGTTTTACAAGCAAATTTTAAAATATATATATTATAATTAGGCCTAGCAAATTGGACGGGTTGGGCGGATTTGGGGCAGGTCAAATATGGGATGGGTCAACTCGCCAACCCAGTAAACCGTTTTTAAATTTTAAAAATATAAAAGTTATTTTTAATTTGGGCAATTTCGTTGTCTAATCCGAATGGAAAAATATAGACGGATAAAAATATAAATTCATATTAACTAAGTAGGTTGAAATGAAAAAATCTTGATCGCTTAATTCCAACCACCTTTTTCAAAAATTATTTAAATTCTATACTATTATATGAAATTTGAAGCTAAAAATTCAATTTGGCATGGACTAATCCGTTTATATAAAATTCAATCGGTGTACAAGAATCCAACTGATTTTTAAAACCCGACCCGTTTACATGACCCGACCCGTTTACAAAAAACTAATTTTACCATAAATAAAAAATAAATGTATATTATGAGGGCTAATATGTAACAAAAGAGATAAATAATAATTTATAATGTGTTTTTTTGGGCCGTCTAATTTTATAGGAACTGATCTGACTCATTATGTAGAATCCGACCAATTTATTCAACCCGATCCATTTTACAATGACCCAACCCGTTTACCCAAAAAACTTTTTTTTTTTCAGAAATAAAAAATAAATATATATTATCGGGGCTCATATGTAACAAAAGAGAGAAATAATCATTTATAATGTGTTTTTTGGCCCGTCACATTTTGTTAGACATGACCCGGCCCATTTCATAAAATCCAACCCGACTCGACCCATTTTACAAGACATGATCCGAGCCAGCTAATTTTTATATATGTGCATCTCATTTGCTTTTTATTATAAGCGACAATTCAAAAAATATATAATATACTTAGTGAGTGATCCAACCACCGCTACCCACAACCCAGAAAAATGAAAGTCAAAACATTTGAAACACCAATCAATTTTACCATGGACCATGGCCTCAATTGAGATACTTGTTGGTTGTATGGAAAGTCTATGTGTACCAGTATCACATTCATGAATTGGTTAACAATGTCTATGTCCAATTAATTACAGAAATGGAATACAAATTCGGAATCTAACAGCTAACCGATAAAAAAATATTGAATTTAAAGGGCTTTGATACAACGACTAATTGAGAGAGAGAAAATCTTAGGGAAGAGAGTTGAAGAGAGAGAAAGAGATGATATATATAGAGAGAGAAAATCGTGACATAGAGAGAACCTTTTAGAGAGAGAGAGAGGGGATTGTGATATATAGTGAGAGAATCCTACTTTCCTTAATATATTATATATATAAATTTTTTCTTTCCTAGAATGCTTACCATATTCAACCCATTTAAACCTTTATAAAAATGGTTCTAATTTTTTCAACACATTTTTGACCCGTATTTTAAAACAGTTTATCCATATCCATTAAAAAGTGGGCGGATATGGGCGGGTTTGCACCCAATTTGCCACCCCTAACAGGCACCAAGGGCCAGCTTGTTAATGGAGTTGGCCATTGATTTTTTCTTCCAATGGTGGGATGCCTAGTTAACAAAATGGGACTCACAACGTGCTTGAAGAAAGTAGCAGATGGGCTTGACATAAGGGCAAACAAAGAGTAAGTAATTGAGTGACTTTTGTTCAGAGCGACATAATAAGCAGACAGTGGGTGAGTGGAGAAAAGCCATGGAACTCGTGTCACGAGTTGAGAGGCGATTAAGAGAGGCGAGCCAAAGGATGAATTGGTGTTATGGGACACATGTGATTGCAAACTACGTCAGCCAGTGGGATAACGGTGTGGATGGGTGAGAGGTGGAGCAGGGTGTACTTCTGAGGATAAATTATTAGGTACTTTTAGACTCACCTGTTTCGGATCAATAGTAACACATCACCACAACAAATATTGGGATAAAGAGAAACACATACGTATGTGAAGCATTGCTATTGGTCCGAGACATCTTGAGAGTACCTAATAATCTCTCGCTTATGAGAGAAGGTAACTGTTGGTGAGGGGGTCAAGGTGCAGCAATCATTGATGGAAGAACCTAACCTTTTATATTACTTTTGTTAAATTGGTACTCTCATGTACTTGACCTACAATCGTATGCCTATATAAAAAAATTCCAAAGTTCAGTTGAAAAAATTAACACTCTTATACTGATTAGAAAAGAATGTCAATAAAAAAATTTATGAGATCAAAAAACTGCTTAGAATAGCATTCTCTCCAAGAGAAAGGAATGTAAAATAAAAAAATGCTACGAGATCAAAAAAACATCTTTGTATAGCATTCTCACTTTGGAGATAGTATGATCTCGATCTTTCCAAAATCTCTGCCCATGTGTGAATTCAAAGCTAAAATGTATTAAATCAGACAGATTCCATATTATATCAGGATGATTAATTTTCATGCCAACCAGGCATCAACTAAAAATATCTGAACCCAGTGTTGTACCAAATATACTTTGTTAATTGGACTTCATTTTTTTTTTTGGCTGCAGGTATCTTCATCAAGGGAACATCTAACGTTTCATAAATACCATGTAAATATGTAAAAAAAAAAAAAAAATTGAGATTAAGTTGTATATGAGACCATATATGGTAGGTAGTTAAAACAAGTAATGAGATGACAAATTTGTAAATGTTAGATGATACTTTAAAATGCTTGTAGAGAAAAAAAAAAACTTGAAGATGATCTGTTTCCTTAATTTGTATTTTTATGTGATTTTGTATCAAATTTTGTTGTCTTGGAAGTTATTGAAAAAAAAAATGATATATTCACCTTACAAATAATTTATCATATAATATTTAAGTGACATATTTCTTTTGTAATTTCAAAAAAGGGTAAAGTGTAGAAAGCATCACTCAACTATAGATTTGTGCATGATGACCTCTTAAAATTTAATTTTAAACCCCTCTCAAGAAATTATTGAATACCCCATACATATTTAACGGAAGAAACTCTTCGTTTCCCTTCATTATAGGAAATATCAGTTCACCATTAATTAGATGTGTTTGGGGATATGATACCGGGGGTATTCAATGCTCTCTCCAATCTCTCAACTTTCTCTCACTCTGCGACAATCTCTCTCGTTGGATATTAGGATTATCTAAAAACATGGGCAAATTGCATAAATATATGATAAAAAAAAAATCATTGACTTGTAACAATATGCATTAAACGCCCTTTTAATATTTTTTGGCACAAAACTCTCCCAATTTACCGAGGGGTTACTTTAAAAAGACGGTTATTGAAATACCCACCAAGTCAAGACAACTAATCCAATTATATGAATTTAGTTAAAAGAATTTGTTCTATTTTCTTTCTTGAATAATAAGATTTGAATTTATATTTTCTGTTACATGCATCATCATACTTTTTATAAAGAAAAGAATAAAAAAAATTTAAGAAGTAAAATTCATAGTTATGAGTGCAACTATATGTTATTTCTTTAGCATATGACTAGCATAGTTAAATCCTTCAATATCCTTTCCCCTCTTTTTTTTTCTTCTATTCAACAAAATAAAATGAGAAAAAAGCCTATTACATTTTCTTTTATTTATGTGAGAGAAAAGCCTACTACATTAAAAAGATAAATTATAAAAGATCATATGATCCATCTTGTTGAATCAAGTTAATACTTTACATCAATGATCTATTATAAAGTTTACATTATTATTTTTTCAACCATAAGAACAAAGGCATAAACATATATACATAATTACATATATACGGTACAATAAAGTTAAGCTAGTGTAAAATTATTAGCTATTTTATGTTATTCAATTACTTTTTGTAATTAAGATTCATTTTTGTTAATCTAATTGTTTGTTCAAATGTCAATCTCATATACTTGTTATATATCATTGTAATATAAATAAAAATGATATATATATTAATGAAAAAGATAATATAAATAATATTATAATGATATATATATAATATATAGGATAAAGTGCATAGAACCCCCCATTATATAGAAAATGTGCAAGAAACACCCATGCTATTTGGTATGTGCATATAAATTCCTATAATTTCAAAATTCGGAGCAAATTGCTCCCTATTGTAAATTGATGATGTCATACTTTTTTGAAAACCCAAAAGTACCCTTTTATCATTTCTCGTTTTGACTTTTTATTTATTTATTTATAAAGTAAGAGTACCTTAGTCATTTCATTATTCAAATTTGTCCTTGTCAAATTAAAAAATGTAAGGGAGTTTTGCAAACAATCGAGGAGGGTCTTTGCACATTTTCTATATGACAAGAGGGTTTTATTCTAATATATATATAATATGAATAAACAAAAAATTGTTTGTTTCTTGTTAAACCCTTGGGCTCTTCACTTGATGGGTATTTTAATAATTGTTTCTTTAGAGTAACTCTTCGATTAATTGAGGGAGGGTTTCGTGCTAAAAAATTTAAAAAAAAAAAATTTAATGCAAATCATTACAGGTCAATTGGAGTTTTTTACCATTCGGCCTAAAAATATATATATACACACAGGTATTGGAATATACATAACATGTGTGTGTATATATATCACTACGTATGATCACAGACTTTGGGTTTTCAGATCCCACAATTTCCATAGAAACCTTGTTTCAATTGGTTTATCTAATATATAAAATTATTATACACTGAGTATCAAATCATGACAGATGGACATTTAATTTTAGTAGAACCAAAAGACGCATTGAATGGGTGTGTTGTTGGCTGGCAATCAACCAACAACACCAAAGACTTCATAATGGGTATATGTACATACACATTGAATAATATAGTTCAAAAAGATTGTAGCACTTTATTTTAATCTGTTTGAATCTGGGTGTTGCCATAAACAGTTTGTAAGGGTCCTTTATCAATAACAGTAAAATATATAAATGGTGAGGCATCACTCGCAATATGACAGAGATCCGAGGTGGACTGAGAGAGGTGGAAGCCTAGGCAAACTTGAGAGAGAGAAAGAGAAGATGGCAGTGCTCATGTAAACCATTGACTCCTTGATGAAGGATGAGAAAGTGTGGGTGTCAGAGAGCATAAGAGTTCTTCTCCTTTTTTATCTTGATTGTCTAAAGAGCAGAGAGTTCAATGTGTCTAAAAATCCTCCTTTCTTGACTTTGGACAATGTCCTTTATAGGCCAAGAGTGAGATGGTGATGTCATCTCATGACATCACATAAAATGTGGGTTTATTAACACAATAATTAAAAGAGATAAATTTCTCCAATAATTATAAAGTAGTGTTAATTAAAATGAAGACAAGTTGTACGGGAGTCAAAATGGTATTTCTCTCTCAACAAGTTCGGTCGAGGGTCGACTTGACGAACCCTGGACTTCAGCCACCAAACTAAGTACCTCCTCAGATCCTAGGTATTCCTGAGTCCTGCTCCCAACTCAGGTCTTCAGTTTGATGACGTCGTATTTGTCGTGTAATTTGTACGTTGACAATTTGACCAAGCTAAGTGGGTCGTTGTTGATGATATGGCATTGCCATGTAACTTGCATGTTGACTATTTGACCCAGATAAGTGGGCCATTATTAATGATGTGGCGTTATTATGTCAACTGAGATATATAACTACCTACACAGCTCATATAGTTGAGCAATTGACAGTGGATTAGTCTTTAACAATTATAAATGTTTGTCATGAAAATCACCTTCGGTTGGCTACAAGCCTACAACCATGGAGAAAATATTCGGTGTGCCTGGCGCACGGTACACCGGACGCATCACAGTTCTACGTGGACGACATGCGCGATGGAACGTGATTGTCCAACACATCGTACGCCGGGTGCACTCAATATTTATCCACAACGATGATATATATATATATATATATATGCACATATACACACAAACGCACAATATTTTTTTGAAAATCATATTGTTTTGAAACAATACTGAAAATCACTTAGTACAATAGTACTTAAATTTAGGTTTCAAACCATCGCGATACAGTGAGGATTTGCAAAAAGAGAGAGAAGGGTTGATTTTCCAAACACCTGTAAATCGAAGTCGTTTGAGATATGTCCCATGTTGTCAACCAACTTTCGAGTGTGACAACATTTTTTATGAGGAGTTTTAGGGCAATCACTTAAACCACTGTCCTTTCACACTAGCTCCTTTGATTGGTGGAAAGTGAAAACTTATTATTAATTGCTTATGTGTAATAAATGTCTTCTTTTGTCATCAATCAATATGCCCTTGTGATTTTAAAATATTTAGATTAGTACCATCATCATTCGTAAAGTATTTTATATACAAATTAATTACAAATTTCAAAAAATTATATAGGAAATGATTATAATAAGTATATGGATTAATATAAAAAAATATTATTAAAAATATTTTATGGCTACCATAGTTTTATTTGTTTATTGATTGCACTAATGTAAATATTTTAAAATCACAAGGGTATACTGATTGATGACAAAATATGATATTTATTACACAAAAATAATTACTGATTGATTTTCACTTTTCACCAATCAATGGAATGAGGATGAAAGAACAGTTGCTGCCCTGACACTCCTCCATTTTATATAGTAGATAAAAAGTCAAACTAGTGAGAAAATCTTTCCATGTTTTGGGGAGTCCAAATCTGAATCCAAAGTTCATAAATGAGTGAGATCGATGCCAGATATAATATGTCCCATTAATCAATCTTAGATCAATTAATATTCATGCTAATCAATCCCATTAATCAATCTTCTTCATATATTCACACCAATTATCTTCATGCTAATTTATCCCATTAATCAATCTTTCTCATATATTCGGTGTGAAAATGATAAATGAGAAAGAAATAAAGTAGGTTGCAAAGTTGGACTATGGCGTATGGTTGTTAAAATAAAAATAAGGGTAAATACCACTTACACCTCCTCAATTTAGGCAATATTTCGACTAAACTCTCTCTAGTTTCGATATTCCCTACTACACCCTTGAATTTTGGGTTTATGTATCAATTTCTCCCTTCCGTTAGTGTCACGTGAGCAGATAAACGGAATTTGTTAACGTCAACAATAGAGAAAAATTGACGGATGTTACTAACAGGGGGTGTAGTTAGGAATATTGAAACTAGAGGGGTTTGGTAGGAATATTGCCTAATATTAGGTGTAAATGGTATTTACCTAAAAATAAATAAAATAAAAAACTTGGACCAAGCATATATATATACAGAAATGATCTCTTGCTCACCGGTGAGCAAGAAATTCTTCCACACCATGTATGGTAACTATTGGATATGATTGCAATGATTTTTTAAAATTTCCTTTTTTACACTTAAATCATATCCAACGGTTACTGTACTTGGTGTGTAGAAAATTTCTTGTTCTCATGCAATATGATCATATCAAGTGCCAAACATTCAAGACTAGTCTTAATTTCTCTCTCTCATAGAGAATTATAGGCAGCCACTTCTTAGCTCCAAAAGAAAAAATGACCAGATGTACTCAGATCATCCATAGAATATTCTAATAGCATCTGTTATTATATTACATATGTATCATATGTAACATGTGTCCCTATAGTCTCTCCCATAATCTTTCCCTTGATTCTCTCTTTATCCCATGATTCTCTCCTTGACTCACTTTTTGTATGACCTATATATATGTCCTATTGTAATGTAGATAAATATACTCAATAGTTGATGAATACATTCTTTCTTTCTCTATCTTTTATCTATCGTAACATGGTATCAGAGCCATAAAACGATTCCAAAAAATTTGTCCACGGTTCATCAACATCATTCTTATCAACAGAACGCACCATAATCACCACAATATTTTTAGCCACGGTCCGATCATCATCAAATAAATACAGACCCATCATAATCACCACATCATTCTTAGCTAATATTTGTTCATCACCTAATACATACAGACCCACTGTTCACCACACCATTCTTAGCCACTGTTCATTCATCACCTAATAAATACATCACCTAATACATACAGACCCACTGTTCACCACACCATTCTTGACCACTGTTCTCTCATACCCAGACCCAAAAGTCTTAGCCACTGTTCATTCATCACCAACAGACCCAACCAACCACTGATCGTTCATCACCTCCGCCACCTGCGATGTCACCAAACCAACCACTATGTGTTGCATCACCTTCGCTATCAGTTGCCGCACCACCAAGTCATTGCTTCGTGGTCTCAGTTCGATCCTTCCAGCAAAAACATCGGCGCTCTTACGAGCCGAAGCTCCAATTCTGTCTACTCCTCACCGCCAAAGAACGGCTACATCTTCAGTCTCACATCAGCCACTACTCTTCATGTGGCCCAGTCAATGATTGCAGAGCCTTTCTTTGACTTCCTCATCAACCACCACCATCACTCGGTCAGAACATCTTCTGGCACCAAGAATAGTCATCGTCATCACCAGACCCATCTTCTCGCTGGCAACCACCATCATCGCCAGACCCATCTTCTGGCACTAACCACCATAATCACTCAGTCAGAACATTTTCTAGCACCAACCGAACCTACCATCATCACCAGACCCAACCAGCCACCCAAAATCCAAGAATCTATTACCGCCGATCATCAAGCAAACCCAATCGCAATCACAAATTTCTCCACCATTTCTGCAACTCAATCTCACCAAACAGAATCCTTGATGCCATCTTTTCCTCATTGCCAGAATCCTCTCTGATCCCTAAAGCTCT
The DNA here is from genome assembly GCA_026545225.1 of Cornus controversa. Lineage (NCBI taxonomy): Eukaryota > Viridiplantae > Streptophyta > Magnoliopsida > Cornales > Cornaceae > Cornus > Cornus controversa. The sequence goes on along the minus strand of CM048846.1, from coordinate 95,554,407 downwards.
TCTTTGTCACTCTCGGACAGAACATATTCTGGTCATTTTCTGTGAGAACAGTTTGTCTCAGACCAGGTAAACTCGACCTAGACCCAACCAGTTTAACCCGGTTCACCAAAAAAAAATCTTTATCTTTCTATATATATATATATATATATATATATATATATATATATATTCTGTTTTTATAAGCCTTGCCTCTATGGAACGTTCGAAAATATCTCAACCTATCACCATTATTCTTGATGGCCCTAATTACTCTTCTTGGGCCCTGGCTATGACAAGCTTCTTAAAGGGTCGTAAGCTTTGGCGTTTTATCACTGGTACTATTACTGAATTGAAAAAAGAAGAATCTGAAACTAACGATAAATATACAGAATGACTTGATGATTGGGATAACAAAAATTATCAACTTATCACATGGTTTTGTAATACCTCAATTTCATCTATTGACCTACAATTTGGTTGTTTCGATACTGCCAAAGTAGTCTGGGACTTTCTTCAGAACAAATACACCACTACAGATCTGGCTCATCAATTTTAACTCTAGAGGACTTTTCATTGTACTTTTTAGAAGTCTGGTCAATCTATCCATAGCTTTCTCTCTAAAATGTATGTTATTTGGGATCAGTTAACTCTTACAGAACCTACATGGGATTGTTCTACTGATAACCAAAAGTTCATTACTTACAGAGATCAGCAAAGGCTGATAACATTTCTCATGACTCTCACTAATAAATTTGAATCCGTTTGGGCCTCTTTTTTACACAGACATCCACTTCCCACTATAGAAAGTGTTGTCTCTGAGCTGCTATTAGAGGAAACTCATCTTGGTACTTTTCAATCACAGAATCTCCCATCACAGACCACTGATATAGTTCTTGCTACACCATACCACAGGGTCAGTCAGTCCTCGTCTAAGTCTTCTTCTCAACCAGGTTGTACTTATTGTCATGATCTTCATCATGCCCTTCTAAATTGCCCTATCAGAGTCTACAAATTTTGCACAAAAAAAGACCTAGTCATTATCGGAGAGATTGTTTCAAGCATCCTTCCAAAACCACCTCCCGTAATGTTAAACATAAGTCTGGTCACTCATCCGTCATGGCTGTTACAACTAAAGGATCTTCTTTGCCAGATTCCACATCATCTGTCTCCACCAATGATCTAAGGGATCTCCTCGAACAACTCCTTTCCACTTCTGGTACTCACTCTACTGCTATGTCTGTTACTTCAGATAACTCTTCTTGGTTTTTTGATTCTGACTGTTGTAATCATATGACTTCTGATTCCACAATCTTCACATTCCAAAATTCTACTACTCGCACCCCTCTTATTACCACCGCTGATGGATCTCATATAAAAGTAAATCATTAGAGAAAAATATCCACCCCTAGTGTCACTTTCTCTGAAACCTTTCACATACCTGAACTTACTCTTATTCTTATCTTAGTTGGTCAAATATGTGAACTTGGAGGTAATGTTATTTTTTCTTCTTCTGGATGCTCTGTATAGGATCCTCAAACAAATTTTAGAGATTTTTTAAAAAAGAAATTTATGGCCTATTCCAAGGATCTGTCTTGTTTGAGGATCCTATACAGAGCATTCAGAAGAAGAAAAATGAACATTAAGTCCAAGTCTAGGAACGAAAATCAGTAACAAACAATCAATTTTATTGATTTGTTGGCATTGACTAATATAATATTCCACTTGCATGAGATCGTTGGAAGAAATTCGATGCATAAAATAACATCGAAATTAAATTAAAAATTTTCATATTTCTCTTAACAAAATGCACCCTTAATTTTGATTTACTAAGTAAATTAAGCGTGTGCTTAATTTAATTAATCTGTTGCTAAATGCAGGCTTCTATTGCTGGTGAAAGAATAAAGCAACAGGGAGTATGATGTAGAAAAAAGGAAATTAGGCCAGAAAGCATAACAGAAGAAGTCATGCATAAATATTTTTACTAAAAATATTTACAGATAAAGGATAATCCAATATTTAAAATAAAAAAATATTTTTTTTTCAAATGGATCCATCCTGATGATTTAAGTATTCTTGTTGTTGTTCGAATTTAACCTTTTCTGGTGTTCTTTGTGGTCTGTTATGGTATGTTGGTTTACTTCTGTTGCAAACTTGGTTTGCTATGTGGCTTTCTTTGATATATAAAAGGAAAACTACACTTGCGTGTAGTTAGGAGTCTCAAATGAAAAATTAGTGCATTCTAAAAGTTCATTTTTCACTTAAATTGAAATAAGAAAAATAATTACATATGCATTGAGAATTATTAATGTTCATATCTAAAATGTAGGATCCTATTAACCCATCTTCACTCATGTACATTGCTCTCAATCCTTAATACATCTTTTTTGTTTCATTCCTCACAATAAAATATCATTGTAAATTCTCACTGTAAAAAAAACAATCGAACAATCGAAATAAGCACTACATTGACAATTATAGATCATGGGATCTCATACAAACCCAAATTTATTTTTACACAATATACTCTCTTTATATATATAATTTAGATGTTGATATAGTTTTGGGTCTTTCTTTATCTCTAGAATTATCTGTATATATGTTGCACACCCTTTACATGTTTATACTTTATATACATAATATAGTAATGAGTCTTCTTTTATCTTGTATAATTATTTGTTTGTTGACTTCCCTATACATCATCTTCCATGTAATGTAATCTTTGTAGTTTAGACAAACATCATCTCCTAATGTAATCTTATAATTTTGACCAAACACTGCAAACCTTTTACAACATAAATGCCAATTTGCATTTGAAATGTATTTTGGCAATGATTATTCAAAAACACAAGTTAACCTTAACACACACACACACACACACACATATATATATATATATATATATATATATATATATATATATATCCAACAAAGATTTAAAGAGAAGTAGATAGAAAACAAAGAGTGATTAGTGTGAGAGTGAGGATGAAATACGGTGCATTAGTGATAAAACGAGTCTTTAGCAGATAAGAATGGGTCTTTAGCAGCATGCCTAGTCTGTAGGTGGGGAAGTTAGAACGTATATCATTTCCTGTAGTTGTGCAAATTATGTTCATATTTGTAGGACTCCACAACTTGCCTTCTGTATATTTATCTTGATTGATTACTTATGAATACAATTGCCTTTTTACAAACTTTGTTTTATCCTTTAATTAGAACTCATTTGATAACCGTTTATGTTTGTTATTTATTATTTAAGTGTTTATATAAACAGTGTTTATATTTCGATTATGTTCATCCATAATTAGCATCATTGTTTGATAACGCAAAAAACATTCGACTTGCTTTAAAAATCATAAACATAAAAACATGTTTGTTAACCTTAAACTGTTTTTAAAAACAATAAAGACAGTAAAGCAAAAAAAGATAGTCATTATTTGCCAATCAGCTGATTGTTACAATTATCAATATAAAAAAAGACATGTAGAAATAGTAATGCTTAAACAAAAACTCATTTTCACCAAAAAAAAATAAAAAACTGATCCAAAATATATTCAATTAACCAAAAGACAGTTTACATGTTCATTCACCAAAATTATAGCATTTGCAAAATATATGCCACCATCAAGGTGCTATACTACAAAACAATTTTCATTACTAATCTGCTATGCACTAAAAATCATGTCACTGCCAACAGATCATAATAAGATTTAGAACAACATTTTCAATGAGTGTTACATGGTCATTCCATATTTCATTAGCAATTATATCATGAAATTCACTCATTTGCCGGAGTTCACTTTGATTAACATTGACTTCAACAAGGGCGGCTTAAAAAGTACTCACCCCCATATTTTCAGGTTTCATATTTTTATTTTCATATTCTGCAAACAGAGTGTCTAAACGTGCTTCCATCCTAATAAAATTGTGAATTGCACAACATGCAATCACAATATTTGCTTGCACATCTATGTCGTACGGTGTCATTAACCTCAATATAGGAAATCGTGCTTTTAAAACACCAAAATAATGCTCAATAACATTCCGAAGAGATGAATGTTTAAAGTTATAAAGTTCCTCACGATGCACCGGTCCTCTACGACTTCTCCTATACTTTTGCAAATGGTATCTCTCACCACGATATGGTGCTAGGAACCCCGGCATGTTATTGTAACCAGAGTCAACTAAATAATACTTATCTGCATCCAAAGAATAATAAAATGACTTCAAAGTCTAATTATTGTCCCTACTTAAATCGTTAATGATATTTCAATTACCTTTTGGTGGTAACGAAAATTGATTTTCAGCCTTATTGAGACATTGCATTAAGACATATGAGTCATGAACACTTCCTTCCAAACTCGCCATCACAAAAGTGAACTATATGTCGAAAGAACATGCTGCCAACACATTTTGTGTCATGTCTGATTTTCTCCTACGATAAGGAACCTGATCAGAATATGGAACAATAGCACTCACGTGGATTCCATCTATATATAGCTCCAATGCAATCCTATAATTAAATTGTTAGTTAACATATAAATGAATAAGATGCATATAATTATTCACAAAAATTATTATAGATTGCAATGAAATGCACCTGTAAAAAAAATAGTGTTTAGAATTGTATAAAATTTCTAGAGGAACAACATTGAAATTTGGCAGACTTATAATATGATTCGCCAATAACAGAATCACTTTTAGAACACGATAAAATTATTTGGACACTGTCTGTCCAAAGTATTGAAATCTATTAGAAACAAACCAACTTATCGCGTTATGACCAACAGTTAGTAAAAACATTCTAACTTGCTCTTGTACCCCCACATACCTTTCTTCCTTTAAGCCTAAATTTTTTAGCTCATTACAGAAATTCATAACGACATGTTGTTCCATTCGGAACAAATCACAACATCTTGCTGAGTCACTATATAATACCTCCTGTACAAAATCATTATGAGTTACACATGAATTCCTACACGGTCTCTTAAATACAAATTTGTTTGCATACTCATTCAAAATGGTGAGAAGAATCAATTGATCCTCATCATCATCATCAAAAGAAACCATTCTAGGATCCATATCAAGTATCTGGTATAATTACAATTATTTCAAAATTTCAAATATATAAGTAATGACACACAAATAAAATCAAAATGATAACATAATAATAGCATATAACATGTCTACAAATGAAAAACATTAATACATAATACACAAAACATCCATATATGTCCACTTACGTAGAGTTAGAATATTATTTAAGATATTACAAACTTAAAATAGAAATAAAACATTATTCAACACACAAAGTTCAAAGAGTGCTTATCCAACCCTTCTTCCTATGGTCACTCATTTTAAGGAACACATTCCTCCACAATGGAATGTTGATCATATGTGTAATTGCCTTGGAGTACTGCACGTGATCAATCCCATCAAGGCAGTCTATGGTTTACATGTATTTAAACATCATGTCAACATCAGCTTTAGGTGCGGTCCCTTGACCAAACTCACTATCAGCTCTCAACCCTACAAGAGCAGACCTAACAAGAGGAGATGGAGTAAGTAGTACCTTCTCATATGCCTCAACTTTCTTCTCATACGCGTTAGCTTTCCTCACGTTATTATTAGACAATTTTTCCAAAGCTGATGACATGCTAACCGTGAAACTCTCTTTTTTGTTCCTATGAGTTATTCTTGGAGATCGGCTTCGTTGCCGACCTCCCCCTTCCCCCTCCTCCTCCTCATCATCATCACCATCCAAATTGTTACTTGGACAAATATGTTCTTTCTCTTCTTCAGTCTCATGATGAAAAGGAACTCTTGTGGATGCACATGCACGAGAGTCAATTGCAATTGTCTCGTCAAAGATGAAACTTTGTTTGTCATAGTGCTTGCATGGTTTTTTCTTGAATTTTTTGTATCTCCTAAAAACCTACAAGTTCATGTATATTAGCAATTGTGAAAAATAAATAAATAAATAAAAAGTGGCTAGTAAATATTACTAACCTTTGATAATCTTTCCCATCTCTCATCACTTAAAATTATCATTCTAGTGGTCTGATTATACCCGACACATGTCTCTTGCATAAGCCTATTGAAAATCTTGTAGTCAGACCTCATGATATTGAATTTGTTCCTAAGTTGATGCTTCTCCCAAGGATATCCACTAGTTCTTTTAATCATTTTCGCTAGTAAATTATTCCACCCTTTGACATTGAAGGTTGATGTATTTCGATTTTTATTTCTAACTTCCTCCTCCATTAAGAGAATGAATGTTTCCTCAGATTGTTCATTCCATAGTATTTTTCCATCCTTGTCTGTTTTAGGTTCTTCGTCTAACTCAGATGTTTGAGTGTTAAATTGTGAGAGATTTTCATCATTTAGATCCATCTAAATGTCATTGTAGTAATTATAATTAACATTGAAAAAATTATAAAAGGAGAGGCAGCCCCCAATTAACTCAAGAACAAAAATTTAGGCATTTTTAGTGTTAACTATTAAGAAATTGAGATATATTTATCAATGTGATGATTTTATCAAGAACTATGTGCATTAATCTAAAATTTAGGCCTTCTCAGTGTTAATTATTAAGCATTTTTATTTGGGTAAATTACTCTGACCTCCCCTGAGGTTTGATCTAATTACACCCAGCATCAAACTATTGAATTTTGTTACAATGACCTCCCTTGAGGTTTGCTCCGTTATGACACAGACTCCCTCCGTCCAAAATTCTGTTAATTTGGTCAAAAATTTTAGTTGAAAAGACCAAAATGCCCATCAACTTATATATATATATATATATATATATATATGCACATATATGATATATATATTTCAGATTATAATATCTATACATATATATGCACTATTCCGGTCATTTTCTCCGGCGATGTGCACTATTCCAGTCATCTTCTCCGACGAATTTCTGGCGACTTTTACGGGTTCCGGTCATCTTCTCCGGCGAGCTGCACGGTTCCGGTCATCTTCTCCGGCACATTTCCGGCGAGATGCACTGTTCCGGTCATCTTCTCCGGGGAATTTTCGGCGAGTTGCTCTGTTCCGGTCATCTTCTCCGACGAATTTTCAGCGAGATGCACTGTTCCGGTCATCTTCTCGGGCGAATTTTCGGGCACCTTCATTTTTCCGGCGAACTTTCCGGGAAGTCAATTTTGGTCATTTTTTACCAACTCAAACTGGTTCCTAGCTAAATGGACCATTCCGGACGCAACTGTGAAGTCTGTTTTTTAGAATTCAGCTTCGATTTGTCAGATTTAGCATCCAAGTGTTGTGATATTAATAAAATATATTAATATAATATTAATAAGGGTATAATAGACATTTCACCCAAAAATTAACCTCTGTTAGTCAATTTCTGTTAGAGGGGAGGTCATTGTAACAAATTTCTTTAGTTTAATCCTGGCTGTAATTAGGGCAAACCTCAGGGGAGGTCAGTGTAAGTTACCCTTTTTATTTTTCTATATGAAGTGAGGAGGCTTTTCTAGATGAAGGCCCAACTTGTTAACAAATGACAATCATAGATTGAATATGATACATTACTCATTGCAACCACAAGTTTAGTAAATTCAAAATTAGACAACCAAATGAACATGAGGAGAGTACTAAAAGAACACTTTATTGCATAGCACATACAAAGCATTAAATAGGAGCCCTAGGGACACTAGGCATTTTTAGAATGGGCACTCTCGTACTCTTGCTCTCAATTAACAATGCATACTTGCTCCAAACTCTAGGTATTTATAGGGATGGCAATTTTGTCCGCCCCGCCGGGTTTTCGCCCCGTCCCGCCCCGTTTAGGACGGGTATGGGAGCCGTTTTTTTTTTCGTAAGGGCGGGTTTGGGAAAGAAAATCAAAACCCTCCGCGGGTACGGGGCGGGTTTGGGACTCTATAATAACCTGTCCCGCCCCGCCTATATATTTTATTATTATAAATATATTTATATGTATATATATACATATATACAAATTATAATTTTACTTTTGGTTGTATTAAGACTTATGTTTTCTTTTTATCTTTTTGTTGTATTAACACTTTTTTAATTGTTCGATCAAACTTGTTACTAAGTTATTTAGTTGTGAAATATATTTTCTGTAATAGGTTATTTAATTGTGGAATCTTGTCATTTTACTTCTTAAACAAGAGTTATACTATTTTGAATTTAGTAGTATCAAACTTGGTACTACCTACTAGGCTCGTATTTTTTGAAAAAATTAAATTTTATTGATGTTTAATGTGGTTACAATTTTGTGGGGAGGGGCCCCGCCTCGCCCCATCTCGTCCGGCCCCTTTTGAAATTTTAAAGGGGGCGAGGACGGGGTGGGGTTTCTCCCAATGGGGCGGGGATGGGTTTTGAAATTTCGTCCCGTTTCAAACCCGCGGCGGGTTTGGGATTAGTGTTTAAGGCAGCGGGGCGGGGACGGGTTTAGGCAAACCCGTGCCGTACCCGCCCCGTTGCCATCCCTAGGTATTTATAAATTTCAACATCTCATCTCCATACTTGTTCAAGAAATTTCTCCGATTTTTTTTTTCCGGCAAGTAAATTTCTCCAAAGTTGCCCTTAAATGACCTCATATGCCCACAGAACCCAGTCCTTATTTACAAAAATTCAATTTATGACCTACTACAACTTAGATCCCAATCATTTGTAAATGAAAACTTCTTGGCATCAGATTTTAACATTGCTTCAACATGTTCCTGTCAAATTTAAAAACCCTTTTCCTTAATTTAGAGAAGTTGTGTTAGCATATGCCAAAAATGCCCACACAACAAGATCATCCTCATAAAAAGTCCCATTGCATATTGACCAAATATTAGATATTCAGTTTCTGGGAATTTTTGTAATTACCAATCTTCTATTAGCAACTTCAGAACCTTCAACTCAAACTGATATTTGATCACCTATTTTTATTACTCAAACTTCAAAAGAAGATGCTCCAAATTCAAAAAAATTAGCACAGAAACATCTTTACTTTAACCATGTTATGAGGGTCACCATTGTATGTCAGGACAAACGTACAGGTGGTTCACAAGAAATCAGAGCCCAGCATAAACGTATGACAGAGACATTATGTAGACAATTATCAAGAAAGGAACATTTTTTGGCCATTTAATGCAATAATGCGGCCTTTTCTTCTAAGAATTGGCCCAAAAAGAAAAAGGTCTTAAACCAAATAGTTCAAAAACTATCTAAACTGTATAACTTTGGCATTCATGACACTAAAAACAAATACAATAAGCTATCTAAACTGTATAACTTTGGCATTCATGACACTAAAAACATATACCATGTGTAAGATTCTTAAACACTATATTTTCATGCGCTACACAATCATTTGTTTTGAAATAGAAGTGAAATAATGAAGTATAATCTAGGAACAAAATATTAAGTATTTTATCTGACCTTATTGAACTCAACTCAACAAAACATTGAACCATCTAATTGAGAGCAAGTAAAACAACTCTTGTTTCACGAATTTTGCCAAACTCAGAGGCTGCTTTAACCTTTTCCAATGGCTAGTTCTTGCCCCCTCCCTTTCTCTCTATATATATGGATAGAAAGACCTACAACTCCACCACTACCCCGTTCCTGAAAATCCTCTCTCTCTCTCTCTCTCTAGATTTGAGATTTGCTTAAGAACTCTTGTTTTAAGTTCTCATGGCTGGTGTTTCTCCAAGAGCTCTAGTATCCACACTGGTAGTCTCATTCCTCTTCATCATCAGCTTCTCAGAAGCCAGAGACCACTTGGTTGGAGGCAAAACAGACGCATGGAAGATCCCTTCTTCTCAATCCGATTCCCTCAACAAATGGGCTGAAACTTCTCGCTTCCTAGTTGGCAACGCATAGGAGGAGCTTCTTCTTCACTATTTCTCCAGCACCTTCTCCGGTTGAGTTTGAGGGACAGGTTGCCTCCGACAAGCAGTGCTGCAAGTTTACAGGGCAGTTTGATGGTGGTCTTGGTTGGATGGTTTGTTTTAACGAAGGCTATTGGGTTTTAATGGGAGGGAGGGCTACGTCTGGGTTTGTTAATTCATTGATTCATTTTATTATACTTGTAGTGAATGGTTAATTGATTGATTACATTTGGGTTTAGGGTCTACTTTTGGGGAAATTATTTGATTTTCTGTATGTGGGGTTGGTCACTATCACTTCATCATCTACACGTTGAAATATATGTGACATTAATATATTTACATCTGGACTCTGCTCAAAGCTTTCATACATCTTACATTGACAGCCATCTTTTATTTACCAGAAGAAAACCGGAAGATTGAATCCTGAGTTTCCATGATGAGACCAAACACAGGTGTATATATCATCACATACAAAAATATTATGGTCTTTTTTTTATAAAAAAAAAAAAAAAAAACCTCACATTAAAGAGAAATACTGGCAAAACACTATAAAATAGAACAAAAAACACAAGTTCATCCAAAAGAATCTCGTGTCACAAAGCTCAGGACTGACAATAAAAATAACGAAAAAAAGTAGCTGAACTGTTTCAGGTCACATACTGGTTAAGGCGTCAGCTTCAGATTCTGTTTCAGGTCACATTCTGGTTTAGGCTCAGCTTCAGATTTTGAATCTTTGAATAATAATGCGAGTGTGAAGTGTGACTATCGCAATGCAAGTGTGAATTGTATAGTCTTGATAAGCATGCAAGTGTGTGACTATCACAAAAAAATCAAAATAGGTGAGTGAGTCAACAACAAATTATCAGGCCTTGGAAAACACCTTACAACGTCTATTAAAATATATCCACTACACAAAATAGGTGCATACCATTCCATTAAAAATTAGCTACCACCAGTGCAATATGTCTGCTCCGTCCCTGTGATCCTGCGAGAACAGAGAAAAAAACTGTCAGAAAGCTTGAGGTAATTAAAAGCTTCTTAAATAGTTCTGTCCTCTCACCAAAAAAAAACACACACACAAATTTAAATGATATAACTTTCAAGGTTAATGGAAACTGGAAGGACTGATTATGCATCGTTAGTGTCATTACAAAATTGTTTATTAAAAAAAATATAGATGTTGAATGCCAGAATGACACGTATGAAGAATTTTTTTTTTTAAAATGCAGGAACCACAGCTCAAATATTTCATGCAAAAGTCTTGAGTTGAGTGATTTTCAAGATGTGCCCCTTTCCATATTCAAAAAGTCAATTTCCAAGATTTGAATAAACATCATAAACAGTCAGCCATTTGATTTCTGATTCAAATAGGCCTTAGTGCCTTACACTACAACTACATTTTTACCAAGTTAATGGCTAGAAGAAAGAATCTTAAATGTCCATGGAATTATATTTTGAATAAATGTTTCTCACTTTAAAGTAAATTACATGATCATTTAGTAAAACACTTAGATGGCTCCTCCAAAGTTTTCAGCATTGGTGCAAGTTGGCTGGGCCCAACCCGATCTCGGGTCACTAAGGGTCAAACCGATCACAAACCCCAGAAAAATGTATCAGGTTTCGATTGAAAGAAAAAAAAGGAATAAAGAGATCATACACACATATAGAGAGAGAGCAGGAAAGGGACCTGGCTGTTAATAAAGAGGGGTAAAGGATGCATAAACATCCGAAGGGTCGAATATATAGAGACAATGCGAGATGTGTATATATAGAGAGAGAGACAGAGTTATATAGAGAAAGAATAGAAGAGAAACAAAACCCTATAGCAAGGAGAGGAGAGATTTTGTTTAACCATTGAAACGAAGTTAGGGGCATACCAGTCAATGCTTCTTCAAGGCGGTACCAGTCAACGCTTGCTTCGACGACAAAAGCGGAGTGAAGGTGTCAACTAGGGGTGTTCAAATAATCCGACAATCCGTGAATCCGACCCCCCCATGCGGATTGGGTCAGATTTTCAGTCCAACAAATCAGTGGCAGATTCATAAAATAGAAATCTGTAGTTCACGGATCCAATCTGATGGGTAGCAATCCGCTAGAATTTATAATATTTAAATATTTTACATATATAATTATATATATAATAATAATATCTTATATCTTTTAACCCTAAACCCAAAAGACTCATTTTCTTCTCTCTGTTTGTTTGGATGTGTTGTCTTGGTGTAAATTAAGTGGATCTAAGTTTTTCTATTTGATTAGTTGATTCATGATTGTGAGCTGAAAAAATAAAAAGGAAAATTTACTTAACTCGAAGAACTATTAATGCCAATGATTTATTATTATTTTTCATACATTTTGTCATCCGTTTTTCTTGAGTAATGATATTCACACAGCCTAAACAAATTAAATGATACAAAAATCAATAGATATATTTATAATTTTATCATCAATTTTTCTTGAGCAATGACATTCACACTGGCTAAACAGATTGATTGAACAATATAAAACACGTATTTACTAGGTTTAGCCTACTTAGTGTGGCAAGCCTTTAATGCGAAACTGTAACCTAACTTTGGTATTAATTTACAAATCTTCATGTGTTCTTAAATTTACCAACTATTAGGGCTAGTTTGGTACGCAGGAATGAAATAGAATGTGAATGGAATGAAGCTGAAAATGGAATGAGAATGAGAATAGAATGGAATGACCATTCTCATTCTAATGTTTGACTGCGGATAGAGAATGATATAGAAATGAAATGGTAATACCTTCCAACATGTTATACTTTTCCATAAAACATAATCAATTTTAAAAATGGGACATTTGTCCAACTTTAATTTAATTATCATGTAAAAAAAATTAATTACCCATTCAATTAAAACATTCTAAATCAAGATATAATTCGTCTTTTTATTCTAGTAAAGAGATTAATATAATCTTTTATGCGAAAAAAATTAATACTTTATTAAAAACTGACAGTGATAAAACAAGAACCTTTCTTTTCTTTCACAACTTAAAATATAACAAGTTATATATATGAGCATGTGAAATGTATATATATATATAGAGACGCGTGACAAGTATATAACATACATATTATATATAGAGAGAGAGAGAAATTAACGATAATTATATATATATATATATATATATATATATATATATATTTTGGAGTGAGTTGTAAAAGAGGGAGAGAAATTAATGAAGAGATGATGATTTTAATAAGAAGTGGAAATGGAATGGTCATTCCATAGCTCAAGAAGAGAAATGGTTTTGTTGGAATGAGCATTCCAAGGAAATGACTAGGAATGATAATTTTATTTCTAATGTAGCACAATAAACAAGAGAAAGAGAATCAAATGTGGAATGATCATTCCATTTCAACTCCATTCCTGCGTACCAAACTAGCCCTTATAGTATAGCCGTTGTATCTTGCCTACCTTTTAATTTAGAGATTGGGTTGATATAGGCTGTCTGTGCAAGTTAATCATTCTAAATTAGAGATTGGGCCATGGTTAAAAATTGATATTGGGCCCTAATTACAAAATAATTGTAATGGGTTGTTTAGAACAAACCTAATCCGTCAATCCAATCAGATTCAATCCAATATTTCATGGATCAGATTAAATTGAGCATTCCCACCTATCGGATCGGATTATATTTTCACCAATCCGTAGACCGCGGATCAAACTAGGATTAATGCCTAGTCCGATCCGATCTCATCTGTGGTCATCCCTAGTCTCAATGACGGCAGCGGTAAGATAAAGATGATAGCGACAGCGAGATGGAGACTACGGCGTCGACTAGGGTTTCTCTCCCTAGGCAGTGGACTAAGGTTTGTAATGTTCTTAAGAGATAAGTGTATATGGGGGTGACACTAGTCATTGAATCAAATTAAATGGCTAGGATTTGATTTTAATATAATAAAATAATAAGTATATTTATTATAAATCGAGTTCGGGTTGGGCTTCGGTTAGAAATATTCTAACCTGAGCCCAGTCCAAATTGGGCTCAGGTTAGGAAAATGCAACCCGAGCCCAACCCGAAATGCTAAAATAAATAACACAGACCTGAAATCTCGGGCTGGGCTGGTCCCAACCGACTTGCACCCCTAATTACCATACTTGGTCATTTCCATCTCCCGTCGTGGTGACCATAAAACAGGCTAATATAAATATCAATTAACTAAAACAAGAAACCATTAAAAAATCACCAAACATTAAACAGAGCACAAAATCAAGTGAGCCATGGTATATGAGTCATCCACTTATCTTCCAACTTTGCGAGCAAGTGTTAGCAATTTAATTATTTTTTATATATTCTTTTGGTTATATTAGGAACATTCATACATTATTATGTTAAAAAATGAAGGGGTTTGAATGCCCCATCTTTTGCCTAGAGAGGTCCTCTAAATACTACAGGCCTACAAGCAAAAGGTGCTAACAATTTACATTCAATTATAAATACAGCAGAAACTAAAATATAGAACTTAAAAATTGAAAAATCTAGAAAACATACATTCAGGTTGAAGATTCATTATTCAAAACAAGGGTTTAAAGTCTAGAGAGTCCATATCATCTGCATTAAAACTAAAAGAAAATATAATATTTTGTATAAAAAATAATATTCATAGGAGCTACAATGCACACGCTTTCATATCACTCACTCCACCTTTTTTGCGGTGTTTTTAAAAAAGTCTCTCTGCGAGTACTTGCACTAATAGGTAAGATCACTCAATTGTTCCAAGGATGGAAAATTTTAGATTAGACAAGGAGGTGATGGAGAACGAGTTATGGTTTGCATGCATGAGCCGCACATGATTTACCATTATTATTGGAGAAGGGGCAAAGATAGATGAAATCAAGAATTTAATTTACTTGGGGTTAATTTTTATTATTTTGACAATGTTCTATTTTTAGGGATATTTTATTATTTTAGGGTTTCTTAAGTTTTGTTTATGTTTTTCTTATATAAAGGCTTATATGTAACTAAACAAATTAGGTTTTGATTACTGATATTATTGCGAGTTTGAGAACTCTCTCTATTCTCTCTATCCCTGTCTTCTTCTCCCTCGCTACTCTTGCTTCTCTCAATCCCTCAGACAATCTAGCCTATCTATTCAGTCTCTCTTCTCACCCCTTTCATCTATCTTCTCACCTCTTTCTTCTAGCCTCATCTCAGCTTCTCATTCTCATCCCAGGCCTTCTTTCATTCTAGTTCTAAATAGTTCGGTATCAAAACACTATTAACACTATTTGTCCTGCATCAACTTCATAACAAGACGCTTTGCATCCTACATCAGGAGGCAAAGGTAGTTACTTTGATGTTACAAGACATCTAGGTCTAGAAAAAATTAGGCATACTCACAAAGACGCTCACAAGTCACAACTAAGCTTGTATTCTTAGTCATTTGCTATGTTACCCAGACTCAGGTACAGGTGTCGGACACAGGTGCGTGTCTAGGGGTTGGATTTGTTTATTTAGCAAATTATAAGACACAGGAACACGGATTAAAAGTGTCCAAAAATCAAACACAGGTACTTGGACATAGTATAAGAAACCATTTTCTCTTAACTTGAAATGCCTAAGTTGATTATACTTTAACTTTGTTTTTTTTTTCCCGGAGAAAGATGTGTAAAAAAGAAAAGTAACTAACTCTGTGTCAAAGTAAAAAAAAAAAGAGCTGTGTAAAAAAAAAATTATAAAAAAAAAAGGTGTAAAAAAGTACTTCGTAACTTCTTGTTGGAATGCAATAAAAAAAATTACTTATGGCTAAGATTATAAGTAACTAGAGAGTAGAGTATGTTAAAAAATTTGGAAGTGGTACAACTAGCAAAGTCAAAGTGTGGAACAGCGGGATGGTTTTACCAAAAATAAATGCTAATCATTAGTTTATTAACACGTGGAGCTAGCTCCTAGCTAATTTTTGAAGTGTGGTGCAGCTAGCAGAGTCAGTGTGGTACAGATGGATGATTTTACCAAAAATAATTGTTAACCATTGGGGTTCATTAACACGTGCGGTAACCCACATATATCATAGTAAGTTTATAACATGCGTCGTAGGATTAGGCAAAAATATATATATATATTATAACATACGCGTGAAGAACACGCTCAAGGAGGTGCAAAAATTTAGGCAGTCACAGCACATAAACAGCAGTCATCTTCTACTTCTCAAAACCCTATTTTCGAACCAGACCACCATTTTTGAAGTAGAGAGCTTCCTACTACCGTGAATGGCAGCCAATTGAACAAATAAAACATTTTCTAATCCTTCACAAGCATCATCCCACACATACTTTTGTGTGCATAAACGTCAGCCATGTCCAATAGAGAAGATGAAGAGTCCGACCCATATTCCGTGTCCATGTCGCAGCCCACCTTCCAACGAGAAAGGCCCTCTAAATACCATTGGCCTACAAGCACAAAGTGCTTAAAATATACATTCGATTAAAGATACAAGAGAAAATAAAATTTAGAATTGAAAATTTGTGAAATTCTAGAAAACAATCCAAACACATATTCAAGTTGAGTATCCATTCTTCAAAAAAAGGATCAAATTATATATAATCCATATCATATATATGCATTAGTATCTAATCTAAGGTTCAAATTCTATATAATCCATATCATATATATGCATTAGTATCTAATCTAACATAAATATACATTTTGGCAATTATCTTATATGTGGTACCTTCCACTAAAGAACCCACTCCTAAATCTACAAATAAAATAATGCATATGGTTTCCATTTCTATGTAATGTAATAATATTGTATTACATGCCCAACTGAGGTAAATTTTTCAAAAGTTTAACGAATTAACGTACTAACCTAACAAGACATGATCGTTCCATTCCCATGTATAAAGGCAAATGTTTATGCAATATGATGATCATGCCCATTATATCCCTCATTATCTACATCAAGCCTCCACAAGAACTTACACCCCAAAGCATGTCACATTGTCACTAGACTTATTATGGTCTTGCCCCAACAAATTAAAAAGAAAGTTAATCTTCAATGTTAAATTTTTTTAGTAATTTAAACCTTAACATTTGGAGCACCTAATGAGTGTTAAATAATGTTGCTCCATCTATTGTATGGACATAGCAACAACATTGTCAATAAGAACATAAAAGGTTCACATATAAAAAAACCGAAAAAAACTTATCCAAACATGATTCTTCACTGAACACCAAGGCATGAGAACCTAGATATAAAATATTTTGAAAACCTTTAAAGACATTGTCAGGCAGAAAATCATTATGAATGACAATGTGGCTGTGACCTTACCAGAGAATCAGACAATGGGCATGTCATCTTCATCTGAATCATTGGGCTGTAGAGGTCCCTTAAAACGACCATTATTATCACCAAGAAGCTCGCGTGCTGCTTTCTCTAAAAATTCTTGAGCAGCAGTTCGAACAGATTGTTTCTCAGATGACTGATATTTCCTCTTCTTGTGGACACTTCTCTCTGAATACTTAATCTTTACTCCCTCTCCTCTACTGATATTCCTCATACTTTGCTTCTGCTCTGCAGATTTTTAACTATTTTTTTTAAGAAAACAAGATCAAAATGGAAGAGAAAGTCATACCCACAAGAAGGAAGTAGCTGCTTCTTACCCAGGGTAAGATCAGGCAGAGAATGCTCAATAAAACGGGTTGCTGCTTGGCAATTTAAGGTAGCCGAAGGTCGCAGTGGAGCTTCAAGGACATAAAAAAATTTGTAATCAACAATGGAAAATTAATTACCAGTAAGGCACTTACTACATGATAAATGCAAATAACAAGAACCTAAAAGGAGGGGAAATCTTTGTTCCATCAATTTCGAAAGTGCCATCACCACATCGTTGGAGATGAGCACTCAAAATGGGGATTCATGTTGCTGAGAAAGTGTTGGAAATGAAAAGAAATTAAATTTTGCGTATTCGATATTCCATTGATTGGGATTAGAAAAAGGAGGAAGAATAAATCCATTAAAATAAGCTTAATGCAGCTATAATATTTTTGCTTAGTTGAGGCCAGTTTACAGAAAGCAAAGCAACATCGGATGTAAGATTTAAAATTTGATTTTCTTTTCAGTTCCACAACCAAATAAATCGAAGGAATGATAATTACCTTTACTCGAATCAATGAACCGCTCCAGTTTGTCTTGGTACAAGCTTAACCTCTCCTACGCGTACAACAAACATAAAAATTAAGCAATGCCCTAATTGAAATCTTGAACAAGAAATACCCAATTGAATGAATTCCCAAAAGGAAAATTAAAGGGAAACTAATCAAAAACCTCAAAATAAGTGAATTAAAGAAGGACCCATTAATAAAAAGCCCAAAATAAATGAATTAAAGAAAGACCCATTAATCAAAAGCATAAATGAAAAATAAAAAAAGTTTCCAAATTGATAAAATCGAAAAAGCTAAAGAAATAATAAACATACGAGCTCTGATTTGACAGGATGGTCATCTGGGTGAACGCCGCTACATCTCAACCTCACTGGAAAAATGAATTGAAGTCAAATCATAAAAATAGAAATTGAAAATAATGCAATAGATAGAAAGAGAGAGTGTGTATGTGTGAGGGCTAATTACGTACATGTGAAGAGAGTTGTAGTGGCTTTGGCAAGCAAGAGAAGAGATTGAGCCCGTTGTAGAGCAGGCATTTCCCCGAGAACTTGGACGTTGCATAGTGATAAAAAGTGGAGAAAGTGAGTTCTGAGTTCTTCAACGTTGTTTGATGTTCTCTTCGCAGCCTCCATTACCGATTCTGGTACTACGCTACTCTCTTTCCCAGTACCAGTGTCCATTGGAGTAGTATTTTTTCTACACCTGATGACGATCAAATTCAAAACTCTCTCTCTCCTTGAGTGTTTAAACCTGGAGATAGATAGATAGGAATTAGGATGAGCCGCTCTTCCATTTTGATCTTGTTTTCTTAAAAAAAAAATAGCTAAAAATCTGCAAAGCAGAAGCAAAGGATGAGGAACATCAGTGGAGGAGAGGGAGTAAAGATTAAGTATTCAGAGAGAAGTGTCCACAAGAAGAGGAAATATCAGTCATCTGAGAAACAATCAGTTCAAACTTCAAACTGCTGCTCAAGAATTTTTAGAGAAAGCAGCACGCGAGCTTCTTGGTGATAATAATGGTCGTTTTAAGGGACCTCTACAGCCCAATGATTCAGATGAAGATGACATGTCCATTGTCTGATTCTCTGGTAAGGTCACAGCCACATTATCATTCATAATGATTTTCTGCCTGACAATGTCTTTAAAGGTTTTCAAAACATTTTATATCTAGGTTCTCATGCCTTGGTGTTCAGTGAAGAATCATGTTTGGATAAGTTTTTTTCTGGTTTTTTTATATGTGAACCTTTTATGTTCTTATTGACAATGTTGTTGCTATGTCCATACAATAGATGGAGCAACAGTATTTAACACTCATTAGGTGCTCCAAATGTTGAGGTTTAAATTACTAAAAACAATATTAACTTTCTTTTTAATTTGTTGGGGCAAGACCATATTAAGTCTAGTGACAATGTGACGTGCTTTGGGGTGTAAGTTCTTGTGGAGGCTTGATGTAGATAATGAGGGATATAATGGGCATAATCATCATATTGCATAAACATTTGCCTTTCTACATGGGAATGGAAGGATCATGTTTTGTTAGGTTAGTTCGTTAATTCGTTTAACTTTTGAAAATTTTACGTCAGCTGGGCATGTGGAAACCATATGCATTATTTTATTTGTAGATTGAGGAGTGGGTTCTTTAGTGGAAGGTACCACATATAAGATAATTGCCAAAATGTATATTTTAAGCACGTTGTGCTTGTAGGCCAATGGTATTTAGAGGGCCTTTCTCGTTGGAAGGTGGGGATCCAAACTCCGTCAATATTTTTTAATATAATGATGTGTGAATGTTCTTAATATCACCAAAACAATAAATAAATAAAAAATAAATTTCCAGCACCATGCTCGCCATGCTGATGAAATCTGGATGACTGAAAAAATGGCTCACTTGATTTCGTAGTCTGAACGTTTGGTGATTTTAGATGATTTCTGGTTTTAGTAAATGAACAAGCATGTATTAGTCTGTGTTATCGTCACCATAGCTGGGGATGGAAAATGACCAAGTATGGCAATGATTGGCATTCCAGGGAATACAATGTCAGCTTGTTGCTGGAAACTTTAGACCTTTCTATAGATAAAAACCATCTTATGAGGAGACTCACATTAAAAAATCTATTAGAGCTTTTCTTTTTCATTTATTTATTTGTTCGTGTGGGATCTTAGATGACTGCCTTAATCATCTAAAAGGTGGGGGCAATCCTAGTTGTGTTGACATTAACATAACTTAGACATACAGTAGTTATTATATTTGGTCATTAGTCATTATTATTTCTGTAAACTAATCAGTTAACTCACTAAGACTATTTACAAAATGTTGAATGGTTGATCATTAGTACATTATTATTTCTGTAAACTAATCAGTTAACTCACAAAGACTATTTACAAAATGTTGAATGGTTGAACTGGGTCTACATGTCATCTTTTCAATTTTAGAGAACTATCCTAGTTCTTTAATGTCACGCCCCCATTCAAATGATTGAGAATACAAATGACCTATGGCCTGGACTCGCCCGCGCCGGAGAGCGTCCGTGTCGACACGATGCGACACAGACACAGACACAGAATATGGGTCGGACTCTTCATCTTCTCTATTGGACACAGCTGACAACAAAAACACACAAAAGTATGTGTGGGATGATGCTTGTGAAGGATTAGAAAATGTTTTATTTGTTCAATCAGCTGCCATTCACGGTGGTAGGAAGCTCTCTGCTTCAAAACGGTGGTCTGGTTCAAAAATCGGGTTTTGAGAAGTAGAAGATGATTGCCGTTTATGTGCTGTGACTGCCTAAATTTTTGTACCTCCCTGGGCATGCTCTTCACGCGTATGTTATAATATATATATTTCTTGCCTAATCCTACGACACATGTTATAAACTTACTGTAATATATGTGGGTTACTGCACGTGTTAATGAACCAATGGTTAACAATTATTTTTGGTAAAACTATCCAACTGTACCACACTTTAACTCTGCTAGCTGCACCACACTTCGAAAATTAGCTAGGAGCTAGCTTCACGTGTTAATAAACTAATGGTTAACATTTATTTTTGGTAAAACCACCCTGTTGTACCACACTTAACTTTGCTAGCTGTACCACTTCCAAAAATTTTAACTTACTTTAGTTACTTATAATCTTAGCCATAAGTAATCTTTTTTATTGCATTCCAACAAGCAATTACGGAGTACTTTTTTACACACCTTTTTTTTTTTTTTTTTTTTTTTACACACCTCTTTTTTTTACTTTGACACAGAGTTCGTTACTTTTCTTTTTTACACATCTTTCTCCGGGAAAAAAAAAAACAAAGTTAAGTATAATTTTTTTGACTTTGGCATTTCAAGTTAAGAGAAAATGGTTTTCTATGCCATGTCCAAGTACCCGTGTTTGATTTTTGGACACTTTTAATTTGTGTTCCCTTGTCTTATAATTTGTTAAATAGACGAATCCAACCCCTAGACATGCACCCGTGTCCGACACCCGTACCCGAGTCCAGGTAACATAGCAAATGACTAAGAATACAAGCTTAGGTGTGACTCGTGAGCGTCTTTGGGAGTACGCCTAATTTTTTCTAGACCTAGATGTCTTGTTTTAACATCAAAGTAACTACCTTTGCCTCCTGATGTAGGATGCAAAGCGTCTTGTTATGAAGTTGATGCAGGACAAATAGCGTTAATAGTGTTTTCATACTGAACTATTCCAGTGGTCTGATTATACCCGACACCTGTCTCTTGCATGAGCCTTTTGAAAATCTTGTAGTCAGACTTCATGATATTGAATTTGTTCTTAAGTTGATGCTTCTCCCAAGAATATCCACCAGTTCTTTTAATCATTTCCGCTAGTAAATTATTTCACCCTTTGGCATTGAAGGTTGATGTATTTTGGTTTCCATTTCTAACTTCCTCCTCCATTAAGAGAATGGATGTTTCCTCATATTGTTCATTCCATAGTATTTTTCCATCCTTGTCTCTTTTAGGTTCTTCCTCTAATTCAGATGTTTGAGTGTTGAGTTGTGAGAGATTTTCATCATTTAGATCCATCTAAATGTCATTGTAGTAATTATAATTAGCATTGAAAAACTTATAAAAGGAGAGGCAGCCCCCAATTAACTCAAGAACAAAAATTTAGGCTTTCTCAGTGTTAACTATTAAGAAATTGACATATATTTATCAATGTGATGATTTTATCAAGAACTATGTGCATAAATCTAAAATTTAGGCCTTCTCAATGTTAATTATTACGCATTGTTATTTTTCTACATGAAGTGAGCAGGCTCTTCTAGATGAAGCCCCAACTTGTTAACAAGTGACAATCATAGATTAAATATGATACATTACTCATTGCAACCACAAGTTTAGTAAATTCAAAATTAGACAACCAAATGAACATGAGGAGAGTACTAAAAGAACACTTTATTGCAAAGCATATACAAAGCATTAAAATTAAAATGAGTCCTTCTTACTCTAACCCTTCAAGTTGAGGTTAAGATCTTTTAACCAAAAAGAAAATATAAAATAAAATTTTTTGTTTGAACTAGCACAAGCTTCAATTTTAATCTTTCTGTTCAAGCTAAAGATATTCCTATGTGTGTGTGTGATAGACGGATTATCTACTCTACTTGGATCTATGATAGGACATAATGTGGAGATTTTTCAAGCAAGAGAGGAACCAATTAATGATATAGTTGCGAAAGAGAAATTATCTTTCTTACAATGGTTTAGTATATATATAAAAAATACCATTGCATATTGACCAAATATTAGATATTCAGTTTCTGGGAATTTTTTAAATTACCAATCTTCTATTAGCAACTTCAGAACCTTCAACTCAAACTGATATTTGATCACCTATTTTTATTACTCAAACTTCAAAAGAAGATGCTCCAAATTCAAAAAAAAAAAAATTAGCACAGAAACATCTTTACTTTAACCATGTTATGAGGGTCACCATTGTATGTCAAGGACAAACTTCAATTTAAGCATTAAGCCCTTTGTTTTCTCTAGTATAGGTGGTTCACAAGAAATCAAAGCCCAGCATAAACGGATAACAGAGACATTATGTAGACAATTATCAAGAAAGGAACATCTTTTGGCCATTTAATGCAATAATGCGGCCTTTTCTTCTTCTAAGAATTGGCCCAAAAAGAAAAAAGGTCTTAAACCAAATGGTTCGAAAACTATCTAAACTGTATAACTTTGGCATTCATGACACACTAAAAACAAATACAATAAACTATCTAAACGGTATAACTTTGGCATTCATGACACTAAAAACATATACCATATGTGTAAGATTCTTAAACACTATACTTTCATGCACTACACAATCATTTGTTTTGAAATATAAGTGAAATAATGAAGTATAATTTAGGAACAAAATATATAAATATTTTATCTGACCTTATTGAACTCAACTCAACAAAACATTGAACGATCTATTTGAGAGCAAGTAAAACAACTCTTGTTTCACGAATTTTGCCAAACTCAGAGGCTACTTAGTCCCTACTTAGAAATTTATGAAGCGCTACTTGAAATCTGAAGAACTCAATAATTTGAGCCACAGGAAGTGGAGTCGACTATATATTTTTGTTGTAATAGTCCATAAAACTATAGTCTCGAATGCTAGAGGCGTACTAGGTCCTAAGAATGAAGAAATTGGCCTGAGCGTGACAAACATTCATTTGGGGAAGTGAGACCAAGCTCTCACATTTCATAAGAGGTCATAGCTGCTAATGTATACTTTTTGAAGCAAAGGAGCGTAACGCATTAGATTATCAAAACATATTCAGCATAGAACACCACATGTAGATAGAGAATTCAGAAAAAATATGCAAAATTTAACATTCACAGACACTAAAGGTTGCTGGTGTGCAGAAAAGAGAATACTTCCCGCACACAACATTTCAGCATCAAAATAGATGGATAAATACACAGATACAAGCAACAGTATATGAAATTATGCTTACTCAATAGATGAAGAAAGTCGGGTTAATCCACTTAGTGAACACCAGTGGACTCCAAATGACTGCAAAAAAACATTTAGAAACCATAATAAAATAACAGAGGTCAGTAACTTACCAAAAAAAGATAATGGAGGTCAGTGAAATCCAATCAAGGTAGATACTTGACCATATTTATATGAAAAGAATGACATGATTGGTTGGCCAGGATATGGAGTTCTTGACAAATTATGGTCATTGATCAATGGGTCTCTAATAATAAAAGAAAGTATGCAGTTCTATGAAATTCCTATATAAGTTCACATATTTCATGGAGACAAGACAAATACAATGATTTTTTTGCTCAATACAGATAAGAGTAATAATCAGTTTTTATCACACAAAAAATTATAAATTTAAGTTCATAGATTCTCTGTATTGATTCATCTATTGAACAAACGTAAATCTGTTGAACCAAGAGAAAAAAAGAAAATCAAAACCTTGTTCACGTAGACAATCTAGTTGTAGAGGATGAAAGAAATTTCTTTAAATGTAACAATGATTATCGTGAGGAACTTTATAGCTTTAAACATTCATCTCTTCGGAATGTTATTGAGCATTGTTTTGGTGTTTTGAAGGCAAGATTTTCTATATTGAAGTTTACGGCACCATACAACATAGATGTGCAGGCAGATATTGTGATTGCATGTTGTGCAATTCACAATTTTATTAGGATGGAAGCACGTTTAGACACCCTATTTGCAGAATATGGAAATGAAAATATGGAACCTGAAAATGTGGGGGTCAGTACTTCTCAAGCTGCCCTTGTTGAAGTCAATGTCAATCAAAGTGAACTCTGGCAAATAAGTGAATTTTGTTATATAACTGCTAATGAAATATGGAATGACCATGTAACACGTCATTGAAAATGTTGTTCTAAATCTCATTATGATCTGTTGGTAGTGACATGATTTTTGGTGCATAGCAGATTAGTAATGAAATTTCTTTTGTAGTATAGCACCTTGATGGTGGCATATATTTTGTGAATGCTATAATTTTGGCGAATGAACATGCAAATTGTCTTTTGGTTAATTGAATATATTTTGGATCAGTTTTTTGTTTTTTTGGTGAAAATGAGTTTTTGTTTAAGCATTACTATTTCTACACGTCTTTTTTTATATTGATAATTGTAACAATCAGCTTATTGGCAATAATGACTATCTTTTTTTGCTTTATTGCGTTGATTTTTTTTAAAAACAGTTTAAGGTTAACAAACATATTTTTATGTTTATGGTTTTTAAAACAAGTCGTACGTGTTTTTATGTTTATGGTTTTTGCGTGATCAAACATTGATGCTGGTAATAGATAAACATAATCGAAACATAAACATTGTTTATATAAACGATTAAACAATAAACAACAAACATAAACGGTTACCAAACGGGCCCTTGGTGTTTAGAAATCTGGCCTGTTAGCTGTTTAAGAATGTTTAAGTTATTTATAAACAAAACAACTATTAACAAACGTGTTTTTTATTCAAATTTGTTTATATAAACAATAAACATCAAGCATAAACGGTTGCCAAACGACTGGTTAGTTATCAATAGTGTTTGATCACGTGTGACTGTAGGGCTGCAATCGAGCCGAGCCGAGTAGTGGCATGTTTGAGCTCGGCTCGGCAGTGTAGGAGGGTGTTCGAGCTCGGCTCGAGCTCGAATCGAATCGAGCTCCAACCTCAAGTGTTCGAGCTCGGCTTGGTCAGGTTCACGAGCTTTTCGAGCTCGGCTCGAAACTCGTATAGAGTTACACACATGCACAAATCTATCATACACATTACACACACGCATACGCAGAATGCACATATCTGTCTAAAACTAAATTTCCATCAAAAGAAATTTCATACAAAATTATAAAAAGTAGAAATACCTGGAAAATCAACGATCCCGTCAAAGCCACTGCTCCGATCTGGCCAAAATCATCGTCACCGTCCTCCCATGCCACGAGAGAGAGAGCAAACACAAAATACAGATCGGCGGTCGTGAGTTGGGACTTAGGATGTAGAGAGAGGAGTGCGGGCCGTGCGGCTAGGGCTGAGAGTAATTGAGTAGTTAAATAATATATAGAGATGGGCTTTCACAACATGGGCTTAGGTTTGAGCTTTGTTAATTCTCTTGGACTTGGTGCATTGTGTTTTTAAAAAGATTGGTAATGCATTTTATTGATTTGGTTGGGCTGGGCTAAAGTTATAAGCTTGTTATAGACATATATATAAATATATATATACATATATCTATATCTATACTACTATTAAAAGTACAAAAAAGTTTTTTAGTTTTAGTACACTGTTTTTTTTATTTTTAAATTAAAAAAATAAAATTACTCAAGCAAAACCCTTTCTTTTTATTTCTAATTTCTAAATTTAAAAAAGCAAAATTCTTTTCTTTTTTATTTTTAAATTAAAAAAAATAGAAAGCAAAACGCTTTCCTTTTTTATTTTTAAATTAAAAAAATAGAATTACCCAAGTAAAACCCTTTCTTTTTATTTTTAAATTTTAAAAAATAGAATTACTCATGCAAAACTCTTTCCTAAGCAAAACTCTAAACACCTATAAAATCACTAATCCTCTCGGCCAGGACTTCCCATTCTTCCTCTCGGCTCTCATCAACATGGCTCTTAGCGTGACTCTTGGATCTCATCAACAATCATTTGATTCGGTTTCGTCTTGACTTACATGTGAATTCTTTTCTTCGATTTTTTTTTTCTATTCATTATTTGCTATTAGCTTTTGAAATCAAAAATTTTTAATAAAAAACTACGTCTATAATGAGTCATGTTAATAAACAAACACGTGACTATCAAATTTTGAAACAAACACAGAGCTAAAAAAATTTATACTTGATTTATTTCGTGTGAATAATAGTTAACTTATAGTTTTTTTTTTTTTTAACAAGTGATTTTATGGTACCAAAGTTACATAATTGGAAATAGTTTTGAGTGTTTTAATTAATGTGTTTGGATGTGTTATAATAGTTTTGAATGTTTTGAGTGTTATAATAAAATTTGAATTTATTTTTTATCCACGTGCTTTGAACTAGTGTATATGTGTGTGTGTGTGTGTATATATATATGTTTTGTATTCAATGTTGTTCGTGAACTTATTATCGAGCTCCGTTTGTGTCATGTTCACGAACAAAAACGAGCTGAGTTTAGTATTGTTGAAACTTGGCTCATTTACAAATCAAGTTTCATAATTCCGTTTGAACTCGGTTCGAACGCGAGCCGAGCCTGAATTGTTCGTGAACAGCTCGGCTCTTTTGCTGCCTTACGCGTGAGTGAAAAGATGGGTAATTTAATGAAACAAGCTTAATATTATTTTGTCGAATTGGATAATTCAAGAGTAATTCTCAATGAATATGCAATTAATTTGTCTAATTCCATTTAAATAAAAAAAATACACTACATTATTATTTATGACTCCTAACTCGGCCTAAATGCAGTTTTCTATATAAAATCATATTTACTAAAAAAGAAAAGAAAAAGATAATCCATTGTTTCATCAATGATATATATGATTGGCAAAATGCAGTTCTTCCTTTAAAAGGCAGTATTTTTTTTTTATTAATTATTTTATTGGCAGTACTTCTGTGCTCCATTGTTGAAAGAATATATACATTGCGCGCCCCAATTCTCTCAAGAGATTATATATATGACTCGACATATATCAATTATCAACTCAGTATCTGCTGGTTAAAGACATCGATGGACCAACTAATTATAAAAAGAAAGGTTTGGTTAGATTTTCTAATTAATTGAATAAACTAACAAGAAGTTGGTTCTACCTTTAAAAATAAATAAAAAATTGGTTCCGGAAATCTACGAGGATCTAGACAAGTTAATTGATGGACCAGCTATAATTATAAAAATAAAGGTTTGGTCAGATTTTTTAATTAATTAAATGCATAGACTAATAAGAAGTTGGTTCTGGAAATCTACTAGAATCTAGACTAATTAATTGATGGACCAACGACTTATACCACAGAATAATAAAAAAGTTGGTTTCTATTAAGGCTGTGTTTGGCTGCACAAAATTAAAGTCTTAAAATTGGAATAAGTGGAATTGAAGAAAATTTTGTCCATCATCTAAAATTTTCATCAACAATATTTTCTCCGATTTTACTAATTCAAATTCCATGTCGCAGAGCATAGCATAAGCAATTTCGCTTTATTATATAAGATGAGATAGATAGGTTGTACTTTTATTATAAGCTGCAGTCAAGACATTTGCTACAAAGACCATATGGTATAGCTTGTACTAAATCTTTTTTTCACTATGGTTGATAATTTCATATATAACTAATAAACCCATGGCCATTTCAGAATACATATGATTTAGAGGACTAAAAATTGAGAAGATTTTTGAACAGTTGAGAACAATAAGAAGTTAAGAATAATGAAAATAAAAGAGAGAGTTAGAGCTTGTTTGGTTCAGCTTTTAAAAAATTGTTCTTAAGAAGTCAAAAAACAAAAATATTTTTTAGATAACTAAAAGAGAATGTTCTTTAAAAATAAAAAATAAAAAAAGAAGGCTTTAAAGTGAGTTTTTAGAAAATTTTCTGTCAAACATATTTTTCTATTATTTTCAGATTTTCAGTTATATAAAAATAGAAAATTGTTCTTAGAAACTGAACTAAAGCCTTTATTACTATGAGGAGTTGTGAGAAAAACTGGACAATTTGACCACTGCTTGTAATTATTTTTCCTTTTGTACTAAGGATAATCGATAATATAACATGTGAATTACAAAAAATAAAATAACAATCACTATACATTTTTCTCTATTAATATTTTTTTATTTTTTATACGTAAAGGTTACATGACCGTTTTGAAACAACAGTTTTCACTATTTTTTTTCTCCTTGAATTTGCGTTATCATATGACTACCCCAAATCTCGAAGTCGGATTCATTTTGATTTAGGTCATGGTGGATTTTGAACAAGAAGGCCCATGTCTAGATGGACCGATACTTCATTCCCGGCCAATTTGTTTAAAGTTGGGTCATATTTATATTAATTAACATGTTGAGCTTGAATTTTGACTATGTGCTCCTTTATAAAAAGGTCGAGTCTAAAATGTTAGGTTTCACCCACATGGGTGTAGGTAGTGGATTCTTGATACAGTGACCAAAAGATAATAATATAACTAGTATCACAATACAATATGAGGGATGAGAGATCTCGTTTGAGGGAGAAGTAGACCAACCAAAATAAAGGTAAGAATGTTTTTTTACCAAAGACAGAGAGTAAATGCTTATGGTTGTTGTGATTCTTGATTGCTTGAGTTCCCTCCTTTAATACTCGACACACTCTTTTATTTATAGTGTTCAATTGATTGAGTAATACACAAAGGTTTAAAGACAAATTGGTGATTACCCAAAGTCTATATCATGGGTTATGATCAACTTGTCAATACTATAGTTACCTGGAAACCTGGAAGGTCAAATCCTCTTGCCTATTACACTCAACTGTGATAGTAAAGCATTAAATGGTTAATGTTAGACTTAACTTTAAACAGCGGCAATGGTTGAGCATTTAAAGAGCTAGCTATAACATATTAAATGTGATGATAAGAGACTTTGTCTTGACATATGTTTCACTGTTCCCTTAGTTAGGCCCATAACAAAGGACTTACTCTAGCTTCTCATCCACCAATCTAGAATCTCTCCAAGTGTCCCAGATTGTCCTAAATTGATGTCAAAAGAGTCTTACCTGTGTTCTCTTTAAATATCAGTTCTTACAAGTCTTTGAGAAGCATCATGAGCAATGTCTCAGAGTTTCATTTTTCAATTTTTTAGGTTTAACTCAAAATATCTAAGAGCGTTAGGCTTTTCTTTTGAGGCCTTGTTTTATCTGAGACACGAGGAGCACTGGTGCATTTTTATTGAAGTTTTTGCTTGACCTGAGTTTAACTCGGGAATTTGAGGCTCGAGAAGCACTTGGTGCTGCTTTCGAGTTTCTGTTTGATTTGATTTTGACCAGGATTTTGAGACTCAACGAGCACATTGTGCCGCCTTTGAAGTTTTATTTCACCTGAGTTTGACTCAAGGATTTGAGACTCGACAAGTACTTGGTGCCGCTTTTGAGGTTTTGTTTGACTCAGAATTTTGAGACTCAAGGAGCACTTGACGCTACTTTCGAGATTTTGTTTTACTTAGCTAGGATTTTGAGGCTCAAGGAGCACCTAGTGATGCTTTTGAAGTTTTGTCTGACCTGAGTTTGCCTCAAAATTTTGTTTAACTTGAGTTTGACTTATGGTTGATGATAAGGCTAACTTGGCTTTTGCTCTGAGTTTCCACGTGGAGAATATGTAGAGAATGACGTGGACGATTTACGTGGACACACCACAATGGACTTATGAGTCATGAACTCACTAATATTTTTTTATGTGTTTTGTAAAAAGTTTTAGAACCTATATAATTATTGATAAAGAAAAAAAAAACAAAAACTAAAATAAATATAATTATAATAGAAATGTTTGACTAGCTCACAAGTTGAGCCAAACTGAAGCTTCGCTTTCTAAATTCTTCATTAGATCTAATCAAACTTGACTCAACTATGTTCATTTGCAATCCTAATCATATCTAACTATAGCGTTTGTGCTAAGACCAAGAATGGAATCTTTTATTAAAATTTTGCAACAATTAAAATAGTTGAGAATTGGCATACTGCATTATGATCCTCTTAGCATCTTCTCTAGAAACATTTTCAATATTTTGCTACAATCAAAAGCTTTACAAATAGAGAAAATATTATATGGTCCTAGAACATTTGGTCCAATTCATTTGAAACTCTCAGAAACTCTCAAACTAAAAAAAAAAGTGGAATCACAAGAGTGTAAAAATTTATACTCCAAGAAAGAAATCTGAAGATGAGTTTTAATTGAATTGAAGTACTAAGGCCCTATTTGGATTGACTTTTGAAAATCAGCTTTCAGTTTTTCAAGTTCAAAACCCGTTTTAGAGAGTCTTTGGATTGGTAAGGCCGAAAAGTTTTGGAGTTCAAAAAGAACGTTCGAAGGAAACAGGTGGGTACCAGTTTCCTCATTTAACTTTTGCTTCTCTTTTTCTTCTGCGTAAAAATCAAAGCAAAAGCTCTACCAAACAGAGCCTAAGTGGTAATAATTTTTCAATAAGCATGTTTCATTACCATCTAATAATTTTTCAACAAGTACAAGTCAAACCCGGTGGAGTGGGTCTTTTGCTGATTAAGCATTCGTTGGAGTTCTATTAAAAGCCTGACAACAAGACAAAGAGACACATGCTCAGAAAAAAGGTGTGTGGACAAAAAAGAAAAATGGGTTGGTGAAAAGAGAATGAGGAAGAAAAAAAATTAAGAATGAAAGAAGATGAGAGCCATATATGAATGGAAATGTGGGTGGGCTCATAAATTTGAAGGAAAAAAAGAAGATGTGATTGAAAAATATGGTGGTCCTAGAAAGAAGAGAAAAAAGAGAAAAAGAGGTAAAATTAGGGTGTAAGAAAAAGAGGTAGAGGGGAAAATTAAAAGATGATGAAAAAGGTGATCTATTGTAATACTCCGCTCCAACACATGGTATGATATTGTCCGCTTTGGGCTGAGCCCGCACGATTTTGCTCTTGGGTTTTACCCCAAAAGGTCTCATACCATTTGAAGAGAACACGCTACATATAAGCACATCCCCTTCTCCACACCCAGGCGATGTAGGATTGAGCACCCTGTACCCTGTCAGTGTGGTAGCTCAGCCCAGTATCTATCTTTGCACCCGCCCACGCACACCCGTCCACAAGGGTTACTACAATCCACCCCCCTACGAGGCCCGACATCCTCGTCGGCACACTTCCGACTGGGTTCAGGCTCTGATACCAACTGTAATACCCCGCTCCAACACATGGTATGATATTGTCCGCTTTGGGCCTAAGTCCGCACAGTTTTGTTCTTGGGTTTTACCCCAAAAGGCCTCATACCATTTGAAGAGAACACACTACATATAAGCACATCCCCTTCTCCACACTCAGGCGATGTGGGATTGAGCACCCTGTACCCTGTCAGTGTGATAGCTCAGCCCAGTGTCTATCTTTACACCCGCCCACGCACACCCGTCCACAAGGGTTACTACATCTATTTTTTTTCGAATGATAAGATGATGAAAAGGTGATCTTTGTACATCATATCACTTTTATTATATAGCCTAATAGAAAATGAGTTCCACTTAATCATATATATATAGAGAGAGTAGTGATCTCTTGCTCACCGGTGAGCAAGAGAATTTATCTACACTCTATATAGTGGCCGTTATATTTAATTTAACGGCGACATTTCAAACCCCCTTATGCTCTTTCCAAAAATTATAAAACCACTCTCTAGTTATTTTAATTTTGAAATTTTATTATTATGGGTGGATTACCATTTCCATACTTATTGTAAAAATAAATAAAAAAAGAAAATTTCCAAAAGTAACCAATTGAATAATTCCAATATATGCCTTCTTCTACTTTTTGCCACAACTCTAAATCATTTTTGAAAATTTCATCTCCAAACATATTAAAAATCATTACAAAAATATCAAAAAATTATTTTTAATTCAGGGCCTTCGGGGTAATTTGAAAGTTTTTTGCTCAATTGGTTACTAAATGATTATAGAAGGAGACCATTATTTTATTGCTATCAACCAACAGAAAAAAGTAAGATAAAAATAAAAATTATTGAAGTACATTGTCTTCTCGTCATTTAATCGAACAAAATAAACTCAAATAATTTAAGCCAAAAATGACCACTGAATCATATTGATTAAACAAATGATTACTATGAGAATTAAGAAGTATGTGCGTGTATATTTATACATACACCTATTTACATCATATGCATTAAATTGAACCAACAATAAGAATGATATTTCATATTTTAAAACTGTCATTTTTTTAATTTCCTTTTTTATGATGATAAGTCAAGAGAAGTACGAGTTTTGGTAGTAACAACACTCCATCATATACTCATCCTAAATGTATTTTATTTTAGGTTTTTTTTGTTCTTCATGACAAGAAATACCCTAAATTAAAAATAATTTTTGATATAATTGGAGATAAAAATTTTAACAATGATTCAGAGTTGATGAAGATGGCATATCAAGAAATTATTCAATGGTTTACTTTTGGTCATTTATTATTATTATTTTTACAATAGGCAAGGAAATGGTAATCCACCCATAATAATAAAATTTCAAAATTAAAATAACTAGAGAGTGATTTTATAATTTTTGGAAATGGAATAAAGGGTTTGAAATGTTGCCGTTAGATTAAATTTAACGGCCACTATACAAAGTGTAGATAAATTATCTTGCTCACCGGTGAGCAAAAGATCACTACTATATATGTACATCATAAAATGAAAAGGAATGCTAGAGCTTTCAAGGAAAGCCCAAAGGTTGCACAATCAGTACTACTGTTAAAGACCATTAGATCGTGACACATAAGAAAGTATCTTAGTTTTAATTTTATTTTAAATTTTACTTGCGTGTCAAGTTTTGATTGGTCGGTATTGGTTTCGGGAGTACCTAATAATTTATTTAAGACTTTGAATATTTTTTTCCTTATATTATATAATTTCCTAAATAAAATTTATATTATATTAAGATACTACTTAATTTTTTCCCTATTATTATTAGACCCTAACTAATTTGGCAAATTTCTAAAAAAATATCTCTCTCTCTCTCCTCATTATACCAACCGAAATATTGTATTTAATATAAACTAACTCTTAATACTTATTAAATTAACCGATAATCTTAAGAAATTGAAAATTGTAAAATTTTCCATCGGTTATTAATTTTATCTTCTTTTTTCCCTTACTCGACACATTTTTGACTTTTTTCCTCCTCTTTCATTGCAACCTTTTATCTTTTCTACTCTCTCACGGACTCTTTAATCTCCATCTCTCTCCTCTCTCAGTCTTCAATTATAACATTTTTCTTCTCCACTCATTATAGCTTTAAATTAAGATATGAAAAACTTAAAAAAAATAAAAAAGATAAACTAAATCAATCTCAAAAATGAGCCCTTAATAAATCTTTTTTTTACTCGGCTCATTGTTGTTGTATGGCTTAAGCCCTTGTTCGTACAGTTCTAATTAATACGCTCTTGCCCTTTTCGGGGTAAAAAAAAAAAAAAAGAAGAAGAAAAAGAAGAAGAAGAGCATATGGGTCTGCCTCGTAGCGCGGGTCTGCAAAATATAGGACTTTTTTTTTCTCTTTTATTCCTTTTTATTATTATTATTTTTTACTTTGATCAGTTTGGACTTTGGATCCTTCTTTTTTCTTTCCAATTTTTGGTGGGAGCCTTAAAAAGCATGATAGCATCCCTATCCTTCTCTTATATATATATATATATATATATATAGAGTATGTGTTCAATGACATAATTGAAAGAAAAGAGCAGGGCTCCATAAGAGATGGTATGTGTTCAATGACATAATTGAAAGAAAAGAGCAGGGCTCCATAAGAGATGGTATGTGTTCAATGACATAATTGAAAGAAAAGAGCAGGGCTCCATAAGAGAAGGATAGGGATGCTATCATGCTTAAGGCTCCCACCAAAAAATGAAAAGAAAAAAGAATATCCAAAGTCCAAACTGATCAAAGTAAAAAATAAATAATAAAAAAAAGGATTAAAAGAGAAAGAAAAAAGTGTACTTTTTGACGAGAGGAGATGTCTTCTCCCTTTAATGTTTCACTTTCTTTGAGCAAAAGCAAGCAGAGGAAGAAAAAGAAGTAAAACGCTTAATCTCCACTTTCTAAGAAATCAAACACGTGAATATGATATGAATTATTGCAGTTTTTATTTTACATCCATAAACACAGTCGACTTCAAAAGGTTGGAATTTACATTAATTGTTTCCGAGAAATTCCTTATTCAGTGGGTCACTACTAATTAACTCTTTTTTTCTTTTCAACTAATAAATATAAATTTCCTTATCGGAGGAAGAAATTAAACTTGCAAGAAGATGATGCATGCAATACCACTGATGTGACTTGTTTATGAAAAGGAAACAAGTGATCAAGACTTGGAGACTCACTCATATATGTATTCCTAAACTCAATAATTGGGAAAGGTAGATGAGAATCATTTACATACATTGGTGTTACATATAATCTATTCAACTGATTTGTTGAGGTCAGTACTACTAATAAATATTGTTTACGGGCCTATTTACTTTGGGAGCTGATATTGGCACTCCACCAATATTCTCTGACACTCTATTTTCATCTTTTTATAAAGTAAAATTACAAAAATGGTCCTATGTTATACCATCTTTAATTCTTATATTTTTAGTACCATAATTGTCCTTCTAAATCAAAACTCAATTCTAATTCTATTTTATCTTTCTTAAAAAAAAAAAGTTTTTTAATTACATCCTTATTATCCCGAGTAATTTGTGATTGATTTTGTTTTTGTTTTAGATTTAAAATATAACAATCCATTTATCACCATCTAGATACTATAGTTTAGACATTTTTTTAATAAAAACTTGTTGTTCATGTCCCTATCCAATATAACAAAAAGAATCCAAAAATTGAAATATTATCTTTTTACTCACCAAACGAGTAATTTATTTTTCATGTGTCTTATTTATAAAATAACATAAATTAAAAATTAGAAACATACCATCAATTTGTGAACAAAAAATAGAAAAGAAAGGGAAAAAAAATAAAAAGCAAAGGAAGAAAAATATCATATTACTTTCTTTTTTAAAAAAATTTTGGTGCAAAAGCTCCTTAGCTTAATTAAAACAACTACAATTGGAAAAGAATTTCATAGAGTCATGTTTTTCTTTTTTCATCTTTTAATTTCTAAAAGTTCCCTATTAAAATAAAAAAGATTTCCTTAGTTTCCTTAAAGAACTATATATCATAATTTTTATTTAAGTTAATTAAACTTTCTTTTGATTTTAAATATAATTAATTTTTTTTTTCAAATACGTTTTATTCATTGAAATAATGTTTGTTTCCAACTCAAATACTTTTTTTTAATATTTCTCTAGGTAATCTATTATTAACAACTTCTTTCCAACTTATCTAATCACGTAATTTTTATTATCATAATCACATGCATTTAATTGATACTTTTTAAATCATTATATTGAATTCTAAACTTTTCTACTTGTAAAATAAATATTAATAAATTGATTCAACTAGAAGAAATAATATTTTTAAAATCAAGAAAATTAGGATTTTGTGATTCATAGATTTCTAAAAAAAATTTACGCCAAAAAAGAGAGGGAAAGTGAGTAACATTATCAAATAAGGACAATTAGGATATTAAAATATAAGAATCAAATATTGTATAACAAAAGGACACCTTTGTAATTTTACTTTACAAAAAGATGGAAGTGGAGTGCCAGAGGATATTGGTGGAGTGCCAATATCAGCTCCCTTTACTTTTCGACCATGATAAAAATATTATATATTAGTAGATATAAAGAAAGATCACAATATATATTATAGTTAGTTTGAATATGACTAAATCGATAATAGTTTTATGTGTGTGAAGTGGAAAGTTTTATTACATAATATTATCATGATATCATGTGGTCAGATCCACTACTTTACTTATATAAAAATAAAATTAGACTAGTCTAATTTATCTCCAAATTATTATTCATTATATATATGCCTAGGCTAATTTGTTTTCTTTGGTCACACAAAAGGAAGCAATTATATATATTTGGTGTTGGTGTTGGTGTTGGTGACATAAGTCGAGTCTGCTCCACTTTCTTATTGCTACAATTAGTATGTTTAAACATAACTCTTATCACAATTAAATAAGAAAATGTCATTCTCTTGTACAATTTTTTTTGTTTCTTAATTTATATCGAGAATATAATACATTACATAACAAATGCAATACTTTTATATCGGAGAATTGAAACACTGATTCAAAGATCTTGTATTCTAGAAACAAGGTTGTTGCATTGCTACTTCTCGATGTATGAAATATGTTGTATGAGTGTGCATCCTTGAATTAAATGTGTTGAATAGTTATTGTATTGGTGTTGTTTCTTTAATATAATATGTTGCATCTTCGATTTAGATTTTAGAATGCATAAAACTCTTCAATGCATTTTCGATTTAAAATGAACAGTATCATTTCGTGCACAAGAAAGGATTGATTTCTTGATTGTTTCAATTTATATGTATAGAAACATACTAGAGTGGTTGGGCTCATCACTGTCGTTAATTTTCTTTTTTTCAATTTTGAAGAGCCTATCACAACTCTTAATTTGATTCACCACAAAATATGAATCACTAGGTCGCACCACATGACAGAGAAATTTGGATTTTATGTCTAATTGTTGAACTAAATGAATACATATATGTATAACTCTCACAATATTCTTGAGAAAACTCCAACTCTCTACATTTCACTTTAAAAGAAGAGGAGATATCACTAGAATGTAGCCCTCTGTGATGTACTAAGTGATACATATTTTGAAGTCACAAGTTTTGAAACTATGTGTGTGTGTGTTTAGCCTATAAGCTCAAGTGAATAAGAAACACGAGTGACTTTAAAAGAAAACTTAAATTGTGTCGAGTCCCCTTGAGTTTTCCAACTCTTGTATGCCGAGTTTGGTAACTGAAAATGTTTTGTACTTTTGTTTTTTTCTGAAATAGAAACAATGTTTTTGTTGTGTTATGCGTGCAATAGTGATTGGTTATCTTCGTCTTGACTATTTGGTGTCTTAACTTTGAAATTTTATGTCAAGGTTTCGTGGCCAATAAAGAGAAGATTAAAAAAACCTAAAAAAGACGAACAAAAAAAAAACATACATGGATTCAAAAAATAAGCTTGTGTAACCCCGTGTACAAACCAATTAAGGAAATCGACTAAGAGAAACTATCATTTTCATATATATATATATACACACACACTTAGGGTAGTGAGATGGCCATTTTCAAATAATGATTTACGCGCTTTTTCTTTTGTTTAGGCCATCATTGGACTCAATCCCATATCGATTTGGTTTGGATTGAGCTTCAAAGGAGGAGACTCGTGCTTAAAACCCCAAATGAGCCTTCCTGTTTGTAAACAGTTTATGGTAATTTAAATTTTTGGGTTGTATTAACTATTAAATTTGACTTCTAACTATGAGCTTGCTTACTGGAGTGTATCTAATAAGTTTTTTTATTATTATTATATTTATTTTCTATTGTGAAAAGTTTCATTCCATTTATTGATATAGAAGGTAAAAAAATATAGTAAACATAGAGAAATTAAATGAAATATAACGAAAATGAAGAGAATATGTTTCACACACAAAAATTGATATTTTGAAAGTAAAGTAGAGAGGAAAGAATACTTGAAAAATCGTTATTTCGCTTATATTATTTCACTTATCCACTAATCATAGAAATGGCTAGAGTACATGTCTATACTGGCTTAAAATATATATATATATATCTAACCAGTTACATTTATTTAGTAGACTTAACTCCCTCTTGCTTTTACATCACTTCCACCATCACACTTACTCCCATTAAGATAATTTACTCTCTGTTTTTTTTTTCTTTCTGAAAAGTAGGGTTAGATGTATAAATGAGAAATGTACAAGGCCGGTGGAGCAGAAAAAGACATTAGCCATACATGATAAATGCACAAATTAAACAAGTATATATACCAAATACTTGCAAAGACTAACTACTAAAATTAGATTAATTTTCCAAACCATTCAAATGTGTGATTGAAGGAAAATTTTCCATTGGGACTAGGCCTCCAAACAATGGCATCTTCTTGCTGGTGTAGGCTGGCTTGTAGCCTTTTGGCTTTTTTTTTCTTAATAAAGTTTTACTTACCCAAAAAAAAAACAAAGAATAATGGCTAGTTTGGTAGGCATGAATGAAATGAAAATATAAATGGAATGAAGTTGAGAATGAAATGAAATGAGAATCATTCTCATTCCAATATAAAACAGAATCAGTTTTAAAAATGAGACATTTGACCGACTTTAATTTAATTACAATGTGAAAAAAAATTAATTAATTATCCATTCAATTAGAACTTTTTAAATTAAGATATAATCCGTCTTTTTCTTCTAGTCAAGATTAATATAATCCTTCATATAAAAAATATTTATATATTAATACTTTATTAAAAACTAAAAGTAATAAAACAATAACCTTACTTTTCTTTCACAACTTAAAATATAGTTAGTTATATATATGAGCATGTGACATGTATATATATATAAGTGTGTGACAAATATATAACATACCTATTATGTATAGAGAGAAATTAACGCTAATTACCTATTATATATATTCATAGAGTGAGTTGTAATATATATATATATATATATATATATATATATATATATATATATATATATTGGAGTGAGTTGTAAGAGAGAGAAATTAAAGAATAGAGATGATAATTTTAATAATGAGTGGGAATAAAAAGATCATTTCATAATCTAAGAAGTGGAATGGTTTTATTGAAATGAGCATTTCAAAGAAATAACTTTAAATGACTATTCTATTTCTAATATAGTACAACAAACAAGAGAAAATAAATTAGGGCAAAATGCACTCACACCACCTGATATTTGCCCTAAATACACTCATATACAAAGTTTGCTTAAACTTACACTCACACCCCTGAGGTTTGGAGTTTGACTGCACATAACCCCCAATTGAAATCCATCGGTCAAAAAATTATTTGAAATATCTGTTTTACCTTTCACTAACTAAAAAGATATTTTTAACTTTACTTTTCACGTTAAAATACCATATTGCTCCCAACTTTTCTTTTTCACTTGACAAAACTACCCTTATTACCTTATTGCTTTTCTCCCTCCTCTCTCACCATCAAAGCTCACTTTCTCTCTCTTCCTCCATCTCCTTTTTTTTGCTCTCTCTCTCCTCACTCTGTCTCTTTTTCTCTCTCTTCCTCCATCTCTCTCTCTTTCCCGAATCTGTCTCTCTACATCTAACATCTTCTCTTTTCTTTATTTTATCTACTTCTCTCTCTTAATTCTTCACCCTTTCTCTTTTTTCTTTTATTTTTTTCTCTTTCACCGTTTGCTATGGCAGTACACATGAAAATTGGCAATGATAGCATGGCTTTGGTGGTGGCAGTGGTGTCTCGACAATAGTAGAGAGATGACAATAGAGGAGACCTATATGAAAAGTGTTACAAGAGTACAGGAGTTTATTTGCAAATATGAGAAAGTTAAAAGAGAATATTTTGCATTTTATTACAAAGTATGCTTACATTTATTTCAAAAAGAAAAAAAAGTAGTGATGACACTGATAAAATTAAAAAGTAAGTACTGAAAAAAAGAAAAAAAAAACATCATCCAAGATTAATAATAAAATAAATTTTAGCCTCAAAGTTTGAATTTGTTCAGATTAAATTTTATTTTTCAATAATAACTAATATTGGGTCATACAC
This sequence comes from Cornus controversa, assembly GCA_026545225.1. Classification (NCBI taxonomy): domain Eukaryota; kingdom Viridiplantae; phylum Streptophyta; class Magnoliopsida; order Cornales; family Cornaceae; genus Cornus; species Cornus controversa. The sequence continues at coordinate 95,514,020 of CM048846.1, read as the reverse complement.
ATAATAGAGAAATAATATAAATTATTTGCTAAATTGAATCACTAAAACGCATTAGACTCCTTTCTTTATTTCACAATTCTTTTTTATAACTAAAAAACAAAACAAAAGAATTCAAAAAATTTTATTGTCCCTTCACTGAATTCAGAAGACACTAATATAGTAATATATCAGTTGAAAGTTAATTTAGTAATCTTATTTTAATAGATTTTTTTAATATAATATAGTTATTATATTGATGGGTAAAATTGTAATTTCTCATGCAAATTAATGATATAATTTTGTTTAAGGGTGTGAGTGTAAATTTAAGCAAATTTTGTATATAAGTGTGTTTGAGACAAACCTCAAGAAGTGTGAGTCCGCTTTACCCAAAAAAAAATTAAAAATAAAATCTTCATTCCATTCTTCCTTCTCGGTACCAAACTGGTCATATTAGTATTCTCCGCCATGTACTGATTATTGGCATTTAACTTTCGTTAGTGGTAATAAACATGGAGAGTTGGTATGCCTATTGATACCCCCACATGACTCTGGAACTGAATTAGAATTGACAATCATATTCAAAGGACCGTCAGAGTAGTCATCAAATAAAGCCACAAGTTTTTATCGTAACATCAATAATTATTTATATGAGCAACAAGCTACAGCTACAGAGTCTATAAAGATCTCATTTTCTCACTTAACAAACAAAATATCTCTCTCTCTCTCTCTCTCATGGATAGTGCCAAGCAACCACTTCTATCCATCAGAGACGATGACCATTACCCAGATCATCCAGAGAGCCCTTCTTTCACTTCATCCTTCGCCGGTGATGAAGGTGACATCAAACCCATCAACGGAGTTGATGATTTCGTCAGAGAATTTGTTGTTGAGTCAAAAAAGCTCTGGTCCCTAGCCGGTCCGGCCATCTTCACGTCCATTTGCCAATACTCTCTCGGCGCCGTAACTCAAGTCCTCGCCGGCCAACTCGGAACCATCGAACTCGCCGCCGTCTCCGTCGAAAACTCCGTCATCGCCGGATTCTCTTTCGGCATCATGGTACAATATCTAACACAACCATTGAAGCGGTTGTTATATTATTGAAATACATTTTTACGTTCTAAATGTCCAAAAATATATATGTAAATAATTAAATGCACATGATGAATCTCCACCTGCGTGTTGTTCACGGTCAATAGATTCATTCTGTCTGCAAAACACATACATTTCAGATTCACTGGTATATTGTAAATCTTCTTCAATCTAACGGCTTAAACTTGTTTTAAACAGATGGGTATGGGAAGTGCACTAGAGACGCTTTGTGGACAAGCTTTCGGAGCCGGACAGCTCGATATGCTAGGGATCTACATGCAAAGATCATGGGTCATTCTCAACGCCACTGCACTAATAATCATGTTTCTATATATATTCGCTACGCAGATTTTGACACTTATCGGCCAGACGGCTGAGATATCACATGCAGCCGGGACATTCGCGGTGTGGATGATTCCACAGCTCTTTGCATACGCAATGGTCTTTCCGCTCGCCAAGTTCTTACAGGCGCAGAGCAAGTTCATGGCCATGGCAGTGATAGCAGCGGTGGCGCTGGTTCTGCACTGCTTCTTCAGTTGGTTGTTGATGCTGAAGCTGGGGTGGGGGCTGGTGGGTGCAGCGGTGGTGCTGAACGCGACGTGGTGGTTCATAGTGGTGGCTCAGCTCCTGTATGTGTTCAGTGGGTCCTGTGGTCGAGCTTGGAATGGGTTTTCATGGAAGGCCTTTCAGAACCTCTGGGGGTTTGTTAGGTTATCCCTTGCATCTGCTATAATGCTCTGGTGAGACTCCTAAGACCTAAACCAATTGTCCAAGAGTATGTTTTTCATTTAACTAGAATGGTAGGGTATGTTTGGTGTTAGGAAATACCTGATCTCTTGTAAAATAGGTTTAGAAACCAATCCTGCTAGATTCCTTGGTCTTTGAGCATTGATTTGTTCTCTGATTATTTGCCCTGCGGTTGAGTCTTGTCCCAGGGGATGGTACAAATACTATTTAGAAACCAATCCTGTTAGATTCCTTGGTCTTTGAGCATTGATTTGTTCTCTGATTATTTGCCCTGCGGTTGAGTCTTGTCCTAGGGGATGGTGCAAATACTTTTAGCAAATACGTATACAACCGAGTCCGAATCAGCGTCCAACTGTTCTCATCACTCACACGTGTGATCACAAGTAAATGATGTGAACCGTTGGATGTAGGTACTGTATCTGATTCACTCACACATGTCTCGATCCTCTTCACTACAACACAAGTGTTTGTTATATTATATCAAACCTAAAGATATCAAATGTGTTACAGAAGAATGTGCAAGAAACACATGTATATAATAGAGATGTTTTTTGCATTTTATCTATCTCTAAATAACAGTGTTACATCATCAAAATGAAAGTGGTGCAATGCACAGCAAAGTAAGAAGCAAAAAATTGAACCGAAAAAGATATGGGTCCATTTTACAGTCTATCAAATAATTTCACGAGGCATGATAGTTGCATGCATTCTTTGTTTTACATAATAATCCCATCTAGCTGTTTCACGTGGTTCTGGACCAGTTATGGTTGGGGTTGTGTAATGATTTTTATGACACGTAGACCCCTGATAATGAATTTTAATCACCCAACACTTGGTGTTAGATGTGGATCTATCATTTTCTTATGGCTAGTCCTATTTTTAATTAACTGATGATGTGTTCCCTCTTTTTTTTTATTTAATCACCTAGATTTTTAATCCACACGTCTTTGAAAATTTTGCAGCTTAGAGTTTTGGTATTTAATGGCGCTTATTCTCTTTGCCGGATATCTAAAGCATGCAGAAGTTTCTGTGGATGCCTTGTCCATATGGTGAGCAGATATACACATTCATGCAAGTGTGTGTGTGTGTGTATATATATAATATGGCTTGGAGTAGTTTAATTGTTGTGCAAGTACAACTGGTTCAGGAGTAATATCCGAATTCCCTAGATTTGATCACTCTAGCTTGATTATGGCAAAAACTAGTACAAAGTTTCACAATAACGTTGCTCATGTTCTATGCAATGGTGAATTTGCAGCATGAACATACTGGGATGGACAATGATGGTAGCTTTTGGATTCAATATAGCCACAAGGTTGTGTAGCAAAAGCAAACCTCCTTGAATCTAAGCTTCTATAACTAGTAAAACGTCAAAAAAAAAAAAAAAAAGAAATGTGAAATTTGATTGAATGTGCAGTGTGAGAGTGTCAAATGAACTCGGGGCTGCACATCCAAGAAGCGCAAAATTCCATATAGTGGTGGTCTCAGTAACCGCGACTCTGTTTGGTCTCTTGCCCGCACTCATTTTGTTCATCAACCAAAAGCAGTACCCGACTGTATTTTCGAATAATACAGAAGTAAAACAACTTGTAGTCGAGCTCACACCATTGCTAGCTGCCAGCATTGTCATCAACACTATTCAGCCTGCTCTTTCTGGTATTTATTGGTGTTTCATTCGTAGTTGCTTGTGCAAATAAACAAGTATGCTTGGACTTACAACTGAACATATTGCTGCAGGAGTGGCAATAGGGGCAGGATGGCAAGCCATTGTTGCATATGTGAACATTGGGTGCTACTATCTATTTGGTATTCCTTTGGGTCTCGTAACCGCGTACGTGTTCGGCATGGGTGTCAAGGTACAAGTTATAATACCATGCTAAACTCCAAATTTCAAAATAATCCAAATGCTTCCTACAAATGATTTATTGTTGAAAATCTACAGGGGATATGGTATGGGATGCTGGCCGGAACAACCCTACAGACCTGCTTCCTGTTTTGGATGATTTATAGAACAAACTGGAATAAAGAGGCAAGTACATAAAAGCAGACTACATATATAGTTTTACACAAGCTAGTCACCATAACCAACCAAACAATTGGATTATGAGATTATTTCAATAGCTAGTCTAGGGTAATCAAACAATAAACTGTTTCCAGCCAATGATTTATTAAAGTAACTTTTAAAATGTTGGCTAATGCAGGCTGCTATAGCTGGAGACAGAATAAAGCAATGGGGAGGCGAATCAGATGCCCAAAAAGGATGCTGAAAAAAATTGAACTGAGATCATAAAGTGCATGGGGGCGAAATCATCCAAAATTCAATTGCATGTGAAACAACTATAAAAATAGAAGAGTTTCATATTCTGCCATCATAAAGAAATCCATATTCTCTATTCTACTGCATTTCACTGTAATTCAGCTCTAGTTGAAAAGCTCTAAATTCATAGTTTCATCATTTCCACACACCACTTTCAGGGTTTTATATCATCAGGCCATCCATATATACAATATCAATGAATCACACAGGTTAGACTCCCATCCAAAATCCAACCTACCAATCCACTAGGACACTGAAATCAACTTACCAACTGCACTTAATATATAACCAAAATTCAACAGTCGACCTACTATAGTACAAACTCATTCACATTTATTTATCACCTAAAATATCACCAACCAATTATTAAGCTACTTAATTTAAATCACCACCAGCAAGTGACATAAAATACACATGCTATAGATCCAAAAAAGGATACACATTGATTTCCAACATTAAACTACAGGAAAACAGGCTATACATAGACCAGAACCTAAGCACTGCAACGTGAGACGACATCAGAAGACAGGTTTTGGTTTAACTTAAAAATAGGCTTGCACGTATTTTCTGGTTTTAGACAACTGTACAACACTATGTTCAATGAATTGGCCTTGTCAACATGGGTTCAAAAATTATATTACAAGATAGAGAAGGAAACCAAGAACCATTTGCACTCTATTGGTGTCCACTCATCACCCATAGACCATAAAGTTACCAACCATGACCATGAATTTAGTTTCTTATCTTTAGAAAGCTGGTCCCAAGGAGGAGGATTGCGCTAGGTAAGCATAAAACTTTTGTCAGTATGAATTGAGAACCATGACCATGAATTTAAAAAACACGTGAATTGCATTAGTAGCCAAAACACAAACATATTCATTTTTTAATATAGAACATGTGCAAGTGCGTGCAACAAAGTATGGACAACACTAACCCAATGAAATGATGAATCTCAAGTAAAAGCAATAGGAAAGCTAAACCCAAAAATATAATTCCATGAACAAATAATCCAATATAATTTGATAAAAAAATTAATAAAAATAAATAAATATAAAACTAGAGGAAAGCAACCATTATAAGACCCACCCATCTTTAAGGCTATGTTTGGTATAGCAGAGGGAAAAGAAAGAAAAGATAATAGTTGTTATGAGAGAAGAAAAGAAATGAAAGGACAGTGAAGTAGTGTTAACCTCTCATCGTGTTTCATTGATTAATGAGGGAAAAAAAAGGAAATGATAGTCTTAGCACTTAATCATGTTTGGGGAAAGAAAGGAAAGAAAACTATTTTAATGAATTTACCACAATACCCTTTCACATTTAAAAGGAAAATATATATGTAAGAAGCAGCAAAACAAACATAAAAATTGTATTAGTCATCATTCAAGCCAAAGTGATAATCTAAACACAAAAAAAAGGGTTAAAAGAGAATAAAAACATGCCCTAGTACTCATGGTATTTTAATTGTCTTTTATAAAAAGAAGGGCAAAATCTGTATTAGTAAAGTTTCATAAAACTTTGTAGCCCTTTTCCTTCCATTTCATAACAAAACCTACACATCATGCCTAATTTGTATCCCTCCAAAAACTCTCCATTTCCGTTCTGTTCCTATCAAAATTTTATATCAAACACAATATACCATTTCCCACACCATTACCTTTCTTTTCTTTTCCTTCCATGTCTCTCCAACCAAACTGGCCTAAGTAAATAACTGTTCATCCTCCCTAGAATAGTGCAAAATTTGGGTCATAAAGCTTACTTATATCCAACTCAGGCTTCATATGATTTGGCTATTAAAGCAAAAGGGTCTACTAGGAAAGATAAAACTATTGACACCTTCAACAATGGTTGAAGGAGCTCTTAAATTGCCTCAAGAGTCAAGACCAGTATGAAGCTTTCTTTCTTTTTATTTTATTTGTTTTGTTGCGGAAGAGGAGAAAGTAGCTCTTGATTGTAAGGCCTTTTTCTTTTGTGTGTGTGGGCAATGCATGCTATTTTACTCCCTTAAAACTATTTTTCTTGGGGTGGCGGCGGTGTTCAGCAAGTGGAAAATCATAAAGTCAATTTCCCCATCTCCCAAAAGAACCGCAATTTTGCAAAGGAGTCAAATTTGAATTTATGCAAGCATCATTTTGGTTGTGTGTTTCCATTTTTTTTTGTTGAAGATAATCATATTTATTCCTGATTTCTTTTGCTTATTGGAAGAAAAGATGTATAACTATATAAAGATAGAGTTGGAGTGGGACAATGTTAACATGAAAATTAGACAGTGATAAAGATAAAAAAAATAGGTACTGGATACAATACTAGATTTCACTATTTCAGGATCAATGCACTAGTTAAGAGCGTTTTAGTCAAAATGACACAAATGCCTGGTATACATGCATACATATAAAAATTTGTTGAGAAGGGTGGAGGTGGCCCCCTGCATGCTACATTGCCATTTGCCACCCCCTTTAAACTCGACCATGCCTGTGGATTGCAAAAATAATCTCAGTAACAAATCATAAGCTAATTGGTAATTGCAATAGATCAAATAAGTGGCTAGTGTCTGCCTTCATCTGATCTCCAAGTAAGTAGCATATGCAAAGCACTACATATTCCATGTGACCAAGTCATGCCACTTCAAAGGCAAAGTTTGGAGAAATTTGCAAAAGAAACTTTTAGTTTGATCATTTGGTGTCAGCATTCTTTCCTCGGTGGAAAAACTTGTCATGTTTGTTAATTTTAAAGATAAAAAAAAGGTACAAAATGAACTTGGTTTTCTTAAAATAAAGCTCATATCTCATCAATCTTACCTTTAGGTTTTGCTATTACAGGCAATTTAATCCTTCAATGAGAACCCAATATAATATATAATTATATGGACTTATCAAAATACACACACACATATATATGTGTGTGAGTGGCAAAACTGCTCAAAATGCTAGAAGAAACTATTCAAATTGAAAACTTCAAAATTCTAACTAATAATTGAAACTACTGCTTTGCCTTTCAATGGAATTTCAGTTATTATTATTATTTTTGATAAATTCAATGAAAGTTCAATTATGGTTTACAAGAACTTAGATTCTAGTTCCAATATATTCCACACATCATAAGATCATAGTCGTGAGTCCAATATCACCAATATCACCGCCATTGTTTTCCACACAGACTCATTATTCCGCTAAAGCCAACGAACCAAGCATAACGAGAAGCAAATTCTACGCAATATCACACCCTTCAATCTCATCACACTCAAAATAAAACCATCCAATCGAGCTTACTCAAATCGAGTCATCAATCACACTCCACATGATAAAATCCCAAATAAATTGAAAATGAAAATCGATGCTTTAAAAAACCAATTAAAAACCATTATGCAAACATCCATGTTAAGCTATATTAAAGCTCAAAAGTAAAACAGATTATAACAAAATTATCTCAACAAGTTCAAAACTTCAAATAGATCAGATCTAACATATCCCAAAAAAGGGCACGAACCTAAGCGGTGAGTACAACTGCACCACCGGCCTCCTTAATCTTCTTCTCGGCGATCTTCGACACGAGCTTGGCCTTGACGACGATCGGCTGAGAGGTGGGCAAAACGCCTTTGCCCAACACCTTGAAGTACCCAAACTGAGTGACATCGATCATGGGGACTTTGTCCTGAGAAGGCTTGTCCTTGAGTTCCTGAGAGACGAGTGACCAGAGCTTGTCGACGTTGACGATGGGACAGTAGAACTTGTTCCGTAGCTTGTGGAAGTACCTCATACCCACTTTCCCGAAGTAGCCGGGATGGTACTTGTCGAAGAGAATGCGGTGGTGGTGCATCCCTCCGGCGTTACCGCGGCCGCCAGGATGTTTCCTGTGCTTTCCGATGCGGCCGTGCCCGGCGCTCACGTGACCTCTCTTCTTCCGGTTCTTCTTGAAGCGTGTCGTCATGGCTGCTCTCTCTCTCTCTCTCTCTCTCTCTCTCTCGGTCTCGGAGGCTGGGGAGAGAAATGAAGAAGGATATTAGGGTTGGGGTGTTTATGGACTGGGGTATTCTCTTTCCTGTTTACAGTTTTGCCCTCTCTAATTTTGTTATTTACTATCATGGCCGGAGTGTTAAGAAGAAATTAAAGTTTTTATAAAGTTTATTTAGTGATAGTTCAAAAACAAAGCATCCACTATGGGATGGTTAAATTCGGATCTCCAAATTTGAATTTTAGCTAGCCACCTCAGTATTTTAGCCAGTCATATTATCATGTCAGGATCTCCAAATTTTGGCTCCACAACAGGTTCTCCAGATTTCCGCTAACCAAAAATAATAATATTTTAATAATTTTTTTTTAAAAAAAATTAAATTTAAAATTATTAAATATTTTTTTATTTATTTACTAACGGCTATATTTTCAACGGCTATATTCCCAACGGCTATATTTTCAACGGCTATATTCCCAACGGCTATATTTTTTTCTTATATAAACACTCATTTGCTCATTTATAAAATTATCACTACTTTCAATTTTCCAAAAATTCATTTACTATCTCTTTCAACTTCAAACTTTCAATGGCTTCGTCATCACGACCTTTGTCAGGTTCTAATTCTCCACATTCTTCGTCATCCTCCTCATCAATAGATCTTGACAAATTGCTTGAAGATCATGTATCTACCTACAAAGAAATTATGAGTTGTTGTACGCCGGAGATTATATCGCAAGTATTTCAACCAGCTCAGAGGCGGCGGTTTATTCATCGTGACCGAGAAGGAAGCCACCGTCAGCTAATGAAAGACTACTTTGACGAGAATTGCTTATATACACCTAAGCAATTTCATACACGATTCAGAATGCGTCGAGAACTATTTCTTCATATCTTAAATGATGTTCAATCTTATGACGATTTCTTCATCCAAAAAAGAGACGCTTCTGGCCATTTGGGGTTGTCTTCTATACAGAAGATAACAACTGCAATACGCATTCTCGCATATGGTGGACCAGCCGATTCATTTGATGAGTATATTAAAATCGGTGAGACTACTGCAATAAGTTGTTTGAAGGCATTTTGTACTGCTGTTGTTGCTGTGTATGAGCAGCAGTATATGCGCGAACCAAACAAAACCGACATCGCACGACTCCTTCAAGAAGGGGAGGCTAGAGGATTCCCAGGTATGCTTGGTTCTATTGATTGTATGCATTGGGAATGGAAGAATTGCCCAGTGGCGTGGCATGACACACACAAGGGTCGCACCCATAAGGCTACTTTAATATTGGAGGCGGTAGCCTCCAAAGATTTGTGGATTTGGCATTCATTTTTTGGAATGGCTGGTTCACACAATGATATAAATGTGTTGGATCATTCCTCCGTATTCAACCGTATTGTCAGTGGTATAATGCCTTCGGTTAATTATGTGGTGAATGGGCATCAGTATAGTATGGGGTATTACTTGTCTGATGGTGTATACCCAAAATGGGCAACTTTGATACAGACCATCCCAAATCCAAGAACTCCAAAACAAAAAATGTTTGCAGAAAAATAAGAGGCGTGCAGGAAAGATGTGGAGCGAGCATTTGGGGTCTTGCAAATCAAGTGGGCAATACTGCAACGACTAGTTAAATATTGGGAGAAGATGGACTTGTGTCTCATAATGAGAACGTGCATAATCCTTCACAACATGATCATTGAAGATGAGCGTCACGACAATACTGGAATTTGGCTGCCACCGGAAGAGAGTATTCCAATTCACACTCGAAGATTAAACCCCAATATTTTTGCGGCACACATCTATGCTCGCCAAACTCAGTACCGCAGTAGAGAGACAAATACGCAGTTGAGGAAGGATCTGATAGAACAGATGTGGAATCAGATTGGTGATTCATATGAAGATCTTTAAGTTATGTTGATTTTTTATGTACTCCTTTCTTTAAGTTCTGTTATCATTTTATGTACTAGAATTTCAAGTTATGTTGTATTTTTATGCTTGTAAGATGTTATAAAATATTATGCAATAAAAATTTGTTTCTGAAATTATTTTCGCACGACACAATATTCGTAATAGATTAAAAACAACATAACATAAGTTAAATGAATTACAATATCCATAATGGATTAAAAAAAAAAAACATAATTTCAAACGATACAATATTCATAACGGATAAAAAAAAATAACATAACTTAAAACGATACAATATCCATTATGGATTAAACAAGTCTTATGGATTGCGCAAATTCTCATCTGCTTCTGCACACATTCGCTCATATATCTGTTGTTGTTTTCGGATAAGCCATGCTTTCTGTACTTCTGTTGGCATTGAATTTGGGTCTTTTAGCATCAACTTCTCTTCTTGAATTTTTTCTTCGTGTAGTTTTCTCTGCCGTTGTCTTCTTTCTTCGTGTAGTTCTCTCTCCCGTTGTCTTTCCATCTGTTTTAACTTTGTCTCTCTAATAATATTTGTTTGAGAGTCAAGTTTGGATGTTGCTTGGTGAAAACTGACCTCGAATGATGAGTGTGAGGTCTCATATTCTGGCTGTTTCTTCTTATTTCGGCTCTACTTTGCCGTCTTGCGTCCTGCTGGTCGCTCTAATGGTTGAGATTCAGCAATACCCGGTGAATATTTATTCATGCCAAACTGTGGCGATCCTTCAGAAGGAACACCCTCGTACGCTGCATTACTTAATGGATTTGATGCGTTTGAGTGAGCAACAGGCTCGTTGATGTTGATTCCAATACTCCTCTTCTTTGCGCGGGCAATTGTGGCTTTGTTTTTTCCTTGATCGAGATAATATGCATGCCATTTTGGAGAGTCTTTCAAAATGTTCCAACAAGCATGGAGTTTAAAGTCCTCATTCATAGTGAATTTATATAGATGTTGAGCCGCTGTGATCTGCTTTAAATAATTACACAATAATAAGAAACAAATTATTTAAAATAATTACTTATTAAATACGATCAAGTAAAGAAATTAATTAAAATTATTAACTTACCATATCATGATTGTTGAAGCCACTGGTCTGATTATTTTCAATTGTAAGCAAGCATGCAGACTATTTGCTAATTTTTTTTTGGATGGTGGACCAATGATTTGTCAAACCGCACTCGCCTCGGGCAGTTGGAGCACCAAGTTGTACTTGAAATTCGACGAGAATTGTTTGCCATAATGTCGACTTCGTTTGGTCTAAACCAATCACCGAATCACTGCTAACTTCTAGCCACGCATTGCACAGAGCAAAATCTTCTTCGTTGGACCAATTAGGCGTTCGAGGAACCGGTTGCTTTCGGGAAGATCTGACATTACTGGATTGAGGCAATACCGGCGAATAAAATGCGGCTGATTGATTAGATGGAAATTGAGAATCGCCACGATAATATTGATCAGAGCCGTCAAATGATAAAAAATCATCATTGGATAAAGGGTTGAAGTTGAAATTTGGTGGTGTTGGATCCATGAAAATGGATATTCTAAAAATACAATTAACTAAAGATTGAGAAAATAAAAATGATTCTAGACTTAGGAGGAGAAAATATGAATTTTTGGTTATGAATTTAGTGAATGAAGGGGTGGTGTATTTATAGGAATGAAAAAAGATGAAAAAAGTAAAAAAAAAATATATATATATATATATATATATATTATTTTAAAGCCAAAAGAGCCGTTTTAGGCACTATTTGGCTCTGCCAAACAGTGCCTTAACGGCTCTTTGGCAGGCTTAAATTAAAAAAAAAAAAAAGGTCAAAAACGACTTTTCTGGGTAGCCAAACAGGGCCTTAGGGCGTGTTTGGGTGTGCAACGGTCTTGTGACCGTTGCAAGACACGCGGCGCCCTAACAGGGTGCCGCGTGTTTTATTTTTTTAAGTCACTTATCGAAACGACGTTGTTTCGATAAGTGAAACACACGGCGGCGCCACGTGTTTTTTTTATAATTAAAATCACTTATCGAAACGACGTCGTTTCGATAAGTGAAATTTTTTAAAAAAATATGGGCATGCATTAAAGTAGGCCCAATATGAACAGGGTTAGCTAAGTGGTTCGCCCAATCCGACGAACCACCTAGCTAACCAAAAATTTGGCCCACCATTTTAGCCATCCCATTGTTGGGCCACAGTAGTGTTTGGATCGCCAGATTGGGCTCTGGCGATCCCATTGTTGTTGCTCTTACAACTTTCCTAATAAAGTTAAATATATATCATTAACATTTCCTCAGATCTGATATATTATCATAGGTTATAAAAAGGTCAATTTCGTCCCCAACACTCTCCAGTAATTTTTGTCATTATACACCACCTCCTGTCAAAACTCAAAAGTATACTATATTAGAATATTTTTTTACGGTGAAATAATTATATTATCTTTCACTTCTGACTTAACTTGTATGAATACTCAAATTACTCATTTAACCCTATCTAATAGACTAAAATGTCTCTCTCAACAACCCTATATATATACTATAATATGTATAACCTCTATGTATAATTATTTATTTCCATGAATCATAATGTTTAATATAAAATAAAAAAAACAATTAAATTTCTCTTTCTTTTCTCTATATGTATACTATAACATATATAACCTATATATCTAATTATTTATTTCCATAAATATTAATGTTTACATAAAATAAAAAAAAAGTACTTAAATTTCTTTATCTTTTTCTCTATCTATCTATATATATATTATAATATATATAACCTATATATATAATTATTTATTTCTATAAATAATAATGTTAACATAAAATAAAAAAATAATTAAAATTTTCTTTCTTTCTCTCTCTCTATATATAACATTTATATATTTCAGTGTGCAAAAAAAAGGAATAACAACAATAATAATAAATAATTAAACATGTAAAGATTAGAAATTCATGTAAGGAAAAGCACTAATCAAATAGAAATCAACTAAGAGCATCTACTATGGGATCTCTAAATTTGGTTCTCCAAATTTGAATTTTAGCTAGCCACCTCAATATTTTAGCCAGCCACATCATCATGTCAGGATCTCTAAATTTTGACTCCACAACAGGTTTTCCAAATTTGAATTTTAGCCAGTCACATCATAATCTCTAAATTTTAACTCCACAACAGGTTCTCCAGATTTTCACTACCGACACAATTAAATAATCTTACACAATTAAATTAATCTAAAATTTTATGTATATACATATTTATATTAAAGAATTTTATACTTTTTTAACTTGAAAATTTCATAATTTTTTCGTTTTAAGTCAAAAAATAGCTTAAGTGGTACTCAAATTAAAGCTCTCGAAATTATCTTTCTAACAGAATTAGTTTCATCAAAAAATTCAATTTGTAGTGAAAGTTATTGACATTTAAGTAAATGATACACACACACATATATATATATATACATGGCACGCATTTTTATATAAAAAAAAGACAAAAAAAATAAATTATATTTGGATAGCTATGTGGTTGGCCGGATTTAGCCAACCACTTAGCTAACCAATGCTAAGTCCCACAATTTTAGCTAACTTGTTGTATTGTTACAGTAGGATTTTGTTGGCCAAATTGGTGTTTGGCTATCTCATTGGTGGTGCTCTAAGACAGTTGTCATGCAAAAAAACATGATTTCTTAAGCAACAATAAAGAAACTATGTAATTTATTCTCAAAGTAATTTTAAGAGACAAAAATACAAACAATAGCACCCCTCTTGCCAAATCTTATATATATATATCAAATAGAAATCAACTAAGACAGTTGTGTCATGCAAAAAAATATGATTTCTTAAGTAACAATAAAGAAACTATGTAATTTTTTTTTTTCCGGAAAGTTAAACTATGTAATTTATTCTCAAAGTAATTTTAAGAGACAAAAATATAAACAATAGCACCCCTCTTGCCAAATCTCATATATATATATATATACAAGGTATGAGATTTATAAAGAAATATAAGGTTCTACATAGACCAAATCTCATATATAATAAGCATGTTGAATATCTGTGGAATCTAAAATATGAAATCTCAGATAATTTATTTACCTGCAAATTTGTGTTTTGGGGTTTACAATATCTTCAACACTACTCCTCAAATCTGAATTAGAGTGCCCAAGTTATTGAAAGAGGTTTGGATTTAACTTTTATGTGATGTGATATCCAAAATTTGGAGTCTAACTTTAGGATGTTGACAACCAAAGACAAAGTGTTTCACATTCACGGCAGAAAGTGGAGCTCCGTTGAACACCATTTCCACCTTCTGTCGCATCACCATAGAAGATCCACAAAGAACCACCATGTCCTCCGCCATCGCTGAAAGCTAAGCACTTTACTGTCCAAACCCATCTTCATCACCACCGACCACTCCATTGCCGAGAACCATGGTAATCATCCACGCCGGAAGTTCATCATTGAAGACCCACCATCATCAACAACCACCATTCTCCCACCATTACTGTCACCGACAAACACCATGGCCACTAAAAGCTCGGCTATCTCATCATCATATCACCATCTACTGTTTGAAAACACTGCAAAACTCCACCATTCAAGCTCCACCACTGCCACAGTCCGGTGATGAAGAAGAAAAGAAGAAAAGAGAGACATGGAGACGATTGCGATGATGATGGGCATGAAGGGTGTTGGTATGGGCCATTTAGGCTATCCAGGGCCCACTTTGACTTTTCCTCCATTTTGAGCTCCCTCAGCAATTCCACGTGGCAGGGCCCACTTTGACTTTTCCTTCATTTCGAGCTCCCTCAGCAATTTCACATGGCAATGAGTCCACTTCTGTGATTTTCCCTTTTTTTTTCATCGAGCTCCTCCGAGCAGAGAGAGTCTCCATCGAATCCCCCATATACAGAGCATTTCCATCGAGTTCCTTCTCAAATAGGGGATTCTAATCGAGCTCCTCCGAGGGAAAGTCTTTATCGAGCGCTTCCTCGGATAGAGGATTTCAATCGAGCTCATTCCCTCATTATGTAGGGCACGCCTCTGAGGTGTGATCGTCTTTCTTTGGCGAGTCCTTCTCTATTGATGACACTTCGCGGAGGTCCTCTATACGGATCAACCTCTGTTTTGCAAGGAGGCATTCTTCTCTACGGATAAAACCTTACGAGGAGTTCCTCTCTACGGATAAACCTCAAACGAGTCTCCTTCCTTTCATTTGGATAAGTCTTGGATGGTGATGAGTTCCTCTCTACGGATAAACATCACGGGAAATCCTCTCTACAGATCAATTTTCTTAAAGCGAGGAGGCACTCATCTCTATGGATAAAACCTCGCGGAGGTCCTCTCTACGGATCAACCTCTATTTTTACGAGGAGTTCCTCTCTACGGATAAACATTTTTTTACGAGGAGTTCCTCCCTACGGATAAATCTCGTGGCACTCCGCGCTCCTGTGGGGGGTAAAAGCTCAGATCACTGTTTTATGGGAACCAAGGGCTTGGGTTCGGAGGCTGGAGTCCAAGGTACGCTAAATCCATGATAGGCCTCATTTCTAACTAGGATGGGACCTTGCATCAAGAATTGGTCTGTCATAGAGGAAGGAAGATAACCAGGTGAGGTAAGCAAATCCCCTTTTCTGACAAGTACAATCTCAGCCCTTGTTCCACAGATATTTATCACCGCAAAATCTCGACCATTGGTGAGAAAAGATATTTTTGCCTATAAATAGTGAGAGAAAAGTAGAGAACCGGGATCGGGACAAAAGGACAAGACAAAAAGAACCTTTTTCTTAAACAATCTCCAGTACACCCAGATTTTCACTTTTTCCTATTGAATTCCTTCCCTCTTCTTACAATCCACCTAGAACAGTGGGCTCCTAAGAAGCATGGACACGGACACGGGACACGGGTACGACACGACACGGACACGGCGACACGGCAAATTTCAAAAAAACAGGACACGACATGGTGGGGATACGGCTATGAAATAATATATTAATATATATTCAACAAGTTAACCAATATCTACAATACCATAAATCTAACAATAAAAAAATAATAAATCACACAAATACTTCAATTTATTATCAAGCAATTAATGTATTTTAAAAAAGGATGTTCATTATATTCAAACCCACTACTAGAATCTTGCATATTACTTATTTTTCTAATAACAAACAAATAAATTTAAATACAAAATACCAAATAAACTAACATGACTTTATGTTAAATAAAGTTTTATTGAATTTTTTATTTTTTTGTTTCTAAATTTACTATTTAGGAATTTTATCTTACTATTTTTTATTTTTAAAGTTTTTTATTTTAGAAAATACTATATTTATATAGAAAAGGGCATAATAGTCATATAAATGGTATATATGTCATTATAGTTATTTTAAGGGGTCAAGATGTCAACTTTTAGAAGATGAGGGGCTGAAATGCTAAAAAAAATAGTTCAAATGGGTTTTTTTGTAACTTTGGAAAAGTTCAGGGGTTTTTTGCACTTTTAAAAATTACAAAATGTACCCCGTCGTGTCCCCCACGTGTCCTTGCCGTGTCCCCCGCGTGTCCTTGCCGTATCCCCGCCGTGTCCTAAAAAAAAAATTCCAAGACACTTCTAAGGAGTGTCTGACACGTGTCCGAGGAGTGTCCGAATAGTGTCCAAGTGTCCGACACGGACACGACATCCTTATACAAAGTGTCCGTGCTTTCTAGGTGGGCTCCTTTGTGACAGCTTGGACTCCCCCCGGGACCCGCTCTCTGGCGACCATCATCATGGAAAGTTTGACTTCATTTTTAACAGAACCTACTACAAACAAATGGCATTGTGGTCATTTCTTTATTCTGATATTTTTATATTAAAATATATTTAAAGAATCTTGAACAATCAGGACATTTCACATATTAAAAAATGAAAAAACTAACAGAGGATATTGGTGACGAAATTTTACGAAGTTGTAACCGTGTGACAATACATCAAACCTCATGAGGTGTCAATAATAAAAATTACTTTGAACTTTAATTAATGCATGGATGAATAGTTGTAATCGCATTATAAACACAACCACCTCATAGTTCAACCTATAAAGGCATCCTTTAGTTTCTTTTCATCCCCCTCCACACTTTTTTTATTTGAGTTACAAATTGACAAACGTCTTATAGTTTCATAGTCAAATTATGTTGTTTTCAAATTATTTATCGATCCAATTATTTCAAAGAATTTCAATCTAATTAATCTTTTATGTATTTTATATGTCATTTCTTTGTAGAATGGTAAAAATTAAACAAAATGAGTAGCATCATTTGTTTTGAAATGGTCCAAAATATTTATAGTAAGAACTTATTTTTGAATTGTGGAAATTAACTTTGCATCACACACTATGATGGACCTAAGAAGGGAGCAAGGGGTCAAGGCCCCCTCCCCCCAATATATTTTTTTTTTTGGCTAAGTAGGTTCTATTAACTATGTTCTATTAACTATTTATTCTTTGTAAATTTGACATTTGGCCCCCCAAATGAAACTTCCTGGGTCCACCCTTGATTCACATAACCCTAATTTACAAGAACAAGAAAGTACACAGGACATCTCACATTTTTTTTAAGTTGCTCATCTTTAGAAAATAGAAGGGCAAACTACATTGACATTTCCTGATATTTGCCTTAATTACACATAGATACAACTTGTCACGCGTGTTGTCTAATTGCTCTGTATTTCACTAACACCCCCTCATGCCAAAATGCACTTTTCATAATAAAATGACCCGATTGTCCTTTGATTTCTAAAGTGGCATTTTGAATACTGAATTTACCAATTTAACTATTTCTAACTAATTTTAATGGACCAAAATAACTTTTACCATATGTGTTTATTATTTTTTTCTCCATTTTTTTCTCTCTCTCTATCTATATATATATGTGTGTGTGTGTGTGTTATAATATATAACACACACATATATATAACATATGTATAGAGAGAGAGAAGATGAAAGGGAAATATGTAGAAAAAAATGATTTCAACAACATGTTTGCAGAGCAACATCTTCTCTCGAACCACCACTTGCACGTCAGTCGTGAATGTCAGACCTCCGATGAAATTGACAATCGCAACCATGGCGACATCACCTAGTCCTCCGCCGTCACCGCCACCAGAAATGAGACAAACAAAGGCAACTACGCCACCTTCGAAGTTGTTCGCTGCCGTAGAGGAGAACCGAATCTATAACAACTAATTATAAAAATACCTAACCATTTATATAATACAAAAGAAGAATCACATTTGCAACAACTAATTACCAAAACACATACCAAACATATGAGAAGATTTGCAACAATTAATTCCTACCAAAAATAATGAAAGTTGGTATTAGAACAATGCGTTTGGATTTTCCAATCATAAGTGATTGAGCAGACGAAGAGAGAGAACACACCTTTCAACTAGCCATGAGAGAGTTTTGTATATTTATGTTGTTAGATTATATATTTCTTATTATATCATTTTCTAAACCACACATGTTTCTTTCACCATCTCCCAAACAATCTAGGACTAAGATTTATTGTCTCATAAGTTTACTTAGCCTCTAAAATTATGTGCCTATAAATAGACTTCTATGTATTGTTCATAATAATACAATTCAATAATTTTGTTTCTATATTTCAAACATGGCATTAGAGCTTACCAATCTTTCATAGTTTTCACATTCCGTTGCGTCACCGCCGGGATGGTACAATCGGCTTCATCCCCGACAGACAATTGTCCATATATATATATGTATGTATGTATATGACAGGCCCAGCTCAATTTCAATTCATCAGCTCCCACTAATATCTGTGTGTCAAAGTCGCTAATTTTAACGAGCCACTTTTTAGTGCTACCGATTGATTTCGACAGTTATTTACTCTATCAGTTGAGTCATTTTCGGTCCGCACATTGTCTGATTTTTAAATCAGTTTTCATTCTAACGAGTCGCTTTTAGTATTTTCATCGCTCTAATAAGCTGCTTTCGGTTTTCTCGGGGTTCAATGAGCTGCTTTTGTCTACTGAGACGCTCTTTTGTAACTTATTTGTATGTGTTCGCAACCATGGCTGATAACATCACCAAATTACTTCACGAGTCGCATTCAAGATTTTGTCTCAAAATTTAAGTTGACTTCATATAACTTGTATTGAGTTTGCAGGATTGTTAGATTATATATTTCATATTATATATTTTCCTAAACAACATAGGTTTCTTACACCTTTTCTTAAATAATTTAGGATTAAAATTTATTATTTTATAAATTGACTTGGCTTATAAAATTATAAATAAACCTTTATATATTGTTGATAATAATACAATAAAATTCAATATATTTTTTTTCTTTCTATATTTCTAACGTATGCGTATGGAGAAAAAAACAGAGGCATATGATGGAAGTGATTTGACGGGTTCTTTTTTACCAACTATACACCAAACCGTTGGGATTTTAGAGACCAATTGGATGAGTTGAGGGTGAAGCCCTTGTCCTATTCATCAGCATCGAAGCAAACCCTTGTGACAACTCTGAACACGAGATTGTGGTATACCCCTCACTTGGAATATGCAAAGAGGACCATTGATCATATGCCTATTTGCCTTGATGCTCAAATATACAAATTCTTTTATCAGGTTGCAATTGATCTAGAAAAAGTTGTAGCAAGAAAGCTTCTGCAATATGGTTGGTGGTGGCAGAGAGAGAATAAAGAGAAGAAGAAATGGGGACCCTGAACATTTTGGTCATTTTACAACTCTAATATTTTTATATCATAAATCAATTAAATAATAAGGACTAATATAGACATTTTACATATTTTTTAAATAATTTTTTTTTGTCAAGTAGCATATAGGTGTAATTAAAGAATCATACTTCAGACTGTAATTTATCCAAAATAAAATTTTTAAAAACTGATAGAAGTGAAAATCATCTCATGTTAGTAAATGGTTTTCTTTGGTGATCCACTTGATAGCACTGAGTCACGTAAACAATAAAAAGTTTTGACTCAGCTGCCTGGTTAAAAACAGTGAAAAAATCAATGTAGGTATAAAAAGGAATTATATTAAATAATAATAATAATAAAATAAATAAATAAATAGATCTGTTGGCTATTACACAGAGGAAATTGTAAAGTACCAAATTGGAAAGAAAAAGAAAACAGAAAAACATAATCAAACTAAGGAAGAAACAATCACATTACACCTTTCCACTTCTCACATTCGCTATATTTCACAAAAGGCATTCACATAAAATTACATATACAACATAACCACAACCTATTTTCAAGAATGAATACATGTTACAAATTACAATTCAGTACCAGAATTACAATTCATGATCGTATGATTCATCTTTTAAGAAAGAGCACACCTCCAACAAAACCCAACCATAATGTTAAAGCTACCCAGAAAGCCTGGTTCTTCTCCAAACCAATAGGTGGTCGCCACACCAGAAAGTCCCCTAGATAGTCTCTGCTTGATGGAAGCTGATTAGTTGTCGACACACTTCTCCTTACGTCTTTGTCCTTGTATTTATCAGTCCATGTTGCTGCATAGCTGAAAACAGCAAAGTTACAGAACCCATCTAACTTATTTAAATTGCTCAAAGTGATAATAATCAGGATATCATACAAAAAACAAATCACTATATCTTACTCATATAATGAAACACAGTAAAAATAGAATAGTGAAACATGGGCCCAATACAAGTCCTAGACAACACAAATTGACAATCCAAATATTATGAAAAACCACCCTAACCCGGGATATGTGAGATACAGAAATAAGAAAAAAGAAATCAAGACCACAAACGAGGACACCATATTTACGTGCTTCACCCAAACTAGAGTTGCATCCATGGAGTTGCCCAATTTTATGACAGAGAGCAAAATAAATTAAAGAGAGAATCAAATCAACAACCGGCACTACCAAGCTCCACAATACCTATAACCAAATGCATTTTTCTGATGACATTCTTTGCCTAGGCTCAGAACAAGCAAGGAAATATTTGGGCATAACTTTAAAGAATGACATTGAAGCTCGCAGTGCCCTTTGAGAGAGAGTCCTAAATCAAGGTTTAGATAAACAATAATCTGAATTAGATGGGAGAAATACAAGAGCAGCAGTAAAAATTATTCAGTTGAAATGACATGTTTTAGCATTGCAGTTATACCTTTATGTTTTGTCATAACAAAAAGGGACATCTGAAATGTGCCCCGACAATCACTGTAGTGGTCACTGGAATTCTTCACTGCCCTGGGCATACACAATTATCCTGATCGACTAGCTAAAGATCCAAATATTTCAAAACCGTTATATTTTAGGATTGTGCCCACGTGCAAGTACCATGAAGCTACATCAAATGTTAATTTCTATAAGATATTGCCTCATAGATGGTTGGTGTAGCACCAATTGGAGATAAAATGAGAAAAAATCGGTTAAGATGGTTTGAACATGTGCAAAGAAGACCTTTATCTAAGCCGGTCAGGAAAAGTGACAGAGTCCAAATTGAGGGCAATGCTAGGGGAAGAGGAAGACCAAAGCTAACATGGGTAGAGGTAGTAAAGAAAGATATGATAGCATGTGGATTAACTGAGGAGATGACCTTAAATAGAGCAGAATGGAAACATCGTATTCATGTAGCCGACCCCAAGTAATTGGGAAAAGGCTTGGTTGATGTTGTTGTTGTTGTTAGGTAGTAACCAACATCTCAGCAATAGTGATATTGTACGTGTAACACCCCACCCTATCCCGACACAATATTGTCCGCTTTTGGTTCCCCCGGACCAGAGACTTCCCAGGGGGTCACCCATCCTGGTACTACTCCCAGCTAAGCACGCTTAACTGTGGAGTTCTGGTGGGTTCGCAACCATCACGGCTTTAAAACGCGTTGTGTCATAGAAGGGTGATAAACATACATATAATACTTCCCTATTCCACACCCAGGCGATGTGGGATTGAGCACCCTGTAGCCTGCTAGTGCGGTAGCTCGCCCAGTGTCTCGCACCCGCCCACATCACACCCGCCCACAAGGGTCACCACAATCCACCCCCTTAGGAGGCCCGACGTCTCCGTCGGCACACTTCCGGCTGGGTCAGGCTCTGATACCATTTGTAATACCCCGCTCCAACACATGGTATGATATTGTCCGCTTTGGGCCTGAGCCCGCACGGTTTTGCTCTTGGGTTTTACCCCAAAAGGCCTCATGCCATTTGAAGAGAACATACTACATATAAGCACATCCCCTTTTCCACACCCAGGCGATGTGGGATTGAGCACCTTGTACCCTGTCAGTGTGGTAGCTCAGCCCAGTGTCTGTCTTCGCACCCGCCCACTCACACCCGTCCACAAGGGTTACTACAATCCACCCCCCTACGAGGCCCGACGTCCCCGTCGGCACACTTCCGGCTGGGTTCAGGCTCTGATACCATTTGTAACGCCCCACCCTGTCCCGACACAATATTGTCCGCTTTTGGTTCCCCCGGACCAGAGACTTCCCAGGGGGTCACCCATCCTGGTACTACTCCCAGCTAAGCACGCTTAACTGTGGAGTTCTGGTGGGTTCACAACCATCACGGCTTTAAAACGCGTTGTGTCATAGAAGGGTGATAAACATACATATAATACTTCCCTATTCCACACCCAGGCGATGTGGGATTGAGCACCCTGTAGCCTGCTAGTGCGGTAGCTCGCCCAGTGTCTCGCACCCGCCCACATCACACCCGCCCACAAGGGTCACCACAATCCACCCCCTTAGGAGGCCCGACGTCTCCGTCGGCACACTTCCGGCTGGGTCAGGCTCTGATACCATTTGTAACGCCCCACCCTATCCCGACACAATATTGTCCGCTTTTGGTTCCCCCGGACCAGAGACTTCCTAGGGGGGTGGATTGTGGTGACCCTTGTGGGCGGGTGTGATGTGGGCGGGTGCGAGAAACTGGGCGAGCTACCACACTGGCAGGCTACAGGGTGCTCAATCCCACATCGCCTGGGTGTGGAATGGGGAAGTATTATATGTATGATTATCACCCTTCTATGACACAACGCGTTTTAAAGCCGTGATGGTTGTGAACCCACCAGAACTCCATAGTTAAGCGTGCTTAGCTGGGAGTAGTACCAGGATGGGTGACCCCCTGGGAAGTCTCTGGTCCGGGGGAACCAAAAGCGGACAATATTGTGTCGGGATAGGGTGGGGCGTTACAAATTAAAACGCGTTGTGAACCCACCAGAACTCCATAGTTAAGCGTGCTTAGCTGGGAGTAGTACCAGGATGGGTGACCCCCTGGGAAGTCTCTGGTCCGGGGGAACCAAAAGCGGACAATATTGTGTCGGGATAGGGTGGGGCGTTACAGTACGACTCTATGTTAATTTCCTAAAAGTGTTCTTATATCATCATGCAGGATCACAGTTGGACATGAAGTATTGATAGGAGTTCCAGATGGAGGATCTGAGGAGGAAAATTAAAAAAGAACAAAAAATATGAGGCAAGGCCAAATCAACTAAGTGCAATTTTTTTGACCCATCATGTAGAAGTGTGGCACCATGAAAGCTAAACAGTAGGCTATGTAGGCACCTTCAGAGTTGTAGATTTCAAGGAAGTCCTAGATTGTAGTCCAACAACATAATTAAACTTGAAAGAAATAGGCATTCCACTGACAACACAAGCAAAACGAAAGTTGGAAGACTGCAAATTGCTAAAGGAACAACTGATGCTCCCTGTCAGCCTAGGTATGATGTGTTTCTATAAAAAATGGAAAACAGAAATGAGAGGGCATTGATGACATAAAATGAGGCTTGTATCACTTGGGATGTGATATTGATTAGCTACGTTATCAAAAATACTAGTGCAGTGAGAGACTAATTAGGTCTGGAGAAGCATATTATTCCCCATAAAGGTACCCCAAAAGTACAAGAAGCGGTTTTCCTACGTTTCAGGATTACATAGTTTGTTTGGCCACACACACATTGGTAGTGTGGTTTTTTTATTGATCTCCCACATGTCCTAAACATGCGTGCATATAAAACCTTAGTTCCACTAGAAGTAGGTGTAGTTACTGCCAACATACAAATCTAGCAAAACACATCCCTAGAAACTAAATTAAGGAAAAGGGGGAAAGGACTCCATTTAAGATGCACTGCAACTTTGTTGATTGAGGTTGAGAATTCAAAACTTGGAAGTGAGATCAAAGGAGTTGAAAATTCTTGTTTTGAAAATTTTGAGGATGCAAAAGATGAGAAAATGCTTTAGAACAAATATCTGACAGAAGGGTATTGTATAATCCAGACATCATACCCTGGTTTTAACATGGGGGCAGACAATAGCCAATTCCCAGCACTTGGATGCACTTGGGGACGGGTGCCATATGTAGGTTCATGGTGCACCTGCATCTGAAACCTATATGTGAATCCATGAAACATAAATTTATGTAGTGCCTTCAACTTAAACCAAATCATTCTTCCTAAGTAGTGCAGTCATTGATCTTAATGGCACATGGCCAAACCATCTTAGCTGACTTTCTCACATCTTGTCCTTAGTTGGTGCACCTCTAGGTTCTATTGGGTGCAATCCAATGATCAACGGTGATAATAGCTCTTTTATTGAAACATCAGACTCTAAAACACACTTTTAATAGTCTGATTATAAGCATTTTTTGTAGTCAACTTATAAGTAACCCCTACTCCAGTTTTCCCCAACTAAAATTAGATTCTCAGCAAACAAGATACACTATGCGACCTCTTCCTAGATATGCCGACCAGCTCATCCTGAATCAATGCAAAAGTTAAGGACTCAAAAGACAACTTAATGTAAACCCAATTGTGATTCGCAAAGTTACTTGTCTCTCCTCAATTTTTTTCTGTGCCAGGAATAGCTCCTATTGTTCCCAAGCTAATTAATTTTTGATATACGTACATCTAAACCAATGAAGTGCTACGGATGACCATATTTTTGCTGCCCTGCTATTAGAGCCAATTGATGCTTATATCTCTGCACCTTTATGCTTCATATCTGTGAGATATCCTACACATTGGCCAAAGCAGCAACTATCTATAGTTGATATTAATTAAACAGGAAAATCAAATAAAACCCAAAAAAACTCACCTATCATAGGTAGAACCTATCAGTGGTATGGTTACCATCTCCTCCTGGGATATCTTGAGCTTAGGTGCTTGCAAGATGTAGCGAAGTTCTGCCGCTTGGCGTCGGATGCTGACACTGGGATGATTCTTTTCTAATTGCCGGTATAAAGCAATGCAATCTGCATGTCGGTTATTGGCCTCATACGCCATAGCAAGCCATATCTGTATCTGAGAACCACAACCATAGTTTTCACATCAGTCCATCATCAAAACAGATCTCCAAAAGAGATCCAATTTTTTCAATTATCGGACCAACCTCGCCACCAAACATAGTTGGCCTGGGAATGATTGTGAGGGCACCTTCCAGAAATTCAATGGCACGTCCATACATACCCTTCCCATAAGCCTTCTGACCCAATTCGAACATCAACTGAGCTGTCTTTCTCCGTTCTGCTTGCTCCTTAGCCACCTATACTCTCATATAAAAACAAGAAAAGTTCCTAATTTACTACTAGCAACATGATAATAATGCAAAGTTAAAACAACTTCTTCATATTTGTGCCACTGAATCTTTCGATAATTCAGCCGTAGGTACACCATTAGACAAACTTTGACCTCTAAAATGAGGAACACGTCTAAAAAATTCCCATGTAAATAAGTTAATAACAATGTTGTTTGATACTTCAATATGAAACATATTAGCACAAAAGAAAAGAACTAAAAGAAATTGCAAAAATATGTCTAATCCCCTGATCCCCTGATTGGTTCCTAAGAAAAATAATCAATGAAATAAGCCAACTGAAAGTTTTGGATGCTTAAATTTTTTGTTACACTTGGTTTTCAAGATAAATCACCTAAACTAAGTCAGATATGAGGCTGCTTAGGCCATTCGAGTTCAAGCTCCAGTTTGATTACCGAGCTCCAACTCAGCTCAAACATTACTCATTGAGCTTGAGCTCGCCTCGTTTGACTCTCAATTTCGATCTTGATCTCGAGGTTAAGCTTAAGATTACTAAGGAGAAAAATTAACTATAAAATGAGTCATGCCTGTTCATGAGGCTATTGTTCAGGCTCGACCTGTTTATAGAAAAGAGCTCGAGCTTGCTTAGCAAACGAGCTAGAGCCAAGTTTTAATCTAACAAAGCCCGAACAATTCATGATCTGCTTGTTTCGTTTGCAACCCTAGTCAAGAGTAATATTAAGCTCTGTTTATCTGGAGTTCTTTCTTCTCACTGATCCAAGTAACAAAAAAACTTAAGTTTCAAACTGTTTCTTTTCCACCATTTTATCAGCAACGAAACTTAACATAAGAAAAAAGGTCACTTGCAACGATTGCTAAGACTTTTCTTTTCTATTATTGCATCTCATTAAAAGGTAAAGACTAAAAAAACAAATACTTTCAAACCTTTTCGAGCTCTTTTCTCACTCTCATCCTCTTCTCCTCTTCCGTCTCTTCTTTGACCTCTCCTTCACCATCCTCCATTCGACTCTGCAATTCCTCAGCCTTCCTCTCTAACTCTTTCCTCTCTTCAATCTCCTTCACTCTCTTCCTCATTTCCTTCTCCCAATCAAACCGCTCCTCTTCCTCCTCCTCGAACCCATTCCCGTTTCCGTTGCTGTCATCGTCGCTCGAACCTTCGAAATCCACCGCATTACCCTTTGAATTCACCTTCCCTCGAACGCCGACTCTCTGATTCCGAGTCTCTTTATCCGATTCGAAGCTTTTGGTCACTATAGAGGCGCTTGATGTGTTCGTGTTGGCGATGTGGTGGTGTTGCTCTTTCTTAAACAGGTTCAAAAGGACATCGGCTGGCACCGGACGGGTCTTGCGGTCCGGTAATACGATCCGAGGGGATATCGCGTCGACTAACAGAGCTGTGTTTCCGATCACCACGGCCATGGCGACGGAGTGGAGAGAGAGAAAGAGAGAGGAGAGAGAGAGAGGGAGGGGGGACTGAGATATGGAGTTCCCAGCCGAGAATGATCGGTGGAGATATTCGCTCGGTGGATTTGAAAAGACTGAAAAATACATCGATTTAGGATTTGTTGTGGTGATGAGAATTTTGTAGTCGAGAGACGTGATGAGGGCAGAATTGTCTGATGGAATGTAAACGTGGCGCTGTGTAAACTGTTGACAGTCCGGTTTTTCTCGCGGCAAAGGGAGCTCTCGATTGTGCTAGTCAATCACCGCGCTGGAAAATCTCATCTTCACACGGTGTCGTATTGTTGGCACTTCAATTAAGTAATTTGTTTGGCTTGTTTGTTTAGAAAGAAAATAAGTACGAATATATAATAGTGAAAATAAATTGTGTTGGTAGGGTGGGGGTTCTAAATTTTAAAACTGTCACGTTCGACCTTGTCAAATTTTTTTTTTTTGATTTATTTGGTGCGATTGTAATGCTGTAATCTCGATTTGTTGCTTCGGGAATGAATATTGAGTGAATTTGAAGTTAAAAAAAAAGAAAGTAAAAATCTCTTGTGAAATGAATACAATTTTTTTTTTTTATCTGTATTTGTTTAGATTAAAATTTACAAAAATTTGTAGCACAATATTGTTTTATAACTTGAAATAGATGAAATTTAAAAGAAATACATATTTTTTTTTTTGTGTTTTTTTTCAAACAAGTTTTCAAAAAATAGATAAGGAACCTTTAGTTTCATAAAAAAATTCATATCTGTTTTTTTCTGAACTTTTAAAAAGTTGATTTTTTTTTTCGTTTCCTAGGTTTTCAATAACCATACGTCTAATTAAAAATTTAAATAATTTCTTTTTCCGACTATGAATATACTTTTGCTTGAGTCCACGCTTCTACTTTGAATATTGATCTCTCTTTTCCAGCCGTTGATGGGTCTGAATTACCATCTTACGGCTTAGAATCACACACAACGCAAGTTGTCTGAGGACCTTTAAAATTCCACGTGGGACCCACTTAGATTGGCGCTTTCCGTCGAATGAGCCGTGGAAGTCGCAACTTCTTATATACCGAAATGGCGGCTTCTTCTAGATTTGGTGAGTGTTGTTGTCCCTGCAAGACAACAATAACCAAACACCAACCAGAACCATACCTTCTCTGCAACTTTTTAGCTCACTCAACATCCATGGCTCTCACTCTTTGCAATCTTCAACCTAGCTTCTCTTCTTCTCTTCATCACACACAAACCTCTCTCAACATTCGTCCCAAACTACTCCATTTTCCCACAAAAACCAAACTCCAATTCTCTTTCTCTACCTCATCGTCTAATCGGCGATTTAATTACATTTCTCCCCCAAAATCTGCTTCGATTAATGGATTTTCTGTGCAAAACAATCCAGAAGGATCTTCGAAAGACTACGGAGAAGAAAACATTGAGTTCCGTGAGAGGGTGCGAAGGTGGGTTGGTTTTCTTCGATCAATTTTGCCTGGTGGAGACTGGTGGAGCTTCTCTGATCACGTTGAAGTGGTACTACTGAGTGCGAAACCGGTGACGGTTATGCGAGCGCTTCGTAGAATGTGGGAACTGGTCGCCGAAGATCGATGGGTTATTTTCGCGGCCTTTGCTGCCCTAATTCTTGCAGCGGTATGGACTTATTTTTGCTTCTTGGATGTGTTTATGTATATGTACATGTAAAAGAATTGATTTTACTCTAATTATATACTCCGTATAAAATATCTTATTTAGCATGCCATTAGTTTGACAAAATGTCAGCTTCATTATCAAATTAGCATATATAGTCATTTACTGAATTTTTTTAGCATATTTAGTGATAATGTAGTATATGTGCATGATTATTTGTAGTTAAGGAATTACTATTGGAAATTAATCCATACTCAACTTATAGACATTAATTAAAGAGAGTTTTAGCAATCGTACCTGATTGATGATATAACCCATTAAAATACCTTTGGATTTCTGGAAAATATTCTTAGAGAGCTCTACCCCTACACAAATAGTTGTCCTTCGATTGGGTTGAATAATGATTTTGAAACCCTTATATATGACAGCAACAGGGAGACGACTTCTCTACAAATAAATACTTAAGTCTCCCTTCCTATCATGGAAACATAGATATCAATGGTTATGATTAAATTCTACCAAATAAAGTTGAAAAATCACAATCCAACGGTGTAAATGTTATACTATCAATTAGACTACAATTGACAAGTATAACCTCAATCCATCAAGTAACGATAATCACATTGCAATCCAATTTTAGAAAACCTAGTGCATAGGATCACAAAATAATTTTTATTTATTTTAAAATTTTCAACAATCTCCCAATTGGTCCATGCACTTTAAGTTTTATAAAGCAATACTGTGGATTGCAATACTTTAGAAAAGTCGAGTGACCTTCATTTTATTTTAGAAAAATTCAATTATCGAAACAGATGAGTTGAAACTTTAAAACACTCTCTTCCATAGACTTCCTCAATAGTGGATCATGAATGCGTAGACAAGTAATATATTAGTCTAAATAGTTTCGTGGTTTCAAAACTAATTCCATCTAGGATTTGAGCAAATATAGTGGTTTTTACTGCATTTCATGAAATGCGCAAAATTGCAAATTGCATGTGGTCAAAATGCACACCTCACTATCTGTCCTGTTTCATACTACCACGACATGTCACCTGAACATATTACAGCAAACAGCCAACCTTCTGTCCAGTGTGAGGGTTTACCGATATGGAGCCAATCTCATATCTAGCCTAAGCTATCCACAGGCTAGTTCATACCATCGCGGTATGTCACCTGAACATATTACGACAAACTGTCAACCTTCTGTCCAGTGTGAGGGTTTACCGATATGGAGCCAATCTCATATCTAGCCCAAACTATCTTCATGGAGTGTGAAACACTCCCACAAACACTTTAATAATTATTTTTAGATTTACCGATGTGGTGTCAATCTCACATCTAGTCCAAATACCTTCATGGATGTAATATCACTCCCAAGCAAACATAATAGCATGCGCATAAACCATATATATATCATGATAATAATGATGATGTATCATAACTTTATTTTGCATGCAAATAACTGTCATCACAAGGTGTAAATAAACTGAAGAAAAATAATTATCACCATAAGGTGTAAATAAGTTGAAAGCTAACTGCAATGTAACATGATATAAAAGAAATACAAACATCATAACACAATGACTCTCAATTACCAATCCAGATCACGTGCTTCTTAAATCCTTTCAGCTAAATACCTTTAATGAGATGATATGTAATCATCTTTTCTGTATCTACATGGGAAACCTCAATAGCACATTTCTTAATCTTTTCACACACGAAAAGGTACTTTATGTTAATGTGCTTATTACGCTTAGTCAAAATTTTCATTTTTCACATGTTTTGTGACAAGTTCATTATCACTGAAAAGTACCAAATGGTTGTGGATAGAGTCCACAACCTTTAAATCTGCGATAGAATTTGTCAACCAAATGACAAGTTTGATTGCTTCATAACAATTGACCAACTATACATATATAGTGAAATCTGTGATAATACATTGCTGAGAGATTTTTCCACAAGACAACTAGCTTCATGAGCCAATATAAAAATAAATTGGAAAGTGAATTTTTTTACTACTTGAGCAACCTGCATAGTCATCATCAAAATAACCATTTATCTCTAAGCAGTTTGATTTCATGTACACCAACACAAACTCTTTGGTTCATTGGAGATACCTCAAAACTTTCTTCACTACCTTCCAATGAGCAATGTGTAGATTTTTCTAAAATCAACTTAACTTCTCACAAAAATCATTATTGGGACACTTGTTATTCTAAAAATATATTCCTTTTAACAACTGGAATCTAGGTGCACAAATTTTCATCTCAAAAGTGTTCAGTACTTTATCAATACATACCTTTTAAGAAAGTCCAAATTTTCCTATAGTGCATGTATAGCCTGAATGTCATTGCTAACTAACAAAATATCATCAATGTATCGCATGGATGCTATTGCTAACTAACAAAATATCATCAATATATATGGCAAGGATAACAAATTAACTCCCCACTGAACTTGAGGTGTATGCATTAGTCCATGACATTCTTTAGGTTGAAACATGTATATCATTTTCTTAATGTCTCAATTGAGGAATGATATCTGGACATTCATCTAATGCAACTCAATATCATAATGCGACAATCGTAAAATGACTCTCAAATAGTCCTTCGATAAAACTAGAGAGAAAATCTCAGAGAAATCAACACCTCTTATATCTATCATGCACCTCAAAATCATTAAGTATAGCAGACCTCCAAGTCCAAGAAAATCTCCTAAGCTGAACGGGCTTAGGAACTGGATTAAAACTGAAGGAAGAGGATGCAAAAGAATAACTAAAAGAGTGGAAATATTAGCTCTAACTGAAACCATTAAGAAAATGAAATTAAATCTGAAGTAAATGGAATGGGCATTGAAGATTGCTCCTCTGCTAAAAGGAAACTACAAAGCTCTAGACTCCCACTAGATTTGCCCATCCTCAATAGATTTTGCAATGACATATTTCAACAATCTCCATTGGTTTAGAGGGATAATAAAATCCATAACCAAACGATCGCTCGAGATATTCTATGAAATGACAAATGACAGTGCGAGAATCAAGCTTATTATTATCTGGATTGTATAACTTTGCTTCTGCAAGACATCCCCACATATGCAAATGTCGGAGAACTTGTTCAAAGCGTGAAGGATATTTCAGGAGCTTCTTTACATGACTATTATAAATATAAATAGTTGTTTTGAGAGCTTATCCCAAAAACTCTCAGGTAGTGAAGAATGACTCATAATGCTGCGAACAACAACCACCTAACATGTGTGGTTTCTTTATTTTGTAACTCTATCTGCTCAGGAAAACAAAGAGTAGTGTACTGTGGCACAATGCCCTATTCCTTGAGATATGTACTAAAATACCACGATTCACACCCTCCATATCCATTCTCCCATAATACTCACCACCTCAGTCCAATCTTAAAACCTTAAATTTTCTGCCCAACTGTTTTTCAACTTCAGCCTGATAAAGTTTTAAGCACATCAAATGCTTTGGACTTTCGGTGGTTTAATTATATATAGTCATACTTTGAGAAAACCATTAATCAAGATAACAAAATACCTTTGCCGATCTCGGGCAACAATGGAAAACAGACCACAATCATGCGTATGAATAAGGTCCAAAGGACCAAATGATTGACTAACCTCAAAAGTGCATGTCTTCTACATCTTACCCTTGACACAGTCAACACATAAATTATAATATGAAAAATTAGTGGTCTAATGATCCCACGCTTGACCAAGAGTTCAAATCTCTTTCGAGAGACATTCCTCAATCTTCAATGCCATAGCACAAATAAATGTTCTCTAACAAAAACATATTTTAA
The DNA here is from genome assembly GCA_026545225.1 of Cornus controversa. Taxonomy (NCBI): domain Eukaryota; kingdom Viridiplantae; phylum Streptophyta; class Magnoliopsida; order Cornales; family Cornaceae; genus Cornus; species Cornus controversa. The sequence continues at coordinate 95,481,570 of CM048846.1, read as the reverse complement.
TCCGAAAGGTATCAAGTCCATAGAAAAACAAGAGGCAAGTATGATCACACCAAAACAATCCACCATTTGTGAACATACACATTTACCAAGTTTGGCTCAAATATTACCTTGAGAATTTTCATATCTGCTTTGTTTTTCATTGACCAATTCTTATAACTGTAGAATCTTTTCTTTTTAAGTCTTTTACTTTTGCAGAACCAACATTCATCATCCTTGTGATCAATGCATTTTTCTTTATTGTTGCTTTCCCTACTCCTATTTTGCCTGATTTCCTTTCTTACCGCCTATTTTCTTCTTGAAACTATTTTAGTTGCTACTACTCACGACAAGATGAGCTGACTCAATTTTAAACACCTTGAGTCGCTCCACTTTAATCACACAAAGTGCTAATAGCTGGTAAATGTCTCTTTTATCTCATGTGAATTATAATTCACCCTGAAAATCTCAAAAGACCTAGATAGAGAATATATCACCATGTGAACTAATAACTTATCATCAAAATGCAATTCTCTGCTCCCTCAGACTATTAACCAGCTTACACATCCTATAGATATGCTCCTTTACTAAACCATTTCCATCACATTTGACTTACATGAGTTGTGTTAGACGTGTCAATGGACAGCTCTGCTATCCATAAATTAATCTTCTTTCCTTTTATTCTTCTTTCCTTATTTCACATTTACTTAATTTACGTAGGCTTGTACAGTTAGCATATTGCCAGAATATATTGTTTCCATATAAAGCTAGACTGCTAGAATCACTCGGCAATTAGTTTCTTTCCATGTATAGCTCTCTTGTAAAGGTCCTATATAATAAAGAGGTCACTCAAAGGCTAATTGATTTCGGCCATTCAAACAGATTCTGACTTATTTTGACATGGTATCAGAGCCAAGTTGAATTTTTTTCCTCTCGGTTTGGTTGTCGCCCATGTGATTTTTTTTCTCCTCTCGGTGTTCTTGTGTTGGCGTCTTCTGGATTATTCCTGGTTTGAGTTTTTTTTTCACAACCTCTGTTCAGGTCTCGGCCGGAGTTCTTTTCTGGTGAGCCTCTCGAAGCGTCTGTTTCTGGTCTCCATAGTTTCTCGGCAGTTTCTATTTTCATCTCGGCAGTCGCATCCTTCTGGTGAATTAGTTTCTTTGTGATGGACTCTGCACCTGTGTGTGTCAAGTTTACGGGTACAAACTACTCTACTTGTGCTTTTCAGTTTGAACTTTTCCTCAAAGGAAAAGATCTTTGGGGTCATATTGATGGTACGGATGTCGCTCCACAATCCGTTACTGACAAATCCAAAGATCTCGGAGCTTCTCCCTTATGGGCTGTCCTTGATGCTCGGATTATGTCTTGGCTTCTTGGTTCAGTGGAGCCACATATTGTTACCAACTTGCGGCCTCATCGCTCCGCTCAATCCATATGGAATTACTTGAAGCAGGTTTATCATCAAGCTAATGATGCTCGTCGCTTTCAGTTGGAACATGCAATTGCCATGTTTCAACATGGTAGTCTTTCCATCCAAGACTACTACTCGGCCTTTCTGACTCTTTGGCACGAATATACTGATTTGGTTACAGCAAATGTTCCTGCTGGTGCTCTTTCGACTATCCAGACTCTTCATGAGACTAGCCGGCTTGATCAATTTCTTATGAAATTACGTCCGGAATATGAATCTGTTCGCTCCTCTCTACTGAACCGATCTCTTGTTCCTTCTCTTGATATTTGTTTTGGTGAGTTACTTCGCGAAGAACAACGTCTTAGTACTCAAGCTATTCTAGAGCAATCTCATGGCAGTTCGGGCCCGACACCTGTGGCTTATGTTGCCCAAGGCCGAGGATCACCTATGCCTTCTAAACATTTACAGTGTTTCTGTTGCAAGGAATATGGGCATATTGCTGCTAATTGTCCTAAGAAATATTGTTCTTATTGCAAGAAGAAGGGTCACATTATCAAAGAATATCGTCTCCGTCCCCAGAATCGTCAGGCCCAAGCATTTCAGACTTCTGTTATTGTTCCTCCCGCAGCAATTTCTGTCGCACATGGCTTTTCCTCAGGTGCTTCCTCTGATCTTGCACCTCCTGCACCAAATTACTCCACACCAGAAATGGTGCAACAAATGCTAACTTCGGCATTATCTGCAATGGGGTTTCAAGGTAAAGATTCTACTAAACTTTGGTATGTAAACTTGGGAGCTTCTAATCACATGACGAATACTCCCACCGCTCTGTGTCATGTTCGGCCCTATGCTGGTCAATCTGCGATTTAGACTGCCAATGGCAGTTCTTTGCCCATAGCTGCTGTTGGAGATGCTTCTTCTAAATTTACTGATGTGTTTCTTGCTCCTCAGCTTTCCACGAGTGTTATCTCTGTTGGTCAATTAGTTAATAACAATTGTGCTGTTAATTTTTCTGGTGATGGTTGTGTTGTGCAGGACCAGGTAAAGGGGGAGCCGATTGCGAAGGGACCTAAAGTGGGGCGCTTGTTTCCACTATTTTTACCTGCTCCAACACTTTCTCCAGTTTCTTCTATTCAGTCTTTTGCTTGTAATAATGTTTCTGATCTGAATATGGTGTGGCATCGCCGTTTAGGCCATCCCAATACTCAGATCTTATCTCATGTATTGCACTCTGGTTTTCTTGGTAATAAATAACGTTCTTCTTTATCTTTTGAGTGTGATTCTTGTAAACTTGGTAAAAGCAAAATTCTTCCCTTTCCTTTGCATGCTAGTAGAGCTTCTCACTGTTTTGATCTTATCCATAGTGATGTTTGGGGACCTCCCCCGGTTAGTTCACATGAAAAATTTAGATACTTTGTGACTTTCATTGATGATCATAGCAGATTCACTTGGGTTTATTTTCTTCGTTCTAAATCTGAGGTTTTTCGTACTTTCAATGAGTTTTTAGCGTATGTTGAGAATAAATTTTCTGCGACTATTAAGACATTACGTACAGATTCTGGTGGTGAATATTTGCCTACTGAGTTTCAGGCATTCTTGGCTTCTAAAGGTATTATTCATCAACGTTCATGTACTGCTACTCCCCAACAGAATGGAGTAGCTGAACGTAAAAATCGACATCTTCTTGATGTGGTACGTACTCTTTTGTTAGAATCTTTTGTTCCATCCATGTTCTGGGTCGAGGCTTTAAAAACTGCTACTCACTTGATTAATCGTTTACCTTCCCAAGTCTTACACATGGAGTCTTCTTATTTCCGTTTGTTTGCTAAACAACCTAGTTATGATAATCTCCGTATCTTTGGTTGTGTATGTTTTGTCCATTTACCTCCTCATGAGCGACATAAATTATCTGCTCAATCTGTTAAATGTGCATTCTTAGGATATAATGTGTGTCAAAAGGGATTTGTTTGCTCTGATCCTACTTTACATCGTACACGCATTTCTAGGAATGTTATTTTCTTTGAAAATCAACATTTCTTTCCTGTGTCTTCTGTGCCCTCTTCTTCTACTGTGGTCCTCCCCTCCTTTGAACAGCAGTTCTCAGATCTTCATCAATTCAACTCTTGCTTTAAACCAGGTATTGTATATACGAGACGTTCCCGCCCACAATCTCTTCCGGTGGCTCCACCGATATCTGATCCTACCATGCTCCAAAACCAGTCAGTTGCAGCACCTCCAGAGTCCTTGGTACGTCGCTCTTCTCGAGTGTCTGTACCTCCGGATCGGTATGGTTTTTCTTCTGGCCACACTATTTCCTCTCTTACTGCTACATTGTTCAATTTTGATATTCCCACATGCTACTCACATGCTGTCAAGCATGATTGTTGGCGACAAGCTATGCAGGAAGAAATTGCTGCTCTAGAGGCCAATCACACCTGGGACATTGCACCTTGTCCTTCCACCATAGTTCCCCTGGGTTGCAAATGGGTTTACTCCGTTAAGGTTCGATCTGATGGAAGTTTGATCGTTATAAAGCTCGGCTTGTTGCACTTGAAAATAATTAGGAATATGGTGTCAATTATGAAGAGACATTTGCTCCTGTGGCTAAAATGACCACTGTTCGTACGATTCTAGCTTTTGTTGCTTCCAATGATTGGCCACTACATCAGATGGATGTCAAGAATGCTTTTCTTCATGGGGATCTTAAAGAGTGTATTTATATGAAGCCACCCCCGGGATTGTTTCCCTCTCCGACCTCACATGTGTGTAAGTTTCGTCGCTCCCTTTATGGTCTCAAACAAGCTCCGAGGGCCTGGTTTGATAAATTTCGAACTACTTTATTACACTTCTCATTCAAGCAGAGCAAGTATGACACTTCCTTGTTTCTTCGAAAATCAGACATGGGTATTGTTGTTCTTTTGGTTTATGTTGATGATATTGTGATTACTGGTTCCGATTCTATTTTACTTGGTCAGCTCAAGACTCATCTATCTGAGTCCTTTCACATGAAAGATCTTGGATCTCTCACATATTTTCTCGGTCTTGAGGTGCATCGTAGTCCATCTGGTATTTCCCTCAATCAACATAAGTATGCTAGTGACCTGGTGTCTACAGTTGGCCTAGAGGAGGCTACATCTGTTGATACTCCCATGGAATTAAATGTCAAGCTTCGCAAAGAGGAGGGTGATTTACTTGCTGATCCCAGTTTATACCGGAAGTTGGTGGGTAGTCTTGTCTACCTCACCATTACTAGACCAGACATTTCTTTTGCAGTTCAGCAAGTCAGCCAATTTCTTCAGACCCCTCGTCATCTTCATTTGGCTGCTGTCCGTAGGATCATCCGCTATATTCAGGGCACTTCTGCCCGTGGCTTATTCTTTTCTGCAGGCAATTCTCCTCGACTTACTGCTTATAGCGATGCTGATTGGGCCGGTTGTGCTGATACACGTCGCTCCATCACTGGTTGGTGTGTGTTCTTAGGTGATGCATTGATCTCCTGGAAGAGTAAGAAGCAAGACAGAGTCTCTAAGTCATTTACAGAATCTGAGTACCGGGCGATGTCTATTGCTTGTTCTGAAATTATTTGGCTTCGAGGTTTGCCTGCTGAGTTAGATTTTTCTGAGACTGATCTTACACCTCTCCATGCTGATAATACGAGTGCTATTCAGATCACGGCTAATCCTGTCTATCATGAGCGCACAAAGTATATTGAAGTCGACTGTCACTCTATTCGTGAAGCATTTGAAGCTCGTGTTATCACTCTTCCACATGTTTCCACTGAACTACAAATTGCTGATATCTTCACCAAAGCTCTTACTCGCCATCGACATTGTTTTTTAAGTAGCAAATTGATGCTTATTGATCAACTCGCATCAATTTGAGGGGGGCTGTCAATGGACAGCTCTGCTGTCCATAAATTAATCTTCTTTCCTTTTATTCTTCTTTCCTTATTTCACATTTACTTAATTTACGTAGGCTTGTACAGTTAGCATATTGCCAGAATATATTGTTTCCATATAAAGCTAGACTGCTAGAATCACTCGGCAATTAGTTTCTTTCCATGTATAGCTCTCTTGTAAAGGTCCTATATAATAAAGAGGTCACTCAAAGGCTAATTGATTTCGGCCATTCAAACAGATTCTGACTTATTTTGACAAGACGATAATACTGTAGTTGCTTTTTGGTGCCATAAACTGCTTCCTGATCAGATTAAGAAGCTTCTTAGCAGTATCAAATACTAGAATACCACCCCTTATAGTTTCACCAATAGAAACATAGATTACTCTGATAGCCATGGTATTACTTTAGTCCAGTTACATACAATAACCTTATTGCCTCAGAAGACTCTGCAGTGGGCATAATGGGTTTCTACATAGTAAACACAGACTCGTAGTCTAATAAACCCAACACAAACTCAATACTTGTCCTCTAGGCAGTATAATTTGAACCATCCAGTGGTTCAATCCATGTAAGCTATCTCTGAATTACGGAAACGTCTATAACCTCAATACATGTTATATTAAATAACACCACATAAACAACACATAAAATAATATGTCACAGATTTAGGGATTATCACTTTAATTTGTACTTGAAGTTTTAAGTCGAATTTATCAGGGTGTTTTACTATGTGCAAAATCTTCCACCTTGCGGGAACATGTAAGATGTCATTTAAAAATCACCTCTGGGCAGAATTTTAAATATATTTACCCCCCAAATCTGCGATTAAATCGTACATAGACCTAGTTGATTATGTTTGAATTATTGCTAAACACTCCATTACCTTTGGACAAGAGGGTTATTTAGTTCTAACCCAAACACTCTCAACTATTCTACTCACTTATCCTACATTAAGACACTGATCACATTTGGGTAAAACTAATGCTCCAATATAGGTAAGTGCACTATGAGACCTTAATAAGACCAATATATGCCTTTAAAATTTTAAAAAATGACAACCTCCGTGAGTGTGTCACCTCTGGGCAAACATCACTCACTTTGATTATCATCTTGAAACGGTCACCTTACCGATCCTCCTAAACTCCAAGGAAGGACCTAAACTATAGAAGTTCCATTTTATTTAGGTTCACAAATTAATTTATTATTATTATTATTTTTAAGTGCACATAAACCAAACCTAAAAAAATGGAATATGTAAACTTGATTCTTGAATAGAACTGAAAAATATGAATAATTCAACAAAAAATATAAGACATAAAATCAGTGCAAACATGCAAAAAATTTATGAACTATTCTTTTTACCAATAAAATATTGGTATAAAATTACATTCAAGAAAGTACATTTATGTTAATTTCTTGAACAATCTGGACATATGTTGAAAATTCATATAACATTAATGCTTGGGTTTTGTACAGAAAATTGGCGATAAATTTATTTAATTCAACATATATATATTTATATAGCATGGGTCCTTGGCTTAAGCACTTTTTTTTCGAAAAAATTAGTTTCAAATGAAACAATAAACAGAGATATATTATATATATCACACCGTGTAAACAAGATGCATTTTTAAACCAATCCATGCACCATAGACCACATGGTTAAACTTTTGACATACTGCACTTTATTTTAAACCCAAGAACCAAAATTAATTTTGAACAAACTATGCGGACACACACACACACACACGGTGGACAAAGATATATACCTGATATAATCTAAACAAACCAACATGTGACTCCGATCCAAACAAGATACTGTGTGGAGATTCCAATGCTATGTACATATGCTATAGCAGCCATATATAATGTATAACCCAAATCATGTTAAACATGATAACAGTGAACCACATGAAAACGGTACTTCAACTAATCAAATCTTTATACCAACATAGATATAATAGTCATCGCAAATCTTGTATTGACATTAAACCCAAGTCATGAAAGAACATAAAATCAGTGAACCGAATTACACAGAATCAATGAATATATACACAATACAAGTTCGATTTCTCATCTTGATTTCTACAAGAAGAAACCCTATTGCTAACCATGGCTCTGATACTAATTGTTGAAAATTAATCCATACTCAACTTATAGAAATCAAGAATACTGCAATTAATTAAAGAGAGTTTTAGCAATTGTATCTGACTGGTGATATAACCCATTAAAATACCTTTGGATTTCTGGAAAAGATTCTTAGAGAGCTCTACCCCCACATTGAGAGCTGTCCTTCGATCGGGCTGAATAAGGGTTTTGAAACTCTTATATATGACAACAACAGGGGGGACGACTTCTCTACAAATAAGTACCTAAGTCTCCCTTCCTATCATGGAAACATAGATATCAACGATTAGGATTAAATCCTACCAAATAAAGTTGGAAAACCACAATCCAACAGTGTAAATGTTATACTATCAATTAGACTACAATTGACAAGTATAACCCCAACCCATCAAGTAACGATAATCACATTGCAATCCAATTTTGGAAAACGTAGTGCATAGGATCACAAAATAATTTTTATTTATTTTAAAAATTCCAACAGGTACATCCTTCACAATCTTTTATTAGTGATAATGTATTATTCCTGGGTTATAATGTTTCCATGTGGACCATGTTTTCTTAGCAGCCTACAATTCGAAGGTTTGTGGACTCAATAGGTTGGTGCTAAGTTTGCCAAATTGGAAACAAGATAAAAAAAATTGTGTAATATAATTGTCACCAATTTACATAAACATCATTTAGTGATCACATTGGTCTTATTTGCGCAAGTGCCAAGAATGAAATATATGTGATAAATTTTTCGTCTGACTTGATTTTATAAAAAGTGACTCGAATCTTCATCACCACACTTGACTATCTACTTTTTTTTTTTAAAGAGAAAAAATACGCAAGGGAAGTGAGATTTACATCCACAATTTCCCACTTGTACTCCACTCATGCATTTTTTTTTTTAAATAAATAAAAAAAATTTGACATCGTTATTCTCAAAACACATACATTTTAAATTTCTTTAAAAAAAATACTCTTGCAATCTATTTTTAAGAGGCAATTTTGTTAATTACAAAAAAAATGATATGATTATTTTTAAAAAAACGTACTTAAATTGTTCAAAAAAAAATCTCTTACAATCCATTTTTGAAAGGTAATTTTTTCATCCTATTTATTAAAAAAATTTAAATGAAGTGCAAGGGGAAAGACAGATAAAGTGAATATAATTTCCTTTTACATAGTCACCTTAAATTTTCAATAGACAATTGAATAACACAATCATATGAATATGTAAGTGAAGCTTTCTGACACAAATATGATGTGTCCAATATTAATCTGTGACTTTAGATTAAACCCAACAATGGATGAGAGAGTAATAGCATGGGGCTAACGTTAGGTGAGTTCAATGTTGTACAAGTGCACACTTTTTTGAGGTAATAGAAATGGAAACTTGCAATTAATACCTGCTTCTATATCCAAATTAAAAGAGGGCACAAATTCAGCGCATTTAGTTAAGTTAGTTGGCACCTTTCACAATATGCCAAACGCCTTTCAGAGAGACTAATCGTGTTCTTAAAAATGGAAATGGAATGGCTTTCTTTTCTTGATATTTACATACGAGGATAAAGAAAATTTAAATGCAAAGTGATCAGAAGAGCTAAAGGTGAAAATAGAGAGAAATATAAATAGAAGAATTTCACCAGAAAGGTCAAGGAAGATGGGTTCGTTAGCTATAGACCCTCCTTGTTTTACTAAAAAAATAAAAGTTGACCTAAATTGCATCTTTAAAACTAAATTGAAGATGATGTAATAGCAATTCGCAAGAATATATTTGGAGAGTGCCATTTCAAACAGTCAAACAGACCTTAATGAGTTTATCATCCAGTGTTGATCTTGTCATTGAAGATGTTGGGGAAGTTAGAGTGGATAAAGGTTTAATCTTTGGTATTATTTTGTAAAAATAGTCAATTGGAGAGGATGTATCCATGTTGTCAACCCAATTAGCCGGGATTAAAGTATGCGGTGCCGTTGCTTTCTGAATGATGATTAAAGTGGACAAATATTAGAAATGCAAGCACAAAGTCAATTAATGATGCAACGTAACAGTTGAGGAAGTAGATATAAATTGCAATTATTTAAAATTGGTCTTACGAGCAAAATATATGGATGTAATTCATTGATTTAATATTTCTTTAGATAACTGGCCATTGATCACACCTGACATATATATTGTACAGCAGAAATTCAACTCAACAAAACTTAATCCCAACTTACTTGGGTTGACTACATGGATTCACCTTCCCCAGTCAGCTCTTTTTAAAGCCATTGCAATGGAAAACCATGCATGAAAATTTTCTAAGGTGAAAAAGAGCTATCTTTAAGTTAGTTATCTTAACCAGTTTCAGTTCTGTAGTTTATCTTAACCATTTTCAGTTTTGTAGTTTCTTACTAACACACCTAATTACACTTTTGTGGTTCAGCTTTCCGAGATTTCCGTACCACATTTTTTGACGGCATCAATCTTTTCTGCACAGAGTGGTGAAATCATGGTGTTCCACCGGAATGTGCGTCTTTTAGTTCTACTATGTTTCACTTCTGGAATTTGCAGGTTAAAATCTTGTATGGTCAAAGCTCCCTTCTCTGAGATGCAACTAGTGAATAACTTTTTATCTTACTTTGTCCTTCTGCTTATACCTCAGCCCTAAGGATTTATTCAAAATCATATGTCAGACTTAAATTAATTTCTGTTGTAGTAATTAAAGATTCTCTTCCTTTTGTATATTGAAAAATTATTCACAATTCATATAGTTGGCCACTTTATATATTTCCTTTCTTGCAGCTTACAGACCAAGGAAAAACCTAGTGTAGTTGAAAAGACATTTAAGCAAGTGAGCCTATGTTTGCGTAACCTATTTAGAATGCTAGGTGATTGGGCTCCTAGGCAATATAAGGCTGCACACTTTCTTAGTTTTTGCAGGTGTAAATTTTTGCTTACTTTTCCATTTAGTGTTACCCAATACTTTTTTACTTTTTAGGTGTCAGGATATTGATCTAAAACAAATTTTGTGTTGGAACTCTCTTTCTATATGTGTGTGTGTGTGTGGTTTCATTAAACTTTGTGAATTGTGATGCATGTGAGAATGTTCCAATCTGCCCAGGCATTTTCGTCATTGATGCGAATTCTTTTTGTTCTCTGAAATGCTGTCAGGGTTTGTAGAGTAGATTTTAAAATGCCTTGCTTGTGTTGGCTGGTTTGCACTAGATATGGATAATCCTGCTAGATCTATATCATTCCATGGGTTTGATTTATAAATATGTGTTCTTGTTGACAGTCTTCTTGAAATTTGTTAGTAGATAATAATCTCAGGAAATATTTTCATTTTCATACTCTCTCTTTATTTTTATTTTTTTTACTTGTGACCATTGTTTGCTTACAAAAGTACAATTACGAACTGATGTGGTGACAAATGGCACAATATATGTACAACATGTTTAACATGGCAGTTACTTAAGGCAACTACTTTGGTGTTTACGCAACCGAGCTTTAACCTATAGTCTGTGTTAGGACTTATACTTCGTTTGGTTGGAAGGAAGGATTGAGGAGGGATAGGAGAGGCTTCCCTTGTTTGGTTGGAAGGAAGGGAAGAGAGCCTAACCGCTGATTTTTTATCCATCCAAAATTGGTCGGAAGAGAGGAGGGAAAGAACGAAAGATTAACCTACAAATATGTAATACCTATTTTAACCTTCATCTATTTACAAAATGACTTATTTTAACCTTCATCTATTTTAACCCTATTGCAATTCTCTCACATAAACAACAATCGACCTCGTGAGTTTTGCCGAAGCAAATCCAAAAACCGCGTTCACCCTAATTTGAGCTGTGTTGACAGTAGACCCTTGAGAAGCAACTGGTAAATTCAGGTACCTTCTCTCAGAGTTTCTTTTTTCTTACTTTAATTTATATAGTCAAGAATCATGGTCGAAGACTAGGATTTAATGACAACTTAAGCAAATCTTCAAAGTATTCTACACAATTTAAAATCCTTTTTTTTTTCCCGGTAAAGCACCATTTAAAATCGTTGATGCGATTGAGACCCATTCGTTGATCAGTATACGCGTTTTGGTTGACAGTAGGACTGGAGAAGTCTATTAGCAGATGACTTAAATTACTAATAATGACCAAGATCAATGCATGGTTATGTATTATAAACCACTATCTCTGGCATATATAATTAACTATTGGTTTAAAATAACTTTTTTTCCCCCAAATATTAGAGAAGACTTGAACAACCTCAGCGAAAGAATTCAAAGTTTATGAGAAAAGATAATTGAAATGAAAGGAAACCAACTTATATGTCTATATATATAAACACATATGTATACACAGTGAAATAGAGTTTGCATTTGGGAAATAAATTCCTTTGGATATTACCCACTCAAAAATACGTGGACAATGCATGACAGATCAACTTAAGGGTATATTGGTAAAAGTATATAAAAACTCTCATTTCCTTCCTTCCAACCAAACAAAAAAAAGTTGTCACTTCATCAATTTTTTCTAATATCCCTTCCATTCAACCAAACAAAAAGTGAGGGAGACATTTCCCTTTCCCTAGGAATGTCTCATCCATCCCTCCTAGGCTCTTCCATCCATTTTTCCATCCCTCCAACCAAATGGAGCATTAGTGTTGTAGGTTGGAAAATTTCGTAACAAAAGTTGGAGTTTGTACTCTTTATTTTATTGTTGAGTCATTTAGATAAAGTTGATTACCTCTTGATACATTGGAGATGACTCATGAAGATAATCAACAATGATGAAGATGCCAAGGGTAAAAAGGTAATTTGAATAACTTTGTTAGTCACTCATAGTTAGGGTATATCATTCAACATTGAGTGAGGGCACAATTTTGTATATTTTGATTTGATTGCATTACAATTAATTTGCATATATGAAGTGTCTTAATTGTTTTTTAAACTAATCTAGTTGTCCATGTCCCCAATGGTGTTATTGCATCAAAATGGCAAAAAAGTGTCGTTTTGACTTCTAAAACTTCCCAAAAACCTATTTCTTTGGGACTACTCTTTCAAAAACCTATATTTGCATTATTAATGCTTTGAAAAAACATAAGAGGAAATATATATATATATATATATATAAGATATTTTGATGTAGATGATCACATAGAGATTTTTCATGTATCATTATTTTTGTTTATCACACACTTTGAGAGTTCATCTAGATGTGAGTATGAATCATGGATTCATTGTTATTCCTAAGAACCAAAAGAATTTACACGTGGAGAAAAACAAAGTGACAATTCCTAAAGTTGTTCATCAAACTGTAATTGATGGTTGGACGATGCATGGCTGGACAACAAACAATCATTAAGTGGAAGGGTGAATCATGTGAGGAGTAGGTTCGTTGATTGGACAATAGCATAACTCGGGGGAGTGGCTGGCTTTAGACTAGATCAAAGGTAAATCAACTTAAGTGATTCTTAGGGGTAAGAGTCAGGACCTTGAGGTTGTATTTTCTTCATTCATAGTGGAATGGTTTGCATTGGGGCACTCTCCTCATGATTTTTACCTGTTGAAGTTTTCCACGTAAATTTGGTGTGTTTGTGTGATTGTTTTACTTTGTTCTTATTGCTTTGACTATCTTCTCCTATTTGAGTAATCAATCGGATACACCAAACAGACACATAAAATCAAAGGGATTCAAACTAATAATTGGTTTAATTAAAATTGAATTCAAAAATCGGTTATAGGCAGTTAGGGTTTTGAAAAATCTACAAAGACCTATTCACCCACCCCTTTAGGTCTAGTTGGGCCTGCCACGACTCTCTATCAGAGCCTTGGGTTTTGGTCCTACAACTATCAGTCTGGTTTGTGCTTTTCATACATACTGCAAAATTATTTATTCAATAATTTCATTAGAATTTCTAAGTTTATTTATTTGTGAAGAAATAATAAGGTGAGTCATTTTAAGAACAAGTATTTGAAAAGTTTTTCATTGGAATATTCTTCTTTGAGCTTAATATTTTGGTTACTTGTAGTATTGGGGGAGAGCATGCAATATAAAAAGGGCTAACCTAGTGTACAAGGCTCCTGCCATTTTAGAAATCTTGGGAGGGTCGGATGTACGCAATCTTACCTTTGCATGCAGAGAGGCTATTTCCTGTTGCGAATTCGTGAATGCCAGGTCACAATGGAGCAAGTGAGCAACCTTACTATTGCGCCAAGGCCCACCCTCTTATCTGATTCACTATTTTAAATTATTATTGCGCCTGTTAGTTAACATGGTTAGATATAAGAAATATGATTTATTTACAAGTATGCTGCTGGATAAATTTGGTCTTGTTCATATTTATGAGGTAGGCAGTTCCAATTAAGGGTGTACTGGAGCATATAGAAGTTATAGATTGGCTGCCGAAGTACAGAAATTTCCTTCCTAAAAAGGGGAGCCCAGTGAACAAGGCTCTCGCGAGTGCGGGTTCTGGGATGGTTAGATGTATGCAACCTTACCTTTGCATGCAGAGAGGTTGTTTCTCATTTTGAACCACAATGGAGCAACCTTTCAATTCCCTGTCAAATGCAATTGTTTGGCTCAATAAATGTGTAAATGTTTTAATTGGTGTGATTCTGGGAAGGTCAGATTTTTGCAGCCTTACCTCCCCCATGCAGAGAGACTGTTTCCCGTTTCGAACCTACGACCTCCAGGCCGCAATGGAGCAACATGACTGTTCCTTCCAGTCAAACGCAATACTTTGTCTGAATAAATGTGTAAATACTTTCATTTAAAGCAACTTCCTATCATTTTTTCAATTGTTTTAAATTCTGCTTTCTATCAAACTTTATACTCTCCACAAGTAGAACTTGAGCTCTAAATAAATAATGTGACCAAGCTGCTGACCTTATGCTCTTTTTATTTGACTTACAGTGGTCTACGAGGTTGCTGTTTTGGCATCGCAAATATGATCCTTGTGAGTCTATATATCATCATTTAACTATTCATAGAATTTAAGAGCTTTCTGTTCTGGCATTGCTTATATGATATGTTTGTATCATGACTTAACTTTTCAAAGACTCTACTCGATTGCTTTTCAAGGAATACTTTTGTTTAAGAGAAAGTATATCAGGTGCATCTGTTGTCGCATCTTGGATGATTGTGAATGGTGGACTTCATATGGACTGGCTATCCTGTCATACCATAGAGTTATTCTGTTGTCGCATGTGATTTTGAGTCGTTTCTTATCCAAAAAGTGGGCAACATATGTACTTTTGTGTCTTGTACATGGCTGGGCCTTGTGGATGGTTTCAATGAAATGTACAGATCTTTAGTTATTCATGAATCCAAGCGTAGTTAATCTTATGAACACCCTTGTTAGAACATCATATGAAAATATTCGGTAGATTAATGGCTTCATTGATACCCTTTTATAGACAATCTGCATGTCAAGCACCCTTGATTTTGAATATTATTGTGAAGTTATTTGAGTTGTTCTCATCCAAAATTCGTGTCTTGTACATGGCTGGTCCATGTGGCTGGTGTTAATGAAATGTACAGATCTTTTGTTATTCGCAAATGCTGATCTTATGAAACACCCTTATTAGAACATTATTTAAAAATTAATGGTTTCAATATTGATCCCCTTTCACGTGCAATCTGCAGGTAAAGCGAATGAGGGAAACTTTATATTCCACTCTTCTTTTTCAGGTTCTGAACTATATAAAAATATACTTAAAATACTTCCATTGCCATGTGCATCCATTACTTGCATACTTTCATTGCCACATGCATTTCACAAATATACAATTTGGATTCGTGGTTCATTGCATAATTTGTTTTGATTTTACCTCCTTTGTAGGATATTTCCTTTTTTGACTCTCAAACAGTTGGTGATTTGACAAGTAGGCTTGGGGCAGATTGTCAGCAAGTATCACGTGTTATTGGAAATGATCTTAATTTAATATTGCGCAATGGTCTTCAGGTTTCTTTGCTAATCAAATAACCATGGTCATCAATGAACTTGTTTATAAGTTGAAAATCTCATTCACTATCATTTTTCAGGGGACAGGTGCAATGATTTACTTGTTGGTTTTATCATGGCCACTTGGATTATGTACATTGGCAATATGTGGTACTCTATCGACCATTATGCTGTTATATGGCCAGTAAGATTTTAGTTGGTTCCCTTTTTGTACGTATTATAGTTTCTTGTCATAATCTTAACTTTGCCTCACTATAGATACTATAATGTTGTGGCCCAAATTTTGTTTTGGCTTGGGTCGCACGTGACCTGATTTTGGTTTTGACCCATTTTTTCGCTTGCGGGTCTTCAACCCCGTTTAGAATTCTCTTGTAGGCTAGTATATAAGGGCGTTTAGGGTTTGGAGTCGGACGTGTGAGAACACTGAAAACCGCAGGACAGCGGAAAGAGAGTGAGAGCAAGAGCTAGGGTTTGGGGGCCAACATTTGTAGTCTCCTTGTTTTTGCATAGTGAAATCTTTTGCTGGATCTTTGTTGTGGACGTAGGCTTTACGCCAAACTACATAAATCGTTGTGTTGTATGTGTGGTGCACATTTATTGTTCTGTTAGTTTTTCGATTTGTTCTTGGTTTGCGGCGTTTGTCACAACAGATACATTAACATAAATTTGTGGATGGGAGATTTACTAGAATTGAATGTTTCTAGGATAAGCAAGAGTTGTACTAGGAACTATGAATTGAACTGAATCTAAGTAAATCTAGGACACTCCATATTTTGAGGAATATTTATCATCCGGAAAAAGGGAAAAACTGAGTCTTTGTCCAAAGAAATGTGTTGAGAAAGGACAGGTGTATAGAACATTTCAACGAGATAGTGCTTTTGCAACTCTCTCAAAATGGAATCTATTCCAAATGCATACGCCATGGCTCCTTATTTCGACAGGCAGAACCAGTGGAAAACTAAGGTTATGAGGTATTATAACAAGAAATTTAGAAAATCACAAGTGGACTTTTTTGGGCTATCTGGGTCAACTTTCCATTGGAGGTATTTTGCATGACCATGATGGTCATATTTTTTCACAATCTTTTTTTTTA
The DNA here is from genome assembly GCA_026545225.1 of Cornus controversa. Classification (NCBI taxonomy): domain Eukaryota; kingdom Viridiplantae; phylum Streptophyta; class Magnoliopsida; order Cornales; family Cornaceae; genus Cornus; species Cornus controversa. The sequence continues at coordinate 95,465,142 of CM048846.1, read as the reverse complement.
TATTTTAATTTCTGATATGTATCATTTTAATTTTCTTACAGCATTTTGGAATGGGTACTGTGAATAAATCCAAGACTGGGTTCCTCCTTAGGTTACTTAACGAAAGCAAAACTGTAACCATGCCTTTTGCTCTTTATAGTTTGTTGAAATGCAATTAGTTATTCCTTCTGCCTGTTTCTTCTATAGGTACCAGAAGAAAACTGCAAAATTGACTCAAGAGTTCACTGCTTCTGCCAATGAAGTATGATCAGAAGACTCGTCATATCTTGAAGATACTATTGCCTTACTATTGCCTAATTATATTTATATGAAATATTTTTCTTTATATAATATAGGTTGCACAAGAGACATTATCTCTGATTAGAACAGTTCGTGTTTATGGAACAGAGAAACAAGAACTTGGAAGGTAAAAAATGCTAATGATTATATCTTTTATCGAAAGTGTACATATCTGCTCTACTTTCTCTAACACGTTCTGCAGAAGGAAAAGGCAAATCAGAACACGTGTATGTCCATACTAAATTTTTTTCGACACATGTATGATTTATCCTTCTTTGGTGGATAGATACAAGCTTTTGTTGGGAAAATTAGCTGATATAAGCTTGCGACAAAGTGCCGCATATGGATTTTGGAACCTCGGCTTCAACACTCTCTATCACTCAGCACAGGTCAAGCTCTTCCTAGTCATCAAAATGATAAGATTTAACCTGCTTTAAGACAAGAAGATTTTTTTGGAAATTTCAAGACAACAAATTTTGTTACTAATCTTTATTCATTTCTGTTCTCTCTCTTTTACGGAAGTCGCTAATTATTAGATGGACATTGTCTGTAACTGAATGACCTAACTTGACATAACTTTATCTCTATTTCATAGGACTTCTTCCTATACCTATGAATGCCATTGGACATTGAAATGATACATTGGAAGAATCCTTTGGGTCTTTCAATATCAATAGGTTAATTGTTTCGAACCTGTATCTTCCAAAAGGAAAAAACATCTCTGAGAGTTGTTTTGTGGATAAAAAGTGTATCATGCTTGATTACCATCCTCATGCCTGTGATGGGGTTGGGTTGTGTTGTAAATGTGGGTCACTTGTTCAACCCTTGGGCCTCAGTTGCCAGCTTTTTACTGCCCTAGGAAAAGCATGTGTATCATGCAATTTAAAACTCATCAAATTTGCTGGTGAAAGAAACCTGCCAGCTTGCTCAAGATGTTTTGAAACTTCACATTGGGCCTTTTAGATATTTTACAAGTTGGCCTCCAGCCTTCACAGTTAAAGTTCAGAAAAAAGAAAAAAAGGTGTTTTCAGAAAACATATTTGCTCACCATTTCGCTTTCCTCTCACAAAATGACTGTCTACTTTAATATCTTTTGTCCAGTTGTGTTACAATGTGATATTGCTAGCATCCTTGTTGCCGCAGTAATGTCGTTCAGGTAATTTAGGGACAAAGTAATCTCCTTTGATAAAACCTTTTGCCGAAGCATTCACACACCCCATGGATCACAGCTATGTGTTCAATTGTATATCTTGAACGATTCCTGATATACCCTGTAAAAAATGTGTAGTATCATGACGTGGTCACTTTGAGCATGATACAACTTGCCTGAAATTATTTGAATTAACTATTCATAAAAATAAATCTCTCTGTGAGATACCAGTTATTTTATAGTTCCTTCCCATGTTGACGCCGAGGGTTCAAAATGTTTCATTTATAGATGGCTGATCCTCTCGACTTTTGTATCCTTTTGAGAGATTTTTACCTAAGATTTAAATGACTGATTCAGTTGCTATATTGGTACGGTCTTTATTTACCTTTTTGTACTCCTCCTTCCTGTCTACTTCGCGATTCTTTACTGCCCCGTTCTGTCTACTAGAGATCTGGACCTGAGTTTCTTTAGGAAAATAAAATTGTACTCGTTAAGTGAACAAAAGGCCTTTCCTAGGTCTAGGTCTTTTACCTACTTAAGTAATTTGTAAATTTCTTCCTTGCCAGATGTAACTGGAGCATGCATGAATTGACTAACTGCGGTAATTACATAAGCAATGTCAAGGCAATTATGTGAGAGATAAGTGACTTTTTTACAAGGATTGGTTATTTCCTCGTTCTTTAATGCACTCAATCTTCACCTAACCATGATTTTCTTTAAACAGTATTTCATGGTTCCTTCAATAGGTCTCGAGGGAGATGACTTTTTGGATTTGACCACATTGAATAATTTTTTTTTTTAATTTCCAAATGACTAGAAGAAGATGTGGTTTGGTTCAATTCTTTTAAAACTACCAGGTTTTTGCACAGGCAATACCTGTTCATAAAGTCTCAGTGACAGGAATGGTAGTGCATTTGCAGTGGTGGCCTTTGTGGGGTGGTGTGCGCAGTAGGTGCCGAGCAATATTTTAAATAGACTTAGAGGGTGTTATTGGACTGTAGAAATGATAGTCTATATCGATACAAAGAATACTTTATAATAAATGTAATACGCTATAAGGAAGGATTGGTCAGGTCTGGCCTTTGTCATTAGAGAGTAAAGGTGAAGTGCCTTACTGGTGTCCCAACAATGTACTTTTTCTTAAATTATCAGTGGAAATTACCTATCTGGATCTAGTGAAGTCGATATTGCAAGCGTTTTATCCATAATGCAAGACATATATGGGAATAATCCAGGAGGTACATTCCTATTAATGAAGTTTGTTTTATCATCATCATCATCATCATCCTTGCCTTTATCCCATATAAATGAGGTCGGCCACATGAATTCTCTTTTTCCATTCCTTCCTTTTATATACCATGCCTTTATCCCATATGGGAATAATGAAGTTTGTATCTTATTAAGAAATCACAAACTATATCCCTTTCTGAATTAAATAATATAATATTTTTTAATTTTAGTTGAATAATTTAAGATATAGTAATTTTAAAAATATGTGAATGATTCCTGGATCATTGAAGCATAATAAATTTTTATTAGATTTTATTTACGAAAAGAGTCGCAAGATTTGACCTTGTTACTGAAAACCAGAGATATTTGTTACATGGTTTCATTGAAGGGAAAGGCTAGGTAAATTAGTTATATTCTTATATGCAAAGCTATTCCGGAATAATTGCTGTTCTTCCAATTATGTTAGATGCTTACAGGTTTCAAGATGCTAATTCCTGCTAAAATTCATGAGGCATCTTAAGTTGATTATTTGTGTGATCATTAATAATTATGTTATTTGAAATTCTATAATCTTCCTGCTATTAAAAAATTCAAGTATTTTACTTCCTTGTTTGTGTGGTGTGCATTTGATGGTTTATTTAGTATATGACATTTGCGAATGAGTTTATTTTCTCTGATACAAGCTGTTTGTCGTCCTTCTTCAAAGACTAAGTGAATGTAATTGACCAATTTGCTGCTGTGAGGGTTACAACTTACAATATGCTGCTTCAGCCTCACACTATAGAAGTCAACTTGTTGCTTTCAACATGGTTCAAGCTTAAAGTGAAACTTACTACATTAAGTCTTCGTGTACTATTTACTCAGAATTTCTATGTATTTTTATGAATTTTCACAAGTAGTACTTTGTGCATACCTTTGGAATGAAAGAATGATGATGATGAATGACAAAGAATGATAATACATTTGTTGGGGTCCTGGGGATGTTATTCTTAGATATATAATCGGGAAGTGCTGAAGCCAAGTTTTGGATTAGTCCATTGAAATCAAATGTTTTTTATTTTATGATCGAGTAAATGACTTCGGCTTTTCACATGTTTAATTTTATAGGTTATTGCTGTGCTAATAGGAGGAATGTCTATTCTGGCTGGTAATATAACAGCGGAGCAACTTACAAAGTTCATAATGTACAGCGAATGGCTGATCTTCTCGACATGGTTTGTGGGGGACAATTTGTCATCATTGATGCAATCTGTTGGGGCAAGTGAAAAAGTCTTCCAATTGATGGATCTTTTGCCTAGTGACCAGTTCCTATCGGAAGGCAAGTACTTCTTAACTTCAAAATATAATATAGTTCTGTATCCCTTTATGTTATGTAGTAATGTTCAAATTGATTCCATGCTTATAATGCTTGTACTTCCACTTTTTTGCTTCTAATTTGAGTAATTTCTAATTGCATTGAAGTTATGCACCCTGATTCAAAATTGTTTTACTCTATGTAAAGTTACTTAACAAATTCTGTGCGGGTACAGGACTCTCGTGCTCCATGAGTCACCAAAGTGGCATTTTTACTTTGATAAGTGTTGTCAAGATGGCATCTTGAGTGGCATTACTACCCTTACCTCATGGCTTATTGCCTTATTCTATGTACATTGACATTGATAATTTTTAGCTAAGATATGTGCTTAGAATAATGGGATTTGACTATATTTAGGCATAAAATATGCAGTGATTTTAGTTAGTTTCCTTTCTTGTAATATTTAACATGTGCTTTTTTCAACGATAAATACCAAACCTCTGAATGAGTGATCAACACACTCATTCAAGCCTTTAAATATTTCTCTTGTATCTTGTATTTCTTCTGGGTATCAGAGCCAGAGTTACAGAAGAGGGTTTTATGCGGCGGTGATTCCGTCTCTGCCTCCGACTGCGGTGGCAGAGAATGGTTGGTATTGGTGATTTTGGTAGGAAGAAGAAGGCTCCTACAAAGAAGGATCCCCGAGGAGGGTGAAGGTACTGTGGAGAAAACAACGAAGGGCAGCCATGTACTACAGAAGCTTGAAAAGGAGGTTGTCTCGCTATATGTAAGCTGGTAGCGCTCCTAAAAAAAATCTATATTTGGACTCGGGAATGGTCTGAGGAGATAATGTTATGGTCCGAGGAGACATCATTATGGTCTGAGTAGACAATGTTATGGTCTGAGAAGATATCATTATGATCTAAGGAGACATCGTTATGGTCTGAGGAGACTTTATTAGTGTTTGAGGATCCATTGTCCAAGTTGGGTGTCTTAGATATCCACGCACCAACTTGAAGGGGAGTGTTAGCCGAGATATGTGCTTAGAATCATGGGACATGGGATTTGACTATATTTATGCATATATTTAGGCATAGAATATGCAGTGATTTTAGTTAGTTTCCTTTCTTATAATATTTAACATGTGCTCTTTTCAACTATAAATACCAAAGCTGTGAATGGGTGATCAATACACTCATTCAAGCCTTTACATATTTCTCTTGTATCTTGTATTTCTTCTACAATCAGGGTGAGGGTAGTGTGAAAGAAGGAATGTCTAGTGCCTTCCGATCTACGCCTATTATAGCTTGTTCATCTGTCCCGCGCCGAACCTCGAAAATCCCTTATTCCAAAGCTCAAGGGTGAATAATTAATTCTGAGACTCTAATCTCAAATTATATGAGTTAAAGAACAATACATTCACTAAATTTCTAATTCTGCCAGCTTGATTTGCTGATACTTAAATATTCACAACTTACTTTGGGCAGCCATTTAAGCAAATAAAAATTTCTGGGCAAACTAGACAAGGCAGCCAGTACAGGAAAATTCAAATACGAAATTTCACATCACGAAGAATTTCATAAAACCCAATAAAGTTGCAAGTCCAAGTCTAGAAATTCAACTATAGCACTGACCTACTTGGATTCCAGGAATATTTAGAACTTCAAATTTCTATAAAATTGAACCAAAATTCATACTTTGCAATTAGACTTAAGATCTTAAATGTGAGCCTAAGGGCTTTACCCCATGACCAATTTGGTTGTTTTGATGATTACAACCTATTAATGTGAGAATTTAATATTCTCTCTTAAGTGTTGTATTTCAGGTCTTGAACCCCATGATGCATCAATGGCTCGTTCATCTTGCACTTACCCTTACCTTAGCTTTCAGTAGCAATGCTCCTTGGCTTTTAGGCTTCGTTTGGATTGAGGGATTTGGAAGGATAAGGAGAGAAAAGAAAGGAGAGGATAGGGGATGTTGTGTTTGGGTGAGTATTTTTAAAAGAAAAGAAAGGATAAGGAGGGATAAGGAGGGATAGCAATCCCTCCTTATCCCTCAATTGCAATCCTCCCAAAAATGAGAAGATTGGGAGGGAAAGGATTGAAACTTAAGTATAAGTTTTATAATACCAAAATTGACCTCAATATTTTAACACATAAAATTCTTATACTCTTCCATAAACTTAAGTAAAAGGGTATGTTAGTAATTTGATTGTTATCCTTTCTTTTCTTTTCTCTATCCAAACAAAATTACTATCTTTTCATTTCTTTTCTCTCCTGTTTATCCAAACATGAATAGAGGTTATTGCTATCCTCTCCTCTCCTCTCCTTTCTCTCATAACTAATGTTATCCTCTCCTTTCTTTTCTCTCCACTTTATCCAAACGGACCCTTAGTAAATCTATGATGTCAGTCGTGACCTTGGAAATTGTTAGGACTTTAGGATTATGGGAATTGATTGTAATGATTATTAGAATCTTAGTCCTAGGGTTGGCAAATTTCATAGAACAAAACTCACTCAATGAATTGTAATTGTTTTATCTTTAGTGAGTGAGAAATAGAAATCGGTAGTTAGATGTTAGTAAGAATGAAGACTGCACTTGGTGAAGAATCTACATCAGAGGACAAAAATGTTAATTCAGTCTACATCAAGGACAAGGATGCCATTTTCTCAAGGTTGAGGTAAAAAAGGTAAACATACCACTCTGTTGAAAAAATAAGCCTCCAATCGCAGACCACCAAATATTATGATGTGATGATAAGTAAACAAGCACGTAACAAATTAAAACAATTCCAAAGAACACGCCAATAATTATACGTGGTTTAGCTAAAAAAGCCTACATCCACGTAGGGCCCGATTTCACTATATAGATTGTAACAGTACAAGTTGAAGGCTTGTACAAAAAGTACATTCAAACTCTCAACCCTTAACCCTTATACACCAAACCTCACAAAAAGAAATCACAAATTCTAAATAATAATTCTCTCACTAAGTGCCTCTCAAAACAATGAAAGTGACCTCTCAATTTCAAAGAGAGTATTGCCTCTACACAAGAGTTGTGACCTCTCAATTACAATGGGAGTATTTCCTCTACACAAGAGTTACCTCATGAGACTACATCTCTCTTAATCTCATAAGTCCCAACCCATTACCTAGGTAACTATTTATAGAATCAAAAATCAATTCCTTGGTGGACAAGGGTTACAATTCCTTAGAGCCCAAGCTTTCGGTTCTAAGTTGTCTAAAACTAACTTGGAAAATTATATATGCATATAAGAAAAGTTTTCTACACATGCACCTATACTTATTTTTGATAAGTCCTTTTCTAGAACCGAAATTTGAAACAACAGCCTCACGATTGAAGTGGACCAGGGCATCGATCGCAGCAAGTTGAAAACTCGGGACAACTTTCCTAATTTGAGTTTTTTTAGCCCACAAGTCTCTAAACTTGTTTTTCAAGACAAAGATGTGTATATATACTAGTGTTTTTACATAAACCCTAGTGTGTAACATGCCGTGTGCCCTAGAGTGTTGAGTGTGTTGTCTTATGCATTCATATACACTCTTATATATACATTCATATAGATGAGTGACTGAGTGTTTTTATTAATTTCTTTATCTACAGGAGTTCTGTGTGAGAGTTCATCTTGTGAGATTTGAGGGCATACTCATCCACTCATTATATCAAGTTGATATAGGTGAACTTGGTGATTGTTTTGTTTGTCATTCATCATACATGCATAGTATTGGTGATTTGATGAACATATTTGAGTGTTGATGCAATTATTGTGGTGTTGTGCTATACGACGACAACATCAACACTTCTTGTTCGAGTAAACACAGGATTACTCAATCAGGGACGACTGGTGCTGGAAGGTAGATTTGACAGGAATAAGTGGATTCGAGTGTACTGAACATCGTGGACAGGTCAAAAGGATAGGCTGGAGATCTTCGAGGGACTGTAAGATTTGGTGTATTCTACATCTAGGGATGAACTAAGGATTTGAGTGTACTGAATCACTGCCGAGGGATTGTGCAGACTTAGGTTGTACTTGTACATCTCTATCTTCATAGTGGATTGCTTTTCCGGACCAAGTCCACGTGATTTTTTGACTTACTGTTGGGTGATGATAATTAGAGGAACCACAACTTGATGAAGGTCTGCCAGAAGGTTTGCGTGAACAACTTCAACTTTGATATGAGCATACTACTCAATCACCATGGTGGGTGAGTCAGGCTTATCAGCTGGTTGGTTAATTGGTTTGGTCAATCAATTAGAAGCTTTGTGTTTGTAGTAGGGTTCTGAAAATTGATGAGGTGTTACTTGCAACATAATAGAGATCCAGAGTGGACAGAGAGAGGTGAAAATTCAGGCAAACTAGAGAGAGAGAGAGAAAAAAGATGGCAATTGGCACAATACACCATTGACGCCCTTGGTGAAGGTTTAAATGTTTGTGGGTCCAAGAGGACTGAAAGTTGAAAAGTCTATAACGTCTCCTTTTTCTGATCCCCCTTTTGTTCTCTGGACAATGTCCTTTTATAGGCCAAGAAATGAAGATGGGGTAACAAAGGTAAATATTTATAATACAATATTAATATGGTCAAGTAGGGTGAGGATATGATATATGGGAGTCAATGATATTTCTCTCTCTACAAGTCAGGTCGAGGATAGGCTCGACGGACCCTGGATTTCAGCCACCAAACCAAGTACCTCCTCGGATCCCAAATAATCTTGAGTCCTACTCCCAACTCAGGTCTTCAAGTTGTCAATCTTTTATGAAAAGAGTTATTTAGAGAATAGAATCGTAGGGCCTCGACAAGTAGAGGAGGGTCCTCGGAGGAGGACCGTGGTATATAGAGGAGGAGGAGGAGCTCGACCGATAGAAGAGAGTGCTCGGAGGAAGATGAGGACCACCTCGATAGGTATATCGAGGGTCCTTGGCGGAGGAGGAGGAGGAGGAGCTCGGCCGATAGAAGAGAGCTTGAAGGAAGATGAAGACCACCTCCATAGGTATATCGAGGGTCCTCGGTGGAGGAAGAGGAGGAGCTCGGCCGATAAAAGAGAGCTCGGAGGAAGATGAGGACCACCTCGATAGGTAGATCGAGGGTCCTCGGTGGAGGAAGAGGAAGAGCTCGGTCGATAGAAGAGAGCTCGAAGGAAGATGAGGACCACCTCGATAGGTATATCGAGGGTCCTCGGTGGAGGAAGAGGAGGAGGTCCTCAAAAAGATCGAAGATTTTGGTTCTTAATTTGACGTTTTACTGATGACGTGGCATGTGCCACGTAACTTGGCCGTTGACCGTTTGACCAAGCTAAAAAGGCCATTTTTGCCGATGTGGCATCAAAATGTTGACTAAAATATTTGACTACCTATACCAACACTTTGTTTATCTAATTGAGATGCTAGTTGTAAGTCCTAAATCTAACAATAGTCATGTTCTTATCTTAGCCTCGGCCGTACCCATCCACCTAAAGCTTGACAGACTTGTTGATTGCACTCTCCACTTAGGAAGTCCTGACCACTGTCATTGAATCTCTTTGTGTACTCCGGAAAAGTTTGTGATTGAGCAACAGAGTCAGCTCTCATCATTACTCAGTAATCCGGAAAACTTTCCAAGATTGTATAAGGATCCTATTCACCGCCCCCCTCTAGGATCCTTGTTTGGGCCACACTAAATACATGTAAAATTTCATGATTTAATGATGTCAAGATCAAATAAGAACACACAATCTAGGACCACCTGCTCCAGAGTTGAGACTACTGAATGATAAGAACTGTAATACCAAATTCACAAACAAATAAAATGTCAAGTATTTAGACTCTTTGAAAATTATTTATTTCATTTTTTCACAATTTTTTGAAGGCCGAAACAATAAGAAAATGTTTCTACATTCTTGAACTTGAAACAGTAGCATGATAATCTCACAAAAAATCTGTTTAATAAATCCAAAGATTCATATTGAACAACTAAAAAAAAATATGATAAAATATGCTTCAAGACTAACATACACCTACCTCTTTGTGTTTTGAAAAGAAAATCCCAAAGATTTGCTTGCTTTTCTTTCTGTTAGCTTGAAGTTCTCTTCGATGTTCTCTCTCTCTCTCTCGTGCATCTCTGTCTTTCCAACGTAAGTTTTACTTTCTTTCTTTTTTTTTCCCCCCTGTAGCAACGTGCGTTTCTCCCTTCAGTGTTTCACACTGGTCTCAGTCCTATGGTTCTATTCTTCTAAACTCCTTGTTGGACTTTGGATTACTTATTGTGTCAAATAGGTGCAACTTAGTAGAATGACATGAGTAATGTAGCTAGCCAAAGTGGACAAGTGACATGCAATCATGAATTACAACTATCTTATAATCAACAAAACATGAAATCCTAAGGTATTAAGGAGATCACTAAGACTATTAAGGAGATCAATAAGACAACAATATTGTGATGCTTAGGCTTTGCCATAATCAATTAATCTATTATTTATATTTATTTTCTTTACTATTAAGTTTAATATCAATTCTCGATTATGAATTCTTACATTAAAGGAACTTAAAATAATATTAATTCGAGTCTTTACATCATCCATTGTCTCTAGACTTATGTATATCGAAATGATGGACTGCAGCTTAACCTTCTGATCATCTTGACATGATTATTCTGAAATCTGTTATGATGGTCCTCGGGACTGTTTTTTTTCATTAACATATCTAACTTGATGACTTATTCAAGGTGAAGACCCCTTTCATTTTGCTATATTCGAGTCTTTCGCTATCTATCTTTGGTTTCAACAGTCACAATGTTGTGATGACCCCCTAGTGACCTCAACCTTGGCATTTGTTTTTGTATAAGTAAACAAGGGGATCTGGAACCAAAGAGTTAGCACCACCTGAGATATATACTATGAAGAATCATCCAACTTAGGAAATAAATTCAGTCATAATTTTGACCTAAAAGTTTGACAAAGATGGGGGAGATGGTACACGCATTAGAACTTTGGAGGTACCAAGAATGGTCCGACAAAGGAGAGTGATAGGTGGAAAGAGGACATGACTTCTTATTTCAGGCTGAAACTCAGTTCTATACCCTCAAATTCAACAGAGGCAACGAATAACTATCAATTTGTCTTTACAAATTTTTTTTTTTTTTTTTCACTTTTGATATTGTTAGGAGCACATTCTGTTTGTGCCAAACGATTTGGCAGAAATAACTTTTTTTTTTTTATGTTGCAGGATTAAAGTTGCCAAGGCTGTTGGGACATATCGAGTTTGTGAATGTATCATTTTATTACCCTTCAAGAGCAATGGTACGTTTCTTATCCTCAAATCTCCAAAAATCGAGTCTGGGTCCTTACTTTGAGACCCTTTTTGATTGGCTACCTGTTGAATAAAACATATTGCAAAGTTATAATCATCCTTAACTGAGTAGTGCAAAACTTGGTTCAGAGAAGTTTAATTTGAATTTTCAGTGACTAATTTAAGAGGGGTGTTAAGTTGGCATGTTTTTATTTATGGCTGTCAATGGGTAGGATCAGATCTAATTCAGTTTGAATATGACTTGATTGAAGTTGGATTACAGTTACCGGTTTAGATCTAGATTTGAATTTGAAACTGATTTAAGAAACCTGATTATAACCAAATCAAACATGAATCTGCATAGATCCTATCCAATTAAAATCAATGTCAAATATGACCAATTTTATCAATATTGGATTTTGGTTCAAACTTGAATCTCAGTATATATAATCAGATTTGATTTTGAACCTTGCCGGGTTCTCACCTAATCTAAGCCATTAATAGCCATTAACACAAATCATATATGTTTCTCATAATTTTTTTCACCTACATAAATTTGATTGAATTATGATCAAAATTTGAAGCATGTCTCACACAAACATTTTCATATGTGAATTTTGCTAACCAGCATATTCAGTCAGGAACTTGACATAAGTGAGAACTATAATTTTTTCCTTTCTCAACAGTTCCTTTTACTATATATTTTTATTACAAGGACCAACACTGGGCAATAATCTTTTCGTGGCAGGAAACATATATGATATGGAATATTGTTCCTATGTTACACTGGGAATGGGAATATCTGTTGCATACAAGTATTTGTACAAGTTTTAGCATTTTCCATACCGAAGTAACGTTCAACATGCTTTGCTGAAGTATCTTAGTGCAACAAACCAAATCTTCAGAGTATCTAATTAGCATGGTTGTTTGTTTTTGTGGTGGTGGTGGTCATTCATTTATTTGAATGGGCAAACAGAAAGGTGCTTACACTATGTATGTGAGAGTTTATATACAACAATTATTAACTGTCAACAAACAAGATGAGGAGTTCAAAACTTGAAGAAAGATCATTCATAATACACTTCTGTTCCAAAATCCTACATTTGCCGATTCTTAAGTTTTTTTCTCAATGGTCCTTTTTCTCCTTTTTGTGGGTAAAATGAAACATATTGACTTGAAACCTAAGAAAATTTGGATTTGGGGAGAATAGGGGTGGCAGCCCTAAAACATGAAAAATCTATGGGTGTTGGAAAAGTCGGTGTTATCCCCCTTGCATTTAACTTGCTTTTGAGAGCATGGGAATTTGTCCTTTTGAGGAACATGTTTCATGTATCCTTCTATTGAATTAGAAATTAAGTTTTGCTTTTAAATCATCTTCTTACATGTTGATGCTAATTAAGCAACCTATGAAGTTATATAAGCCCATCCCACTGTCCCACCTTTTGAGTAGGTGGCAAACTGATCACCCATCTGTTTCCCATTTACAACAGCAATCCATGCCCCAGGTTACACTGGGTTGAAAAAAATCCCTAGGTTGTATGTTGTGTTTTTGTTAAAAGATGGAGAATTTTAGTAAAATGTCCTGCCATAAGCATGGCATGTTTCATGCAACTTGAAAGGCATGAGATGCATTTTGACGGTGCTGATTATTCTTATAAATATATAAATTATTATCAGAAGCTTACTCATTGTTTCATTAAACTGCTGAAGCATTTTTGCTTCTATCACAGTGAATTTGTCAGTGTTGCTATGCAGTTTTTTAGAGAATTTATAAGAATAACTACATCACACTAATTTTTCGAATAATGAAAGTGTAGGAAATTTATATCTGAATTCCAAAATATGTAATCCATTTTGTACTAATTTTGATCGGTTTTTATGATCAGACTAATGATTATGATCGGTTTGTATGACTAATATTCACTTAAAATCTTTTGATGTTACTATGAAATTAAGTAATCTTTTGACATCTGGACAGGTACCTGTACTACAACATGTAAACTTTTCAGTGCGTCCTAATGAAGTGGTTGCAATTGTAAGGAAGTGTATTTTCACTTTATCTGTTTTGTTATTTCATACCAGCCAGAAGAAATAAATGGCACTTTATTTTATTATTGTTTAGGCCGGTCTTAGCGGTAGTGGAAAAAGCACTCTTGTGAATCTTCTCCTTCATATTTATAGGCCAACAAGTGGTCAGGTAAGCTTCTCTATCCCTGTGTCCCAACAAAAATCATATAATTGTAGAAATATATGGGAGGATCTGGTCTGCAGTTTAGTGGAAGTCTTGATTCAAACACTAGTAGCCTCAACAAAGGCATTTTCCAACTATATGGGGTTTGGCCAAATGAATAATGTCTTACCATTTTGATGATCTAACTGTAACTTTAGTTAAAACTACATGCTATCATATTTTTCACTATGATTTCAACTTATGTTAATTTTGGTCTTTTGCTTTCCCTACTGTAGATCACATCACCCTACTTCATTTCTATGTCTATCTTTTCAAGTTTAATAAAATTTATATATTGATTTTTAATCCTAGCTTTCTCTCCTACCCACTTAAGGTTCTTATAGACATGTTATATTAACCCTCGTTCTGATAATAGTGTCTACCCTCCCTCTAACTATCAATGTTCTTATATTGGAAAGTTGATACTCTAAGTGTATTATCTTGGAGTAATTTCTTCCCCACTTTCGTTCTGAACAACATGGTAAAATTAAAAAGAAAAGAACAGTGTGGGAAAAAAAAGAAAAAGAATAATTAAACATTTCCCGCAAAATTAAGCTAATACATTTTAAAATCACCTGAACATGTTACTTATCCAAAAAAAAAAAAAAACCCCACTTGAACATGTCATTGTCATAACTTTGGTTGGAAATTTATTTCAGTAGGATAAGTTTCACTTCCTTTTGCTTTTTATTGTTGGCACTTGGTCTTGTTCTATAATTTCATTAACTTTCTTATCATTTTTTTATTAATAAACTTTGCATAATCTTGATATGCATTTTTTCCCCGAGGTAAGTTGAGAATCTTGACCAGGTGTTACTAGCCAAAATTTGTTATTCCTTTCTTGCTTTTATTTAGTTGTACGCTGTGTAAAGATAAATTAGTTGAACTTTTCACTAGCTATTGTTTTTCTGATTGTAGATTCTAATTGATGGATTCCCTCTTAAAGACCTAAATATCAAGTGGTTGAGGGAAAGAATTGGATATGTGGGACAGGTTCTGCTCGTAAACTTCCATCCTAAATAAGATCAAATGAAACTTTAAAAATACTGTTTCCTTATTGAGTTTTTGAATAGGAGCCCCGACTTTTCCGGATGGATATTAGTTCCAACATAAGATATGGATGTACCCGAGATGTGAAGCAGGAGGATGTGGAATGGGCTGCCAAGCAGGCGTATGCTCATGACTTCATCTTATCTCTTCCTAATGGTTACAAAACGCTTGTTGATAATGATTTGCTCAGCGGAGGACAAAAGCAACGAATTGCCATTGCTCGGGCCCTTCTTCGGGACCCAAACATTTTGATTCTTGATGAAGCCACTAGTGCTCTGGATGCAGTGAGTGAACACAATATCAAGGTAACCAACTGGCATTACTAGAAAAAAGTAACACGTGTAACTTTGAATTGGTTGATACAGTGCATTCAATGTGTCATTTGCTATTATATGTAGGGTGTTCTTCGTGCTATTAGAAGTGACCTGAAGACGAAGAGAACTGTCATAGTGATTGCACACAGGTGAGTCCTGCAATACTCTCCTTTTGGTGTATCTACTGAAGTTTGAGTACTTAAGAATCTACTTTCTACAGACTTTCCACAATACAAGCTGCTGACAGAATAGTGGTAATGGATGGTGGTCAAATTGTTGAGGTATGTACTCTGGCAATCACATTGGGATGCTTTTGTCTACCATTAACTGTAGTTACTATCATATCAACCATGTAACAAATGCCAATAGTGTCTTCATATGTTTTTTTTTCTATATTTTGTGTGTTTTATTTGGTCTGGAAGTAATGTGGCATGCGCACAGAGAACGTAGTCAATAGGGCATAACACGTGTCTGCTATGTGAATGAGCTTTCTGGGATTTGTACTCGCTATCCTCCTGCCAGTGCACAGTGCTAACACTGAACAATGAAGTCATTAATTTGTAGTCCTTTCTGTTTACTGATTTATTGTTTAGTGGAGATGGAACTTGCTTAAGGCCTATTGCAGTTCGTGAGTTTTATATTGTACAACAATCTAGGAAGTTGAATTGGTAAAAATAGAGCACTTGGCAGTCAAGGACCAGTGGAAATGCCTGCCTTTGCAAACTTGAATAGTCATGATCTTCTTGTGTGTTCAGGCAGTCATTAATTTATCCCGCTCTTTGCTGCAAACTTTATAATTTCTGTTCCTACATGCAGATGGGCAACCACATGGAGCTTATTTTAAAAGATGGCCTGTATGCACAATTGACCAGAAGACAGGCTGACACTGTAGCATGATCTTGGAGTTGACTTACTTAAAATTCCAGTATATTCTCCTCAAATGCATTTACCGTCTGATGCAATACAGAGGTCCAAAATGTAGACTTTTACGAAAGAGAAAATGGTGGGATACCATTGAAGCAGTTGCAGTGCAGTCATCTATCTTAGAAGAGTGCAAGGCGGCTTCCTGCATAATCTGCTACATCATATTTTTCCTTCTTTGTTTGTTTACTTTTTCTATTTAAAAAAGAAGAAGAAAATCTTAGAGAAGGGGCAAATACCCCACCTCTAATAACTCAAAAAGCATGAGTTACGAATTGAGTTACATTTTCACTGTTTTCGATCTTATCCTAGTTGTGTTCGTTTTCGTCGTCTTCTTTATCTTCTTTTATTTTAAATAAATATGGCATATGCGGAAATAAACAGAGAGAAAGAAGCATCCCGTGAGGAGATTTGGTCAATATTACGAGTGTATCAGATTTTTTTATCATCCTGAACATTTTTTATGAGCCTGTTGAAAAATTAGCATGTGCGGAGGACTACTCTGTTCATTCTACAATCTTCAATAAGCATCCCATCAACATAAAAAAATCTCTCTCTGCTGATAAACACTATTTGACTTGAAGCTTGGGCATCTGGTCAGCAAGAATTTATCACACAAGGGATGACAGGCATCCCTACCAGTCATTAGGAGAACCTGAGAGGTTGAATTGTTCACATGTTTGTGTGTGTGGTGATCATAGTCAAGATCTGAGATGTGGCATTTGTGACTCTTTTCTTGTTGAGAGATTTGGGAATAGACCAAATTGCAAGCAATGGACCATCAAATCTTTTTTAGTCATTGCTCTCACCTAGGTGGGTGCCAGTATGCTGAAAACTTGATAATTTGCAGCCTGGGTCTTGATGGAAATCATATTATGTAATTGGTAAGTAGTTCTTTATTTCCTAACAATATTTTTGTTCCCTGGTAAATTAAATGGAACTAAACAAATTATGTTTGAGATGTACACAGTTTCACAATGTGGTGCAGTTTATTGTTTGTAGGTATGGTTATGCATGCCACTGCCAATGATGTCCCTGTGTCGGTTAATGAACATATTCCAAAGGAAAAGATCATCAAGTAGCTTTGGAGGTTGGTTTGATATAACTTTTGTCTCTTCCTCCCGATGTAAAATTAATTTTGAGAAACCGACAAACCAACGTGTTTGGAAGTCATTTTTGTCATATTTCTTTTGAAAGTAGTATTTTAAATAAGGAAGCATTCTGTGCCATATAAAATTAAGGGCTTGAGTGCTTATCCATACTCGCTTAGGAAATCTCAGTTGCACGAGTCACATAACCATTTTATAACAGCCAGAGAACCATATAACTGTTTATGCTTAACTGACTTCCTGATTGACCTCCTGGAAGCATTTTAAGAATAATACTGTTACCTAATTGATGCTGATTACTGTTGTTCCAATTGTACTGATACCATTATAACATCTTGTTAACAACCATCTTCCAAAATATTGAAAACTAATGCTGGAGTGAAATTCTTTTTGCAGATTAACTAGCTCATCTTCTTGCTATGTTGTTGGAGTAGTATAAATTATTCTGGAATCCGAGTAGGTTTTCTCCTCAAATTGAGAGTTGATTTATCTGAGTCCTGAATTCTCTTTGTTGATTTAGCTTGGCCTGTAGTTTCTTTTGTTCATTCTTACAAGTTAGCATGAAGGTGTAGTTCGCCATTACTTCTTGGAACTCTCTTTTTGTCAAAGTTTTACCACAACAGATCCCTCATGACTTTCATACTTTTTTCCCAACTGAATCAACCCCCTAAGTTTTTACTTTTCATATCCTGTTGGGATAACTTTTGTACTCATGCTTTTCTATTGTTTTCCTTTTAGGTGCTTCAAAAGTTATTTTTATCTTTTTGTAAGTATGCGATGAGAAAGCTTTATTGCGGGAATTTTTCATTACCGAATGGCTTGCTTGTGGTTTTTGTTATCAGCTCAATTAGGTGTTTCATTGTTACATGTTTGTTCATCTCATAACCTAACTTCATTTTCTCCTGTGATAAAGTAGTATTGCCTAGCTTCTAACTTGAGAAAAACTAGTTTATACTTGATCAGGCCTGTTTGTTTTTTGTAAACATTAGAAGAGAGTAAAAAACTAGTTTTCTGTTATCAAGATACTGTTAAGCAAGCATATTTCCTTTTTATATATTTTTTAAGATATATCTGACAGGGTAATTCTCTTCCCTGGGAATTTTTGTCCATCATTGGGTGACATTCAAAACAAATGTTTTTGTTAAGTAGATAAGTAGCATGAGCACTTCATGATTATGTTAATGAAATCGTTAAAGAAAGTAGTTTTGTGATCAGGATACTGTTAAGGATGCATATTTCCTTTTTTATATAGTTCTCAAGAAATATACAACAGGGTAATTCTCTTCACTGAAAATTCTCTCCCATCATTTGGTGTCATTTAAACAAATGATTGGACTTTTATTCTTTTTTCCAAAATCATTAGTTTGCATATGAAGCCAATTTTAGAGCAAATTCATACAATCCATAATAATGTTGACAATAAATTTAATCAATTTGTAGTTTATAAGTTATATGAACTCCTAAACACCTGTGTTGCTTGTTTTGTCTGCCATGCTAGCTATATGAATGTTGTTCTTACACTTTTGTCTGGTTGCTTAAACACGCTTAAACACATCATAAAGCACTGGATCACTAGTATCAGGGAGCTTCTTTTTTCTTCTATTGCTTCCGAACAAAGAGCCAATTGCTCCATTTTTAACAATGTGGCTTCTCGTACAGCAGCGTCTGAGGAAATTAATTCTTTTGTAGGGATCAAACGGTGAAGAGAAGAACATCAATGAACTGAAGCATCAAGACTGTAAACATAGATAAAGCGAGAACAAGACTGTGTTCGATCTACTGCAGCCAGGGCAGGAGTGACATCTAATTGCATGGCTTACAGCTTTTGCAGTAACTTGAGCTGAAGTGTGATTTTGCTCGTTGTTCATTTATTTCTTTTTGTAGACCCCGAACATTAAAACTTCCATTGAGCTTAAATTTTTAACACTAGTTGTTTGTATTACTAAATTGATTAAAGGTGTTAGAACATCTTGATCCTCGAACAATCTTGAGTTGGTCCACTGAAAGTTAGAGAGGTGGATGCTTGGTTTTGCTGAGAATTGCGATATTGGAAGTCTATGGTTATGCTTACCTTTATATGAAGAGAGAGGAAACGATCACAAGTTAAAGTTTTGCTGTATAGGATATACTGATTTTAGAACCTTTGGGTCATTTTTCGTGATTGTTATTGTAATATCCCTGAACATATACTGAAGAGAGTGTTTTTTGATCACATCACATTTACATTTTTCTCTCTTGTTAATTTACTCTCTTGCTAATAAGCATACAGTTATATATCATTATTTTCACTATATCATAGTATTGTCAACATGTTCTCCTCCCTTGAAATAAAGCACCTATAAGCTCATGTGAAAACTTTTCAATCTTGTGAGAGCTCTCGACTAGTTAATTTGATGGTGGGAGATTTAGCATCCTAAGTATGCCACATGATACATCGTGGTCGTCATCTTGCTTTTATACCATATAAAAGGATCGAAGTATGCCACATGATACACTGATTATATATATATAGGTGAATGCATATGTTTTACATACACATGATACTATGATAAATATATATATAGGTGAATGCATATGTTTTACAAGAAAAACAATATTCGCCCTCTCCTTTTCACTAAATGCAGTCCACTTTTGAAGTAAAATAATATTAGTGTTCTTAACTCATAGATGAGAGAATCAAGCATTATCGTGCAATGTTAGAAGTGGATTACGAAAATTAGGAGTGTGTTTATCATCTTCCTAAAAGAGATCAAGATATAGTACCCAAAAAAAAAATTGGTATACCAGTACATAGACTTATAAATGGTATTTAATACTGTTTGATATTTGAAGTATGCGTCTGTGTGTATTGTTTCTCCTGTTTATGGTTGTATTGTTTTTCTTGGTTTGTTAATAAAAAGATGATTTAGGGAAAAAAAACATTCCCAATGACCATGCCAATTACTGAAACATTCTCAGATCATTAGGCCCCTATTTTAACCCATTCCTCGTAGCAGATGGATCTCATATCATCATTGGTCATTGTAGCTTGGATATTTTGCCCCTTTGTGGAAATGCTTCTGTTTCTTTGTAGTGTTAAAACCCTATATCATCATTAGTCCTTACTGGTGCTGAGGTTTTCTTTTTTATTCTTTCTTCCTTGAACACTACAAGTTTATGCCAATCGGATGCTTTATAAAAATGTGAGTTTACAGCTACTCTGTTATCTACTTATTTAGGATGCTAGATTTGGTGCACTAATGCTCATTAATCTTGCTGCCAGGTTGCTTTCCCATCCGTATGTGGATGAATCAATTGGGTTATGGGCATCCCCTTTGTTGAATCTTACTTTAGGTTTCAGCAATTAGTATTTTAGGACGTAATGACTGTGTCCTAGTCTTTGTTTGTGCTAATTCCTTCAATTATATGTAAAACTGATATTGACTTCTATGGTTTCACTTCTCTTACCTATAATTCTTCTAAAACTCTCTGTATGTTTGTTGTGTCCCGCACCTTTCACACAGACATTTATGTCTCTTCTTTGTCTTAGTGCCTTAACTCTGGACTTCCCATGCTCTCTGTCGATTTTTGGATGCTATAATGTCCAGGTGGTTCTGGTTCTGATTCTTAATAATATTGATCACATCACATTTACATCTTTACTCTCTTGTTAGTTTACTCTCATGCTAATAAGCATATAGTTATATGTCATTACTTACATCATTGCTATAGTTTTGCGAAAATGGATCATTCAAATATTAATTTCTTATTTATTTAAAAAATATGCGAATACTTTCTTATTTTCACTCGTCGAGCCCATCTGAAATAATAAAATAATTAAAATATATTTTTAGTTAATATAAAAATAAAAAATATATATATATATATTGCATCCAAACATGACACAAGAGTTTTAAAGGTTGTGAAGGGCATTTTGGTCATTTAAAAATAAAATTTTGACCGAGGGAATGTTTACATAGATTGTAAAAATGCAAAGGCTATCTGCACATAATAAATTACAGGGGAGTTTTCTGCACATTTTGTATATAACTAGTGTTATTGGCACTTTACCCTTTTTTTAACTATATATAATAAGAAAATAATTGTGCATAAAAAGCGGAAAAAACAGACCTCCAGATATAAGACATTAGAAAAATAAATTTAAATTATCTAAACATGAAAGTCATCATCATCACTAGGGGTGCACACGGTACGGTTCCCCACGGTTCTTGGTAGAACCGGAACCGTTACCAACGGTTCCTGATTTTCCGAACCGGAACCGAAACCGTTAAGGGTTGGAACCGTGAGGAACCAAATCGCGGTTCTTGATTCGGTTCGGTTTCCGAACCGCGGTTCCTTAGGATTTTTTTTATTTTTTAATGAAGCTTGAAAATACAAAATATATATATATATATATTCATTAAATAAATGTGAGACCTACAATCTAAAAATGGCACCCTATATATATATAATTATTATATTATATTATATATATAATATATAATAATTATATTATCATATATTATCATATACATAATATATATATATAATATAATATATAAAACGGTTTTATATATATGTATATTATCATATACATAATATAATATAATATATATATATATAATATATATATATATATACACACATATTTAATATAAAACGGTTCCGGTTCCAAGGAACTGTTACCCCCAACGATTCCGGTTCCGGTACGGTTCTACTGGTCTTGGAACCAGAACCGGAACCGTTGGTAACGGTTCCTAATTTTAGGAACCGGAACCGGAACCGTAGCCACGGTTCGGTACGGTTCCGGTTCTGATTCCGATTCCGACGGTTCTTTGTGCACCCCTAATCATCACTACAACTATCATAGCCTTAATGCCATATAAAAAAGTTCACTAACATGCCATATGAAAAAGGTCATTAACACAAATATTATTTTATTCATCTAATAATTTCATCTCATATTAATTTTAATTACCTTCTCTATCTCCTACCTTCTTACATTTTGATTAAAGTCATTTCTATAATATATTATAACGTCCTCCTTGTTTGTTACATGAATTCCTTGTTTTTGTGTTCTTTTAAAAGCTCAACACTCTATACTATATGATATATATTTTAAATAAATTCTACAACAAAATATGGTATTATAACTCTCCCACGGGTGGCTAGTTGTCCCAAGGCTCTTAAAACTCAAAGGTGCATAAAAATTACCTCTCTAGATTTATTTTATAGTTGACATGTGTAGTTTGGATGTAACTACAATTTGAACAGAAGAAAAAAATAAAAAGAAAAAGAAAAAGGGTACCATGTTAAAGCAAAATGATCGGCATTCGAACAAACCCATCATCTATTTAGGCCCTGTTTGGTAACACGTTCAATTTCATATTTCAACTTTTATTTTTATTTTTTTAAAAATTCACAAGAGAAATCGCATTTGGTAACTCAATTTTCATTTATGAAAAAATGAAAGTGATGTAAAATTTTTGACAATTCTTAAGCATAATTTGAAAGCTTTAACGAAACTTCCAATTTCAGTTTTCATTTTCTAGTTCAAGTTTTCATTTCTGATTTTTTTTTATAAAATATAATAAATAATATAATATAATATAATACAATAAGGGAGGCGATATTCGCACTCCCCTTTTCTTCGGTTGCACTCTTATTTTAAAAGAAATGTCATTTCTAACCTTAACTTCACATGTGAATTATTACCTTTTTTCAAAATACTAAACTACCTTTTTAGTCTCTAATTTTTAATGTTTTTGAATTATTTTGACAAAATAAACAAAAAAATACCAACAAAAAAATAGCCGGAAAAAAATAACCCAAAAAAAATAGCTCTCTTTTTACGGGACTCAAAAATAGTTATATATGTTGAATAAATTATCTTTTGACATGACAAAAAAAAAAAATATCTCTGTTAAATAAATTATCTCTTTTGGCAAGAATCAAAAATTAAAAAATATTAGAAAAAAAGTTATCCTGTTGAATAAATTATATCTTTTGACAAGGCCCAAAAACAAAGTACCTAAATTTTTTTTATTCTTGTTAAATAAATTATCTCCATTGAGAGAACCAAAAAATAAGTTATCTTTATTGAATAAATTATCTCTTTTGTTAAGACTGAAAACAAAAATTATCTCTTTTGGAAGGACTGAAAAAAAAATTCAAAAAAAAAGGTAATCTTTGTTTAATAAATTCTCTCTTTTGACATGATAAAAAAAAAATTAAGAAAAAGATATCTCTTTTGACAGGGGCAGAAAAAAAAGTACTAAAGAAGGTAAAAAAATTATTATTTTTTTGACAAAAACCAAAAAAAAAAAGTAACATAGAAAGTAAATAAGCTAAAAAAAGGTTTAAGTTTATAGTATAAGTGGTAGTTGTGGTATTACAAAATAAAGGATGATATATTAATTAGTTTAATGACCTTCTTGTTATTTACTTTAAAAGAAAAAGGCAAGTGGAGTACAATTGTAGAAAATGGGAGTCCGAATATCGCCTTCTTACAATAAATTAAAATTTTATAAAAATTAAGAATAAAAAAATTAGAAAATACAATAAATAAAAAAATTGGTTACTCAAAAAATATAAATATAGCAAAATAAAATACAATAAATAAATAAATTATAAATAAAAAATATAAATAAAAACAATATAATATAAATAAAAACAAGAAATACAAAATTATAAGTCAATAAGAATAAAAAAACTTTTATAAAATACAATAAATATATAAATATAAAGATATATATAATAATAAAAAATATATAAGAAGAAATTACAATAAAATAAGAATTATATATAAATACAATTATATATAATATAAAAGGAAATAAAACGAGTATATATAATATATATGACAATTATCAAAAGCATGTAAATATTTAAAATTTATGGCAATTACCAAAAAGATGCAAATGCATAAAAATAAATTTTTACTTAAAATAAACTAAAATAAAGTCTTAACAAATATAATTTTGGAGGAAATAATATACATAAAATATGTAATATTACATTTAGATGGGTTAAAATGAGTTGAAACTATATTATTCAAACACAATTTTTAATCAAATATACTACTATTTTTTTTAAAAATTATTTTTAGATTACCATACATATTTTCAGATTTGTACTTTCAAAACTTCAATAATATATGATGTTATCAAAGATATTATGTTTTTCATAAAAATGACAACACAATAGATTTTTAAATTTTATTTTTTAAAAATAAAAAAATAAAATCCGATAACGTTATCAAGTAACTCCTTAAAAAAGAGAACTATCAAAAAGAAAAAGAAAAAAATTAGAGAAGGAAAATACATACTCCGTATTTGTTTTTTTTGACATATATTTGTTTGAAAAACACTGTATGTGATTAGTTATAATTAAAAAAAAGAGGAAAAAAAAAAAAAAGAACGCGGGCTATTCCCAATTATTATATAGTACGACAGTATATATTTTACACATTTTATGTTGGCTTTTTCCCTACTGCTTCCACCACCCTGTTCTCAGCTAATTCGCCGTTAAAAATCAAAGCCCTCGAACCACCACCACAACAAAAATGGACTTTCAACACCCTAACCAGCGCTACATGAGGCCTCCGCCACCACTCCCACCGCCGTCCATGGCGGATCCCCACCACCAGCCTCCGCCGATGCAACCACTTCCTCCCCAGGGCTCCTGGTACTCCGCCCAATTCCAGTATCACCATCCCTCACAGCACTCTCCGTCTCCCCCGCCGCCTCACCACCAGTGGGGTCCACCTCCTCACTCCGATCATCTCCCTCCTCCTCCTCCTTATCCTCACAACCCTTATTCTCTTCACAACCAGTACCCTCCTCTTCCTCCTCCTCGACCTCACCTACCTCCTCCTCCTCATCCTCATTCTCAGATTCCCCAATCTTATCCTCATGTCAGTCAGGTAATATACAATCAATCATCTCTCGTTCCATTTGTACTACGCATTAGGTTTGATGCTTTTGTTTTGGTTTATCAGCTCTCTAGGGTTTTGATTTTCGTTATTGTATTTTATCTTTGAATGTCGTTGTTTGTTTTGATGAATTGGTTTTTAAAGGTGATGGTTAATTTTGAGAGATTGATTACGCATATTTTGAAGTTAGGCTGTGGTAAGGGTTTCCATTTTTTTGAAGTTAGAAAGTGAAGTGAATGAAAGAAAAATAAGGTTTCTTAAAAAGTATTATATTAATAGTGGTAAGCTTAGTATTTTAGATCTCTTGAAGTTGTATTTGACAATTTCATCGGTATGTATTTTTTTATGAGGAAAGTTAGATATGGCATTTCTTTTAAGGAAGATGTGATATATATTTATTTGGTTCTTTTATTTTCTGGAAGACGTGCTTTGTATGCACCCTAATCTCTGGTAATTGATGATGGGTTGTGAAATGTTTCACACGTGAACTAATCATTAATTCATGAATGCTTGTAGGATTGGGGCAATTCGAACTGGGGTCATCATCAAGGTTGGGAGTACCCAGGTAAGTGTAGAAATGTAAATGAGTTTTTGAGAATATTTATTCTATATTCTTCTGAAGTAGATAACTTTATTTCTCCCCCTTTCATGCTTAATCCTTTTGTTACCAAATATTTGTTCTTATTTTTTACTGCTTGATTAATCTGCAAGTAGACTTGTCCTCCTTCTCCCCTTTTTAAATGTAATTCCTAGAATAGAAACACACTCACTGTTTGATGTGTGAATACCAATGCTGTTTCAACTATAGATATTTTATGATTGTGATTCTTTTGAATCTAGGTTGATGTAGATTAGATAGCATCCTTTTCTAAGTTTTATTTTTCTACATGCCATGTGGAGTCGTATTTACCTCCTAGAATTGTTGTGAGTTGAATATAGTACTGTGTTTTAAATTTGATGGAAAGCGTATTATATTCTTTGGGAATAACTATTTTGGCCATTTGCAAATTTTGCTCTGTTGTTCTACCAGCATCCAGCAGCAAATTTTGTCAATTCTTCCTCTTTTTAATACTTCGTCTTTCCCTCCACATCACCGCATCGCCAACATAGAAAGAGAGGACAAACTAATTGCTTTTTTGAAATAAATATAGTGTACAAAACTACTAGGAAGGTCATAAACAGTTCACCCCAAGGAAAGGGTGAACTACTCCTCCAAAAGTTGCATCTTGGTGGTATGTGCTTCTTGCTTGGAGTCCTTAATAGTAAGAATTGTCTAATTGAGAAGTCTTACATTTGTTAGAGCACTCAACTGAATTTAAGATCATGCTGCTTCTTTTTTTTTTTTTTGAGAGGCAAGCGAGAATTCATTAAGAATTCAAAAAGAGTAGAGGTTTATTTGGGGCATACCCCAAAGAGAGCCATACTCTCATGAAAACCCCAACACCACCATAAATCCAAGTACCAACCCCATCTCCTCAAACAGTACAAGAAGAAAGGAATACAAACAATCACCAAATACAAAAATAAACCAATACAACAGGAAAGCAAAAAACCAAAACCGGTACAAAGGCTCCAAAAGACAACAAAACTACATTCATCACAGAACCTCAAACTAGTAAAAAGAAACAATCAGCACCAAGTAAAGTTAGGAAATGCCCTTTTGTTAATGTTGTCCTGCAAAGCATTATTCTGACAAACATCCAGTTGCTTTCCTCAACTATGGTTGACATGATCTCATCCAAGATACTGTTATCGCCACACAATTTACATTCGTATAAAATACCAAGACCACCACCAAAACAGACCTACCACCTCTAACAAAAACTGAAGATATAAACCAGTAACCCCCTCCAAAAAGTCGGCATTGTAATATAAACTGAATCTGATATGGCAGGCCCCACCCTTTCTCTGTTTTGAATTTTTTTTCACTTTCCCTTAAAGAAAACTGCTGTAAGCCTGAGCATCTTTTCATCTTGTAATGTAATCTTTTCAATGATCGATGCAATGGCAGTCCAGAACAATGAAGAAGATTGGGCTGCCAAGGCCAGAGCATGGGCAGCTGCCAAAGTCGCAACAGATACTCAGCATCCACAGTCACAGTTCACACCAAATAGCAGACCGGAAGAACCGAGTCATTATCACGATCAGTACCCACAAAATATTGATGCTCATTATGCAGATGTTCTTCAACCATCACACGACTTACACTTCGTGTCAAGCTATCAACAATATCCTGCTCCTGCTGCACCTCTACACAGGCCACCTGAAGTTCATGTACAGGAGTCTGCATCCATCAGTACTGGACAATCGTCTTATGTTCCGGATGGGCATTTGCCTTTTACCAGTAGAGATGGAACTTTGGCAAGAGATTCAAATGCTGTATTTCGTCATCAAGAAATTGGATCTACAAGCCCATTGGTTCACCAGCAGGAGGTACCTTCTAGTTATTCTTCTGTTACAGGTAATAATTCACTTGGCATTTTGTGAAGCTCGTGCTCAATAACCGCTTCTATAGGACTTGACTTTAGTAATTAACTTGATTTTTTATTGTGTCGAAACTCACATATAGGTCTTTGTAAACCCTATAAACTTATTTAAGTTGGCATTTTTGTTGAGCAATTGTTGAGATGCAAGTTTGTTATTTTATGAGCTTCGGGTACCTAGAATATGCACAGATACCAAATCTGAATGTGAATATCTGGGAAGAAATAATTACCCTTTGGAATTCTCAATTTTCATATTTTATGCACCTATATTGTATAGAAGGTTTTTAAGGTCTGAGAATTGCTCTTTTTTTGCTGTCATCATTTGTGAGATATCTGCTTGTGACAGGTTCTAAGTCTCAACACTGCAGACAAGGTATCCTTCGAAAAAAAACACTGCAGACATGGTTGTTGCTTTCTAGTCATTCACTGCTTCTATGTTGCCTCTCAAAAATGGATGTTTGCTGTTGGCTGCCAAATTTTGAAGGCTAAGGTGGCCCAAAACAATTAATTAAGTGGTTTGGAGGTGCTTTGGTCAAAGTAGCCCATCAAATTGCTCAGACGAGTTAATAAATCGTAAGATAAGTGTTAAACGGGCCAGCCATGGCTAAATAACTGACTCCAACAAGTCCTTTCACATGGCTACGAAGAGCCAAGCCTTTAAAAAGGCATGTTGGTGACCCATGGTTGCTAGTTGCAAATGGTAATGACAAATAGGCTAGTTGGACGGCTGACATGGGCCAAAAAGCCCCTTATGGTCCTTTAATAATGCCAAACAGTCATCACTGTCAAAGGGGCCTGTAGTTGCCAGCTCATAGCCGTATAAGTTGACCAATTTCAGGGAACGATGTTGTGTCTATAACCTGGTTGGTCCTTGTGTTGTCAATCCCTTCAAGATATGTGTAATTAGAAATTTTTTCTATTTCTAGTTTTATTTTTATTGTTGTAATTAGAAACATTCTGTTTCTTAAATGTTTTCTTGTCAGCATGCTTCAGTACTGGTATAATTTATTTGAACCAGAAAGGAAGGACAGTGTATCAATGTCCTATCTTAGATTTTTGATATGTTTTCTGCATATATTACTATTTGTAAGAAATGTTGTGCTTATAAAAGATTAATGTAAGCATAAAACACTTGGTTATGTAATGGACCTATCCATGGCTGAAAAGAAGGTACTTTAATTAAATGATGTCCTTTTTGGGTTGGATCAGCTATATGGTTTGTTGGAGCCACATGTCAAAATGAGCCACAAACAACTTGTGCTTTGATAGTTGATACCCTATTCAATTTATTTTGTTTTCTCTCTCTTCTTCTTCTCCACCACCACAAGCTTCTTTTAAATCAGGGTAACTGCACCTATAAATTCTATAGCTACAGTCTGAGTAATATTTGTTTTTGGATTGTTTGGTTGGTTCTTACAATTAAAGACTTTGGTAGTCTACATTTCTCGTGGTTCAGAAATTTGTGAAAGAGGACGAGCTTTTATGCATATAAACCGAGTTTGAAACTCTCTCTCTTTCTCTCAGTTGTCATAAGGGAAACTGAAATTGGAATTCATACCTTAAATAGAGCGGGATGTAAACATAAGATTCATGTAGCCGACTCCAAGTAATTGAGAAAAGGCTTGGTGGTTGTTGTTGTTGTTGTTGTACTGGTGAAAATGATTTTTATATTACGAAATGATTAGCTGTTTGACTGCTTACTCAAATATCAGGTAAAGATGAGTCTGCAGATCAAAACGAGAAGTTTTATAAGTCATTTCCTTCGTCTATCGCATCAACTCAAGGACAGCACCATGTGCAGCCAACATTTCCTCCAATGGGTAGATCAGCTTCTATGGAACAGACTCGTTATGCATTTGGTAGCCTGTCAGCTGAGCCCATAACTGATCTTAGTGATCAGCCTTTAGATTTTGCACCTAGGTTTAATCGAGACAATGATTCACATTTGCAACCTAGTTATCCTCATACTGATTCAGCGGGACCCTTAAGAGGAGTAGACCCTGTTGCAGCTGTTCCTTCTGTTCATACTTGGACGTCCCCTGTTGCAGCTGGGGTAGTTTATCCACCAGTCCCTCCAGTACTCCCATCAGGGCCTCAGGTCATGATTTTGACTTTAAATATTCCTTCAATCTTGAGCCTTGATTTGAATATGCTAATATTTGTTTCATTATTCACAGTATGATCCTTCAATAGATGCACCCTCATCAATTCCTGGACATTCTGCACCAATATTTGGAAGGATGCCTGGACCAAGCTTCCCGCCAACAATGCCAACTGTTGGTGCACCCTTTGGCATCGGCACAGGAACTGCACTCCATCCAACAACAGTGTTTCCTGGTGATGTATATGGGGTTTCTAGTGTTTCTGAACGCCCTAAAAAGGTATCCATGGTTTTATACTCCAGCACTGATGCTTAAACAGTTGCATAATTGTTCCAGCATTTTGTATTGTGGAAAAATTTCAGGGCTCAGTTCCTAACTGGCTTAGAGAGGAAATAATTAAGAAGAAAGCTGCTATTGGAAGTTCTGCTCTCGAGCATCCCAAAGAGGAAAGTCAATATATTGAAGATGAAGGTGTTGATAAATCTCTCGGGAAAGGTGATCAGGCAGATAGCAAAAGCATTGATTCTTCCAGGTCAACTGAAGAAGAGGATGATGATGAGGTTTTCTTCTTCCTGATGATAATTCATTTTGAATTCTTCTGTTTATGAATATTAGAAAAAGTTCTCAATTTTTTTTTTGCAGGGGAGTCTTTCTATTGACTTGATTAATTAGTTTTGCAGTTCTCTTAATCATGCCATAGTTTCCTGGGTGCATTTCTTTTGATTTTGTGAATTGAACAGCTGTTTATTTGTCTATTTAGGATTATGTGGAAGCAGCCAAAACTGCAGCAATAAACCAGGAAATAAAGCGTGTTCTGACTGAAGTTCTTTTGAAGGTTGCAGCTAGTTAAAAAATAAAAATTATAATTATAAAAAACAACTAGTGTTATATTTTGTTCCTTTGTGGTTGTTCTGACTTCCATGTATTTGAACAGGTTACCGATGAACTTTTCGATGAAATTGCGACAAAAGTTCTTAGTGAAGACGATCTCACTGTTGAAGGTAATTGCCATAAGATGTATAGATTCTTAATTTCCTCTTTTAAAATTTGTGGTGCACCTTCTGAAATTTGAATATCTTTCTTCTATTAAATTTCACGTACGTTGTCACTTTTTGTTGTTGCAGTTAACCACAATGTTGTGGATCCACTTCGTAAAGTATTGCCATCTACTCCAGCTGTTCCAACTCCCAAGGCTTCTGCAAAGGTTCTAATTCCAGCCAAATCCAAGGAAAATGATATTGAAGATGTTAGTGGGAAATCTACTTCCAGCTCTCCTGGAGATGTATTAGGTCTTGCTAGTTATGCCTCCGATGATGATGAAGATGATGAAATCCAGACTTCTGGTATGCCAAATTTTAAGGAAAATATTGTTCATCAGCAGCAAAGCATTAGAAAGCGTTCAGAAGATATACATGCATTTGAGAATGGCAGTTCAAAAACAGAAGCTGAAAAGCATGACAAAGGTCATACAAATGTGGAGGGTGATCCCACCAGTAGGAGTCCAAATGGGGCCACAATTCATCACAGTGCTGTGGCTAGTGAGTTGAGTACTGATTTGGCAGGTAAAGAATCAGCGCATGGTAATGCTCAGTCCAGATATTCTTCTAAAATTTTATCTGGAGTTGGGGAAGATGAGACTCATGTTGATGACGAGAAAATGCTAGACAGCTCTGATCCTTCCATGTCAAAGGATAGTGGAGGAGAAAAGATTCTTATGCAAACTGAACTACTAGTTGAGAATGTTAATGTCAATAAATCAAGGACAAATGATTCTCAAGCTAGAGAAACCAGAAATAAACTGGATAAGAGCGATCGACGTGAAGCTAAGAGGAGTTCTGCTGGGAAAGACTTTGTTAAGGAGGTAGAGAGTGACAAAGATAGAAGAGACGATAAGGGTGATGAGAAACATAAGAGGCAGGATGAGAGGCATGCAAGAAAGGAAAGGACAGATGACCTGAATGGCTCGAAAGAAAGAATGAAAGAGCATGGTGTTAAGTCTGTGGAAAGAGCGAAGGATTATGATTCAAGGAAAAAGTCTTCCCACCCTGATGTTAAGGAGGATAAAAAGGAAAGTGAGAAAGACAAAAGAGCTAGTGCTAAAGAAGATAGCAATAGAAAAAGAGCACGAGCAAAGGATGTGAAGGGAGAAAGAAAACATGCAAGTGAATCGAGCAGACACAAGAGACATCGTTCCTCTTCGATTGGCAGTAGGGGCAGAAACAGCAAGGACAACTCGGTGGTTAGTCATGCCAATGATTCAAGTGATGAACCCTCGGATGATTCTAAAAGGTTGATCCTCAGATTTCTTGCCTCTTCCTTTTTTTGTTATTGTTATGTCATGTAGTTCCTCATGTTCACTTGTATGCTACAGGAAGCTACATCCAAGAAGACGTAATTTGTCACCATCACCTATCAGGTCTAGGAAAAGGTACTCATTTTATTAGGAAATTATTCATGTTATTTATGTTTCAGTTTTACTACATACACTTGGGCATAATGTTTCGTTTAACTATGTGGGGGTTTGTAGCATCACAAGAATAGAATTGATTCATTTTGTTTTAAGGTAGGAAATTGAGCGAACAAGTTGATAGTATAATATGTGGATTGAGAAAATAACTTTAATAATCAACTCAACGAAGCCTTTTTCCAACTACTAGGGGTTGGTTATATAAATCCTATTTTCTTAGTCAAATTAAATGTTATCATATCTTTCTTTACTAACTTTACCCATGTTAATTTTGTTCTTTCCATTCCCCTAGCATTACCCTCAACGTGGACCATGTTACATTTCCTAATTGGTCTACATAGTCATCACAACAACATGCTTTAAAAAAAATCTAAGAATATTGATTATAGAGTTCTTGTGTGCACTTTTCAACTAGTTCCAAGAAAAGAGAATAGGATCCTTAATTGTTACAAGAAACAGAATGGGCTTCTTTTAATTCCAGATGCCCTAGAAACAAAGGAAAATAATAATTACTGATATCTTTTTTTTTTCATTGTTGAAATATTTATTGGTTCCAATAATTGGTTTCTGCAAATTTATTGGGTTAAACATAGATTTAGTTTAAGGATCCTGCAGTAGGTAGGATATATGTTTGGTTGATGTATTATATTGATTCATTCCATATCTTTTCTACTGCAGGATATATGTTATACTGATTTAGTTTGTACTTTTTCCCAATTCTTTAGATTTTTCCATCTTTCTTTCTGATTTAATTTCCTTAGAATTTCTGGCTACTGAGCTTTATAAACATAGATGCTAATGTTTGTGTGGATAACTGACCAAGCACTGCAACATTTTGGGCCACACTGCAAACCTAGGAAGTGCTGACATGTCTATTTCAGGGCTGTGATAGTGTTCAGTATGCGTCTTACAAATCATTCTTTGGACATGCCACTAAATTGTCAGAAACTTGGAATCACACAACACCTGTCCAGTCTTTTGTTTTTATTTCAAAAATGACATGTGGAAGACACGCGAGGGACATATGGGATGATGTGTATATTTTCTAAAAGGAGGTGAAAGCATAGAAGTAAGAAATCTTTGGACCAAGAGATAAAGAGAGTGACAGGTTTAATGTTCACATAGAACACCCAACCCCGCAAAGAGAGAGAGAGAACATAATATTTAATTGAAATCTACATGATTAAGGCTGTGTTTGGTATAGTAGGAGGAAAGAGAATAGAAATGATAACATTAGTTATGAGAGAAAAGAAAAGAAAGGAAAAGATAATGTCAGCTTTTTTGCGTGTTTGGTTGATTAATGAAGGAAAAGATAATATTAACCTTCCCTCCGTTTCTGTCCAATAAGAAAATTGTTGTCAAGTTGTTATTGAGCCCCTCTTCCCTCCCCTCCAAATCCTTCAATTTCTCTCCACCTTTTTGAAACAAACACAAGGTTTCCTTCTAAATCATTTGCTTTCTTTTCCTCTTGTTTCCATCAAAACAAACGGGCCCTAAAGTTTTTAATTTTGCACATCTGTAATGATATTTGATTTAGTTCATACATATGCATATCTAAAGGAATCATGCCAAATGATTTACTTTACCCTCTTATTTGATATGTCAAAAAATCACTCTTTAACAAGTATTTATGGCTTTGTGTTATATATTTTGAATTGTTTCAATTGTACATTGATTTAACTTGGTTCATATGCAAATTGAAAGGAGTTATGCACATTGATTTAGGTATCCATTGAAATGATATGCTTAAAAATTCGTTCATTTTAATTTTGACTAGTTTGGGTTGCTTGTTGCAATTTTTTTTCTTTTATTATATTTAATATACATTTTTATCACACACACCTTCTGGCGCCTTGTTTTTCACCTAATGCTTAGGCTCCAAGAGACATTGGCGCCTTGAGCATTTATTAATTATGAGATAGAGAGAGAGGCATTATTGAAACTTGAAAGGCAGCAAAGTTGGTCCTTTTGTAGGAGGAGACATTTTTTTGGTAGGATTTTCTGCTTTTGTGTCACTTAATATACTTCAACACATAACAACACTTGTATTTTTTTGGGAAGTTAAACAAGAGAAGTAATACACCTACACTCGTTTAATTTTTTTCTCTCTTTAAATTATAAAAACTTCTACCTGCACTTGTACTTATGTTCTATGATTGCATATATATACAACAATATATATTTATTGTTTGTGGTGTTCCCTGCCATGTCCTACTTTTTTGAGAATTGTCGTGCGGACTGGTCTATGTCATATCGTTTCATATCTGTGCTTCTTAGCTGCAAACAAAAGTGACTATGGTTACAATAAATGTTGTTTGTGGTTTGTGTATTGTCGTATGCATTATTTAAGAGGTGTTTCCTTTCGGGTTTTGTTTATTGCAATTTCCAATTGAGACACTCCAAAGTGCAGCATTGCAGCTAGGAATGCTCAGAATTGTCAATTCCTTGTATCATTATAAGCCTGTTGTGAGTATTTAATGATTTAGTTTAGATACAAATCATTTTTATGAATTCTTTATTATCCATCTTGTGTTCTTTAGAAGTGAATGTTAAATCTTAATTGTGGTAGTTGACCATTTATGTTCTTGTAATAAATCTATACCCAACCCAACCCAACCCAAATACCATGGTCTCTCTTAAAAAACAAAACCCAAATAGCTGAAGCCCATTATCACTCCCATGCCCATCTTATATATATATGTATCTTACCCTAGTAAGCTGTATTAGCACTTCCATTATCTTGTCCATTACACGATCCAAACCCTAGCCGCCATAAATAGTAGTGCCAGACTACACATCGGTGATGGCCGCAATGTCCACAGAGGATCTGCGATAATATTCTCTGTTCACGCACTCTCTCTCAATTTTTTTCATGTAATTTGATGTCATGATTTGTTTCCAAAGTTTCTGCTTAGTACTAATTGTGGGGTTTCTTTCAAATTTTGGCGACTGCGTCTTACCCTGATAAGTGACAAAACCATCTTTCAAACTGTAAGTTGGTTTCCATTGTATAGGCCGTTTCGTATCTGGTTACAGTTTCTTTCAAACTGTAAGTTGGTTTCCATTGTATAGGCCGTTTCGTATCTGGTTACAGTTTCTTTCAAACTGTAAGTTGTTTATCCTTTCTTGGTCTCTATCTCTCTCAAAATTTTGCGTTCCTTACCACTCGTAGGGTGTCGACCAGTTCTATACGAGTTGCCGAGCTGAGCTTGAGCTTTCACAAACATAGATGAGTCAAGCTGAAATGCCATTTTGTGGGCTCGATTTGAGCACGAGGCGAACTCAAACACCCCTGCTGTTTGACCGAGCTTAGCTCGAACACACCACTACTCGCTCGGTTACTATAGCCCTACTATTGGATTTTCACCAGGTAATACATGATATGAATTTATCCAATGGAACAAGTGTTGGCGTAACACCTAA
Organism: Cornus controversa; assembly: GCA_026545225.1. Classification (NCBI taxonomy): domain Eukaryota; kingdom Viridiplantae; phylum Streptophyta; class Magnoliopsida; order Cornales; family Cornaceae; genus Cornus; species Cornus controversa. The sequence goes on along the minus strand of CM048846.1, from coordinate 95,429,893 downwards.
AAAAAAGGAGGGGTTGAGAGCCAACCTGCGAAATGCATGACAGTGGTTTAAACATTACTTGGTGAATTTTTCTCCTAATATTAGGACCTCACAAGTCGTTTGGTTTTCTCAATTGGTGAAAAGGAAAATACTTACCGAAAAATATTAAAGAAAGGAACCTTAGAAATTTATGAAAATTATTCACCCCAGAAGAACTGTAAGATTCCATATTTTCTTCTTCATCTTCTGAACAGCAAAAGAAAGCTTACTGGACACTTATGACTAATAATTTATCATTTGATGTTAGACTGCTGTGGAAGTGAAAAAGGTGAGAAGTTCAAGCTGCTCTACGTACTAAACTCAATCAGTTATAGATAGGTTGCAATTTAAAATTTCATAGTGCGAGTGCTCAAAACCAGTTAGTACTTCACCAGCACAGGGACAGTCATATGAAGAGTGATTATTCCCTTTTTGACTTCATGTCATTGCTGTATTTTGGTGTGATGGTTATTCAAATCATTTATGGCTTGTGTAAGTTTGCACTTGTTGGATAATGGCATTAAAGTCGTGATACTTGGACAGTTTTGCGTGTCTGAAAATAATTTTTTTTAGTTGAATTATGAGAAGGCTATGCTGTGCTTCATGGTTTGAAGCTTCACCTGACCATGCATTTTGTCTACTTGCGTGTTTGTTTTTGAATTTTACTTGATATTAGGCATCATGATTTCATTAATCTCTGAAATCTTTTTCATTTTCTTCTAGTTTTACATTGATAATTGAGAATTGTTTGAATTCTTTGTATTTGTAGTAGTGAATTTGACAGCTTGAGACCTAGCATCATTCATTTGGGTTCCTTTAACTTGATGGCTTGAGACCTAAGTGTTATACATTTGGTTATTTTTAATACTTTGCTTGGTCAAATTACTTTCCATAACATTGACAACATAATCGTAGCAGAGTAATACATTAAAGGGAACATTCATGATGCAAGTGCTCCTTGCCATTCGCCTACTGAAGTTCCTCTCTGTTGCCAAGTGGCATCAATTTTAGGTGAAGACATACCAAAAAGACCAAGTGGTGTCTTCTCTTAATATAATATAATAGATTTGTTTTGGGTATGATATACTGGTAAAGTGGGCGTATCTGAGTATATTTCAACACCTGCAGACTTTTTTGATGTTTTAGTTGATAATGGCTTACACAGGCCATGATCTCATTTTCATGTTGTCAAGTTGCTTTTATATCGTTGAATTGCCTGTCACGAGTGAAAATTTTGTGAACTCAATTGGCATAATCAATCAAGCTTATATTTGCATTCATATGAAAAGATATTTTTGTTTAGTAATTTTTTATATTCATGTTAACATCTTGATGGGATTGAATTTGAATACTAGAGTTGTCCTTGTCTTGAGTTGTGATTTGTAATCTCATTGTTCAATCAACCAAGCATCTCATGGCTTCCTTTTTCTTTCTTTCTTTGCTTTCAATCTCATTTTTTTTTTTTAAATTTTGTCTGTTAATATTTATCTTTCTGAACTCTCTATTCATCCCAACAAAAGCCTTGGCTCCAACTTGGTGCTGATTGCCTGATTCTATTTTTTTTCCTTTTCGTTTCTTTACTTTTCTTTTGAAGAAATTGTCATGGGTCCTCTCTGTGTATGTTGATGTTAGTTCGTGGTATTTAGTCATAGATGCTCTTTAATCTTGTCAGAAGCAGCGTAATTTATGCCAACAGGCCAGTTCTTATAAAGCTTGACTCTATAAAAGGCTGAGCATTCTTCTCCGAAATTATATATTTTAACTCACTGGCTTAGTATGGGGTGTTTTCATTTCTAGACAAGTTTCGCGGTCTCCACATAGCAGGCATTCTCAGCGCAGGCACTCTCCCTACTCTTCTCTTGAGACCACCAGGTATGTTGCTGCACAGTCTGAAAGATTATGATTCTGTTGATGTTTTTGAGACATACCCATCCATCATCATAACAATAAGAAACTCAGGTGAAAGCATAAGCTCCTAGATTTTGGCCTGCAAATATTTCATATTTTATTAACTGTTGCATTCTAATTGCAGGGGAAGGAGGTCGAGATCTAGGTCACCTGTTCGCAGGCAAAGGTGATGGGAAAGTACAGTGTCTTGACATGATGCAAACTTAGAAATGCTAGAGATTCTTCTGTTTGTAGATCAATTTGCAACGAAATGGAGGTCTCACATATTACTATGATGCTATAAACGAGTACTGGAGCGGTTTTGATGTCGAGTTGGTGCTGTTTAGGAAAAGATGGGTTTATGTGCATTTTAGTTGCAAGGATAAAGACTTGGAAGGTACATTCAAGGCAGATTGATGGTGCATATGGAGAATATTAACAACGATGCTTGTAGCTTGTATCTAAACGCTGACATTCTTGTAGAAGTTTGTATGTTCCTACATTTACAGTTCAGGTTTTCTTTTTTAATTTTCTTTTTCTTTCTTTTGGGGTTTTCTTTAATTTTAATTTTTATTTTTTATATATAGTTTCTTCTTTTCTTCTCACCCAACTTTCTTTCATGTGGTTGAGTGAGAGAGAGGGTTTCCTTGTACGGATAAAGTTAAATTTCTTGCGGATATAGTGGGCTGCTGTTGTGTGAAATGAGTGAAGCAAGAAAATGGTTTGAACCAACAACTCTGGTTTAACTGTTTTAAGTTTAGGTGCGTTATTAAGACGTGTACTTTTGAGCTCTTGTTGCCATAAAGACATTCCAGTATTTGAGAAATTGATCGACAGTCCCAACATCTCGCAGGTTGACAATCTGTGCAATTTTATCCGAGGTGGATACTTGATTTTCAAAAACTGAAACCCTGAGGAACAAAAACAGGCGTTTGGGCAATTATTAGTTGGACTATAGTGTGATTTGATTGATATCTTTATGAGTGTGTATATATATCTACATATATACATGTTTTGGCATACAGTTCTTGTAAACTACTCGTATAACTGGTGTTTCTAGGAAAACTTAATACAAACTTGAGTCTTATGCGAGGGTACTAGTACTAACGCCCATTCTTCCTTAACAAAGCTGTGCACTAATGCTATGGTAATGGGAAATACTACAGCAACAATTGGCAATTGCAATAATATAGATGTCAAAAGTTGGGAAAGGCTATATGATGTAAAACATAACACTTTAATCTCACATTTCTTTTTAAAAGAATTTCCCATTGCACTCATCAATAGGTTCCATGGTTCGGGGATACCGAGTTCAACCGATATACCGTGAAGGGATCCAGTTTGCATAAGCCGGACGCTTCTTCTTGAAGTGGCCGGTTCTCAGTTTGCACCAGCCGGGTTTCCCCACTTCTTTTTTCCCTGTATGGAAACTCCAACCTGGGCACCGGCACCTGCACCTGCACCTTCCAAGTGAAGACAAGCACCTGTCAACCAGGCCAAGTGGCTGTATTTTTTTCAATTGATTTTACAAATTCCAAGTCTTATAAGTACAATAATGTACTAATACTCCGTATATATCATCCTACTAAAATCGTATTAACTTCGTTCCATTTTAGTAATGATCGGTCCACGTTATGTTTTACCTCCTATATTTCACACTGATCTTCTGTGACTCTTATCTTTTAATTGGTGCATCTAGATGTGATGGTGGATTTTTTCACTGATTCGGTTTGACTCTGTTCTTGAAACAAAAATAAATAAAAATGCAACAACTCTCTTTAGTACCAGTTTGGCACTGTTGTAGAAGACTTCCACGATAAATCAAAAAATATTTAAAGAGAGAGGAAGAGACTGAAAAGAAATTTGTTGGAATTTGTCATACCGTTCCTATGTCGCATTGGAAAATCAAGTATTGCAGAGATAAACCCTATCCTCATCTTATTTACAAATAGGCTTCTAAGTTGGTTGATGTTTAAGTTCTACTTTACTTGTTTCATCTACCATCGATTGGCATTACCCACTTAAATTGCTCCATCAAGATGCATGTCTTTGTTGTATAGGTTCATAATACATATTTTTGATCTTTTATTCTTATTAGTAATAGGCATCAGTACTCCTGTACTAATTTATTCCTTACTTTTTTGATTAGTTAACTTATCAACTTAACATCCATTTGGTCACTCATATAATCTTACTTAACATCCATTCTCATTAACGCATTGTTCTTGTTTCATTTTTAAAGCCAATAATTTGCTCCGAAGAACATAATTGTCCTATTAATTTTCCTAAGAATTTCTTTTTTAACTTATTTAATATTACTTAATTTGTCACATAAAGCATTAATACTCCATCTCCATTCTGTCCAACCTAATCAAACTTTTTCTAATTACTAGTAACGAGCGTGTGATTTAACAAACTTTAAACTTTAGTGACTTTAGTGGGGCGAGTGTATACAATGAAGTATTATAAATAATTTAGTAGGGCAATCATAGAATTTTATTAAAAATATGGGTATATAATGAAAATACAAAACGAAATAAAAATCAGTAGGGGCAATAAAAATATGACTATATAATAGAAATACAAAAAAATCCATTCTCCCCACTGGGCCTAAGGTAGGTCCATGCCAGCCTATTTCTCATTCAGTGTAAGACTTAAACGTAGTTTTGTTATGTCAAATATGTACAAAATTCATTGTAATTAAGGGGAGTAAGAAATAGGCTTATTGGCAAATGATTTACTATTAATTATGATATATTTAAAAAAAATTTGCTTGTAAACATAGTTTTTGAATAGTCTTAGTAGATATAGTGAAGAAAGAATGGTGTAATGACGTTTAACATGATTTTCATTATTTAAGGCATAGCAAAAAAAAAAAGAAAAAAAGATTTCATATCATTTCACTTTTAACTATTGAACTCGTGTGAAAATAGAATGACTAACCCTTTTAAACTTATAAGTTTAGTCCAGCCCAACCCAAACAATAAAATGACTAACCATTTTTTAAAAACAATAGACCAAAGTCCAAGAGAATTAAAACAGCCCAAAGCCCATGTTTTGGATGCCCTCTTATATATAATCTTTAACCACTCTTTTGCTCTCAAACCCTGGCCGCACTCCTCTCTTTACATCCCAGTTAGCGTCTGCCCGATCTACTCTCTGTCTCTGTCTCTCTCTCTCTCTCGTTGCATGGGAGGATCAAGGACGGTGGCTTCGGGGAGATCAGAGTGCTAGCTTTGGCGAGATCGGTGACTTTGCTGGTATTTCTACTTCCTATAATTTTGTATGAGATTTCTTTTGATGGATATTTAGTTTTAGACAGATCCGTGCATGTGTGTGTGTTTTGTGTGAAAAATGTGTGTATGTTTAGATCTGTGTTGCTGTGCGTATGTGTGTATTTTGTGTGGAATATGTGCATCACCATACGAGTTTCGAGCTGAGCTTGAAAAGCTCGTGAGCAGGACCAAGCCGAGCTCGAACACTTGAGGTGGGAGCTCGAGCACTCTGCTGCACTGCACTGCAAGTGCTTTTGATGGAGATCGATGTGAAGATCTTTGTTTGTATATATATATATTAAGTGCCTTTTGATGGAGATCGGAGATTGATTTGTATATGTTTTTAATATATATATACACGTACTGATGTTTAGGTTTTTTTTTGTATCGCTTATTTCTTACAGCAAAATGTCAACAAAATGTCAACGTCTGAATATGATCATTTTAGACACTCTCTCGAATTCGAGAAAAATTTAATGGAGCAGCAAGATTGCTTAAACATGTTCAAAATAAACTAGCAAATGAGCCGCATGTATTCGCTCAATATAATGAATAGATTGGTAATTGAAAAACAAACAAAAGAAACATTCCTTTTGATGGTGAGATAAACTTTATTGATAATTCATTCGCAATTGTTACCATGCTTCTTTTCAAATTTGCGACCTTTGCAGTGTAACCTTCTTAATTTTTTTTCTGTGCATATGCCGGCATAGAATTTTGTCAATGCACTCACAATTTGCATTTTTGGTTCTCCCTTTTATATTTTAAGAACTTTAACTTTCTACTTGTTTTTTTAGTTGTTTTTTTGAGCTCCTTTGTTCTCTCTTCTCATTCCTCTATCCTTCATTCTTCTCCTTCATCTTTGATTCTTTTTTGGAATTGAATTGAATAGGGGAAAGAAGGAAGGATATATTCTTCTCCTTCATCTTTGATTCATTTTTGGAATTGAATTGAATAGGGGAAAGAAGGAAGGATAGATTTTAAGAACTTAACTTTCTAGTTTTTTTTAGAGCTCCTTTGTTCTCTCTTCTCATTCCTCGATCCTTCATCTTTGATTTTTTTTTGGAATTGAATAGGGGAAAGAAGGAAGGATTGCAACTAGAAAGAGTATCTTAAAATGAAAATTAATGCTAGTCTGCAAAATTTAAAGAGAGGCACAGAAAAACCTAAGAAGGTTACACTTGTCTGTCGCAAATTTGGAAAAATGGTAACATTTGCGAATGAATTATCAGTCAAACTTCCAGAAATCATTATTACGGTTTATCTCACTATCGCGAGAGTAATGGTTCATTTGTTTTTTTTTAAGTACCAATCTGCTCATCGAGTGCACCAATTTCCTCATCATATTGAGCCAATGCATGCTGCTCACTTGCTATTTTATTTTGAACCTGTTTAACCAATTCTTGTTGCTCCATTTAGTTTTTTATCGGATTCGAGAGAGTGTGAAAATGCAAATTTGTAGCTGATGTGAGTGGATTGGCAAAATTGAAAGAGTGGATGCCACTTGGTCAAACTCCCAGGGGACAATAATACTAAGGTTTATCTTACCATTGACAGGAATGGTTCACTACAAAAGTAGTTTCTATAATTGTTTGCCTTGGATTTACGGTTCAATCTTTTCGATTTGCTTCATTTTGTAGATTTGTTTTCTTTAACCTATGTTTGTTCTGTAGTCAGTGGAACCATACATACCTTGTTTTAAATGTTCTCTTTAAATCATTTTCATTTTTGTAAGAATTCGATTCATTTGATTTTTTATGCTTCATTGCTTTTAGTTGGTTATCCATTTGCTTTTATTAGTTGCTTGCTATCATTGCATGTTCCATTATATAGAATATTGCCTTTAAATTGGCTAAACTGATTAGTTATATAGAAAACCATAGTTTTTTTTTTCAATTAAATCAACGTAGCCTTGCATTTGTTGGTTCTTTTGGTCATTATTGGTGGCTTTCTGCCAATTGAGAAGAATAAAGAAATAAAAGGCAATTTTTGGAGAAAGAGGTGCTATTTTATTTGATTTTTGTGTGATCAGCCCTTTCCTATTACTTTCTAGTTGGATAGTAGTTATGAGGTTTATGCTATGGGTGTATATTTGTTGGTTAGATTTATAGGAGCCTTCAATCAGCTTTTTTTAATAACTTAAGACAACTTCAGTTATATGTTTTTTATGGATATTCTGTGTTGCTATGCATATGTGTGTATTTTGTGTGTAATAAGTGCGTCACTATACGAGTTTCAAGCCCTCGTGAACAGGACCAAGCTGAGCTCAAACACTTGAGGTAGGAGCTCTTGTCGAGCTCGAGCACCCTGCTGCACTGCCAGCTGAGCTCAAACATGCTACTAATACCTTTAACTATCGAACTCATGTGAAAATAGAAAAATAATCTACAAAACCATAAAGTAAAAAACATTATAGAACAATCAAAATATGACAATGAATTAAGTGTTATACAATAATTAATCATACGTAAATGAAAGACAAAGGATGCTCTGTTTATCAATAAATTTAGACTTGGGTCTATATATGTATGTATTAAATGAAAGTATTTTGATGAGAGTGATTTAACGAAGGTTCCATGAAACAGAAGAATGATAGTTCTTGTTCTTGCAAAACAAAGATCTAACCATGCCGGAAAGATGGCGGTCGGTATATTCTGACGATTAAATTAGTACTTGAATCGTATAAATAAAAAATTAATTTTGTAATTAATATTGCATCCTTTTTAGTGTCCTAACTCTCCTTTATATAGGAGATGATGTTTAATAGTTGTATTATTGTATAATACCTTTCAATTGCCCTCTCAAATTCAACTAAAAGAGATATTTAGATATAAAATTATTATCATTATTTATCAATTGTAATCTATTTCAACCCTTTGACTTATTTGTCGATTGAAATTTCTCACTCTAAATTTTTCACATCATATATGATTCACGATAAACACATGTAACATATGCCCGAGGTAAATGTACAAAAATTTTCGTACGTACGTTTAGATTCTAGTCTGTAGACATGAGTATTATATATTTGGACGAGTGCGTTTTATATGCGTATGATATTAACAATTATAATGTGATTATGTTCTAAATTGTTATATATCAAATTAGTCCTTCATGTAGTAACCCTTGTGGGCGGGTGTGAGTGGGTGGGCGGGTGTGAGTGGGTGGGTGCAAAGACAGACACTGAGCTACCACATTGATAGGGTACAGGGTGCTCAATCTCACATCGCTTGGGTGTGGAGAATGGGATGTGCTTATATGTAGGTTCTCTTCAAATGGTATGAGGCCTTTTGAGTTAAATCCAAGAGCAAAATCGTGCGGGCTCAGGCTCAAAGCGGACAATATCATATCATGTGTTGGAGCGGAGTATTACAGTTGGTATCAGAGACTGAACCCAGTCGGAAGTGTGCCAACGAGGACATCGGGCCTCTTAGGGGGGTGGATTGTAGTAATCCTTGTGGGCGGGTGCAAAGACAAACACTGGTCTAAGCTACCACTGACAGGGTACAAAGTGCTCAATCCCACATCGCCTAGGTGTAGAGAAGAGAAGGGGATGTGCTTATATGTAGTGTGTTCTCATCAAATGGTATGAGGTCTTTTAGGGTAAAACTTAATAGCAAAACTGTGCGGGCTGAGGCCCAAAGCGGACAATATCAAAGCATGTGTTGGAGCGGGGTATTACAATTCCGTTATGGTGAAGTCAAACTATCATTTTGCTCTAATCTCTTTTGGTTGTTTGGTAAAAGTGCTTTGGAATGCTTGATTGCCAATGCGTATCAAAGCGTAGAATTCATAATATAAACATTATTGATTTTATGTTTATACTTTATCTATTTATTCAATATTTTTTTAACCCACTGCATGTGTTTTATACTACAATTATATAAATATAAGAAAAATGACATATGTTGATTCCGGCATACAAATGATGGAATTAAATATTTAATCATCTTACACCCTACTTTACCATATTCGTCCCTTATAAACAAAAGCTCTCAAACCTCACTTAATCGGAGAACACTCCGGGTTAGATCTCTATATGAGTTTTTTTTCGTTTTGTTTTTTGTTTTTTTTTTGTTTTTTTTTGTTTTTTTTTTTTTGTAGATTTTTGTATGTATATGGGTGTGTGAGTGTAATATATTGGCGGCTAACAAAAGATTACCTCCTCTGTAAAACTGTTATGCACTCCAATGGAACAAGGAGTGCTTTCTTATAGAGAACGTGGAGTACCATAAGAGATGAGACATTTCGAATATGACCAGTTACATCGCCTCTTTATTAGATCCGAGATAAAGTCAAGGGAGAAGCAAGAAGTGTCTAAAAAGGAAGAAGATGGAGGATTTGAAGAGGGAAAAGATTGAGGATTTGAAGAGGAGGTTTTGATTAAGTCAAAAAGAGAAGTGAGAATAGTGATTCAGACCAAAGTTACCAATCTAATATTGGAATGACAAAGAGTTGTAAATTTGGTGGCAAATATGACTTAGGAAAATGAAGATTTTGAGGAACAAATGAACACCATTAAAGGGATGATCATTTTGGGTTTCTTATGTTTTAAAAGCGTTGCTCGAAATGCAAACTAGTTTCATAGGCAGATGTGATTGCATTATCAAAATTCAAAGAGTGGATGCCCCTGTATGCAATGGTAAGAAGATGAAGCTTGTCTATGAATTTGGAAAAATTATGGCATCCACTATTTGAATTTTGATAATGCATTCACATCTCAAAAATGATCTTAAGAAACCCAAAATGATACTCTCTTTAATTGTTTTCTTTTGGTCCTCAAAATCCACTTTAATGTAAGATTAGTAATTGTGTTTTGAATCACTATTCTTGCTTCTCTTTGACTTAATCAGAACCTCTTTCTTCTCCCTCTTCAAATCCTTATTCTCCTTCTTTTCTTAGGTATTAATTTGCGGAGTGAGGGTAACAACCGGCTAAGTAAGAAGATGAAACTTGTCTATGAATTTGTGGAAGTTACGAAAGCAATGAAAAATGCATGACAACACTTGCGGAGGAAATAGGAGTAAAACTCCCCGGGAATAGTCCAGTGTTGCATCTCACCATCGACAACAGTTGTTCGATACATGTGGTCGATTGTTTAGTATAGTGTTACGATGCATGAGTAGTCGATTGTTTATTGAGTTTCATCCGATGCAACCTTTATAATTTTTGGAATCTGTAGTAGAGTTGTTTCCACTTGTTTACTTTGCTTTGCTATTAGATGTTTTGAATAAAATCATTTTGAAAGTATAGAAAATAAAGCTAACTAGGCATTATTAACCATTATGAGGTTTTTTTACCCTTTGATGATCTTGGCTCTTGGGTAGCCTCGATACTTGTATATTTGTCTTAACCTCGATAAACGTTTCGATATTTCTTACTTTGTAATTTAGGTGATTAGGGGTTTTTGCTTGGTGCCATCTTATATAAAATAATGTCAAAATAGATTTGTTTGCAGTCATCATTACCAGCATGTCGCATAGATGGAGAACACATTGAATAGTGTACTTCATCCATTAGGTGATTGCATCCAAGCATGCTCTCCCTTAAATATAGTCAGTCTTATGAAAAGTTATTTTCAGACGTACAAGACTTCCAGTTTGTAGTGCTTGGATGTGTGGATAAGTTAGTTTTTTTTTTGGCGTAGGATTTATTTCCTGGTGGCAGTGTATGTAATAATGCTACTACTCTCTAAAAGGGCCATCTCATTCATTTGTAACTCCGTGCCTCGCACAACTCATCCATTTTGAGAAGGAATATCTTGTTATTATCTAAATGAGGAGCAAGTGTCAACATGATTTTTTTTCTTATGTCCGTGAGTTGTCGTTTAATCCATTCGATTTGCCCCATTTTGTAGATTTGTTTTCTTTATTTAACCCATGCTTGTTCAGTGAAACCATACATACCTTGTTTTAAATGTTCTATATTCTTATAAATTCTTCTCTCTTTTTACTTTTGATTTTTCTCCAAAACTAGATTTGCTCTCATCATTTGCATAAGGGTTATATTAAATGACTACTACAAATTGAGCAATCTAATGCTATTTCTGTTCTTTCGTTTTGTTTGAATTTCAGTTGGCCTTGTCTTCTCTCATTTTCATCCTTGGTGGTACCATAAGGTAGCCAGTTTTAGGCCTACACCCCACACAACAGAACTTGAATGGTTGCCAAGAGTACGAGTTAAATTGAAATTCCATTACTCTATTGGATTTATGATATTGTTATGTTTGGTATAGACTGCAATTTATATGTGACTAATTTTGGCCGATTTTTCTTTTTCATCATTTTTCGTCATAAATGCATTTTAAATGATGATATGGATGTTTCGAGAGTGGAAAACGTGTTTTGAAACATGTTATAAGGTTTTTGAAAGTTTTTGAAAGATTTGGAGAAGTTTGACTTTTTGGTCAAATTGAGACCCATGACACTATTTGGGTGGGTTCGAAAATTCGAAAAAATTTAAAAAATATTCATTTTTGAAATTTTACATAACGAAATGTTTAATGAGTTAAGAAAGTGATTTCGAGACCATAGGAGTTTTCAAAATAAAAAACGGAGCCCGGGGGTATGTTAAGTAACTTAAGGGCAAAATGATCATTTACCCTTAGTGATGTGCCATATATACATATATATATTGCTGGGGCAGAGGTGATACATACAGATTTCAGTTATTGAAGGCTCTCTTTTCCCAAGCTTCCTTCTTGATTTTTATCACTTTAAACTATGATTTGGGGTTTGTCTCAAGAGAGAGCTTTTCCTCTCTCCTTCCTCTACACATTGGTGGGTTCAAAGTCCCTCAAATGAGATTTTCAAAAATGGAGAGTTAGTAAAGTTTGGATACGGGCTTCGCCCAAGAAGGAAAGTGTGTTCTCCTCGACCCGATCTACGGTTCTACAAAAAAAAAATTGCAATTTGGACAAACTTGGAGTTTGGTGATTTTTGGAGATTGCTTGGAAGGCTTCCAAACTTGAGGTAAGGGTCTTCTCTCCATCTTATCATCGATTCCTTAGGAATTGATGTGAGTTGTATTGTTTAGCATGTCTAGAATTACTAGAATGTGAGTTGCACTTTTAATTGGGTCAATTCATGATAATTGAGGATGTTGTTGAATTCATGTATATTGAATTGTGTTTATATGCTTTAAATGTTGTTAATTGTGGAGGAATGTTGCTTTATAACATGAATTATTGTGTAGGGATCATGTTATGTATAATGCATGTTATGTGTTCGATAATATACATGAGAATGATCATTTCTTTCAAATGTTGTATTATAATATTCATGGAATTACATGTTTTAGCATATGAATTAAATGACTTATAATACACTTGAATTATGAAATTGTTGCATTGTGATATGCATGGAATTACATGTTTTAGCATGTGGATTAAATGAATTGTGATGCACTTGAAATTGTATGTGTCGTCATACTTGAAACCTATGTGATTGATTGTTAATTTTGGGAGTAAGTCGAAAATGAAAAAGAGCTCCGAGCCTGGAACTTGGCCAAGGGGGTTTTGTCTAGACCTTCGAGTTAGTAGCCCGTAAAGTAAAATATTGATTTTATCTAGATCCTCGGGTTGATCACTCGTAAAGTAGAATATCGGGTTTTGTCTAAACCCTCGGGTTTTAGCCTGTGAAGTAGAATATTTGAAAAACTTGCTCGAAAGGCTTTTGACCCATGACCTACGACTACTTCTAGCCTTGTGTGATTTCGAAACCTACGTGATTTTGTGCTTAAGTACTATTGTTGAATTGCGATATTCATTTTGGATATTGTGTGACATTTTTCTTTGAAATTGAGTAATGTTGAACATGCTTTCCCATTCAAGCTATAAATTGAAATCTCATTGAGCACGTGCTCTGTTATATGCCATGTAGCATGTAGGAATGCCATGATAACATTTCACGTGTATTGAAAGTATGTCATATAGTACAGGGATGTCATGCTTGCATTCATGTAGATCGCATTGAGTCAATGCATAGGTTGGTTTGAGTATCTCTACTGAGTCGCTGTGGTGCTCACCCCTTTCTCTCCTAACATTTTTCAGATAATGCCTGAGGACAGATGGGAAGGACATAACCAGTCACTTTGAACATTCGGATATATTTTGAGATCTTTATGTATAAATTGTACACTTGGCCATCCATGCCGGCATGCGGCGTGTGAATTATGTAGACTTGGTAGTTACATTCTTATATATATAACTTGTATTTATCATTCGGAGTTCATAAGTAAAGACAATGGATTCATTTATGTTTATTGTGAAATTATATGGAAGAGGTATAAGAATTGTGGGCTTATTATTATTTCAAATGCATGATTTTAGAATATGTATATGATAATTTAATATTTATAGATGTTATAGGTGTTGTATGAATGATCCGAGGGTGTTAAGATGAGATTTGGACACAAAAATGACCAATGATCAGGATGAATAAATATAGCAGAAAATTCAGGCCCATGCAGTTTCAGTTTGCTGAAAGTTCACTTTGAGTTTGCTGAAAGTCGAGTTTCAGCTTGCTGAAAGTCGAGTTTCAATTTGCTGAAAGTTCATTTTGAGCTTGCTGAAAATTCATTTTCAGGCGGCTAAAAGTCCACTTTCAGGAGACTGAAAGATATAGAATGAAACAAGCATTTCTAGAGTACTTCTTTAGTCGACTGAAACTTTATTTTTAGTCGACTAAAAGAAACTGATGTTGAATACAACCTTAGCTAACTTGATAAATAGAATGAGTGAGGTTAGGTGTGTGTGTGGCCATGTGTGGGTCTATTGAGATGAGCGTTGCAGGACTGTGCATACGTAATAATATGATTATGATAACTTTTTGCGATTTTGAGATGGGTTTGTGACTTAATCACTCTCGATTTTCGGGAGTCGAAAACTGGGGCGTGACATCATAAAATTTAACTTGATAGCCACATATATACATTTAATGAATCAATGTACAATCCATCATATTTATAACATATGACATAATCAGAATTCGAACACAATATTCACTTAAGACTCAAAACGCTCTCGAAATTGGAATCACACACAATCTAGATATGTGTCGAAATCCCATACCCCATATTCTAGTCATTTTCGAGTTACTAATCTACTGGCAACCAACCCTCTTGCACAAGTTTGAGATCTTTCAACCCCCAGGGATATGTTTCCCGTCTATTTTGTCATGAGCCACTTTCGAGATAACACCCCCTTTCCCTCCACACAAAACATATTACGTTTTGCATATACATTTGCACGTCTCGATGTATTGCACCCAATTTATGTCCTAAGTTAATTCCAACATGTCATGCAAGAATCTATATAGACATATACATATATTCAAACCTAAAGCTAGATTTTCATAATTTTTCTTAAAATTCTATATATGCAATACATAAACCATTTTACACATATAAGCAATTCATGCATCAACATCACGTACAAAGCATTTCCAACCCAAGAGACATACATATATCCATATAGAATAAGGAATTCAACCTATAAATTCATATACAATATGTGACATGAAAAACATCCATTTTATACTCAAAAGACGAAATTAAACTTGAAATTAAAAGACACAACACACACCCCCTACCTCAAAACTATAGTCTCAAGCTATACCTCACTTTCACCAACACCAAATTTGTTCAACCTTGATTTTGTTTGGTTTCAAGCAATGCCCTTGTAACGTAGAACATACTTCCCTTCTTTGGTGACTTCTAAATCACTCTAAAACCTTCTAAATCTAGAGAGAAGAAGAAGAACACAAGGAGTAGAGAAGGGAGAGCTTGGTTGGTTGTTTTAGAGAGAGAAATGAGCTGTAAATATCTATCTCCAAGATATTTATAAGCCCTACAACGTAAAAAGATCAAAACGCCCCTAGTCACTTAACGCACTTTCTCGATCTCCGTTTTCAAATTCGAAAGCGACTATAACCTCGAAATCAATTATATATCTTTCCTAATATTCTAATTGGTTTATAACCAAAAATAATTTTTTTAAAAAAAATATCCGGATTCACAGGCCCACCCGACTCCTGTCCCAAATTTTAAAATAAACTGAATGACTCACAAAACTTTTCAGACCTTTAAAATAGTCCCCACATATGTAATTTACATTTAAAACATATGCAAATCAATAAAAATCCTATTTCATAAAATAATTAAATAAAAGAAATTTTTCGGATTTCTACATAGAAGTGGGTCAAAGGTCTTACTATCTTATTGAAATCTTTGATGAAACGTTTATAGAACCCAGCATGACCTAGGAAATCTCGAATATCGCAAATAGTTTTGGGAATAATTCTTCCTCATTTTTTTCTCTAAAAGTGTTTAAGACATCTCTCATTGACTCGATCTTTTGCATGGGATAAAATTTGTTCATAAATTTCTTTGCAAGTGCATCTCATGATTGAATTGAATTTGGAGGAATGAAATTTAGTCATGAGGCAGCCTTATCTTCTATGGATAAAGGAAAAATACACAATTTGATACCCTCGGCATCCAAATTTTGAATTTTGAAAGTATTACAAATTGCTAAAAAAAATTCTGAATGGATATAAGGTTGCTCACTTTCAAACCCATAAAATTTGGGTAACAGATTGATCGTAGCGGGCCTAATCTCAAATTAGGTCACATCATTCTCGTGGAGAACAATGCAATTGAGATGGTTGGCTGTGATGAGCGCAAAATAGTCATTCAAGGTTCGAGGTGTAACCATTGGATTTTGAGTGGTGGTTGAAGAGAGTGAGAGAGTAATGTGAATCTTCTCTAAATCAAGGATTGATGGATCACTCGAAGATCGGACTAACCGTTTGTTAACCCAGAACCATTTGGGCATAAACTAATAAACAATTAATTTTTTTTAGGGAAGAAAACCTAATTAATTATATCCTAGAAGATGGGCTAGACAGATGACTAAACACATAAACCTTTTCTCCTAATTAGACAGCTCCTACTCCATTTTAGAGTAACTAGAAGATTACCAGTTAAGGCCTACCAACAAAATAATGAAGAAAGTTCTCAAGAAAGTGTGGAGAGGCATGTGGCTTGCTTAATGACGATACATCCACACTCTTAGACAGCAGTGTTATCGTTTGACAGAACTTTCTTAGACATTGTAAAGTTGGAAGGTGCTCGATCACTGGAGTTACCAAGAGTTAACTCTTTCCAATAGGATCCTACGAGCTTTGTGTACATTCTATGACCAATGTTTACTTGATTTTAAATTAAATTAAGCTTGGGCTTTGACAAATGTTCGAATTTTGTGATTTGCGGGTCACGAAAATGGGTGATGAAATCCTGATCGTATCTTGTTGGGGTACTTGCCCTTAAGTATAGGTATTTATTTGGACGGCAAACCTATTGTTTCCCTTGTTAGAGTAGTTGATGGTGGCATCTATAGAAGAAGTGCATCATAAGAACTTGTCATGGAGGAAAAAAATATTATATATATATTATAAAAAATAATAATAAAAAATAAACTAAAAAAATAAATTAAAAAAGAATAGAAAGGAGGGAAAGAAAGTTTGGGTGGTATCCCAAAAGAATTATAGTGTTTAATATTTGTGCTTTTAATTCTCAAACTTGATTTGATAACTTCGCCATTTGACGGGTGTAGAATAGTAGATGTATGTCGTTACTTCTCTACACTTCGTACAAAAATAAAACCTATAAAAACTTTACTAAAAATCGTATAGTAATAAGCATGGTCAAACCACTCTTAAGTGAGAATCAATAATAAATTTCAAATTCGAAACTTTAATTTTTTGAGATGAAAAGTGAATATTTAAAATAAATTTATGATTCTTTAGTACTAAAAACTATTTCTAAATATATTTGATCAAATAATGGAAAAAATCTTAAGGAAAGAGAATCGACCACCACAGATCCATAAAGATAAAGTTTCTAATATTCTTATATAATTTTTCCTCCAATAACCAACACACTTCACCGATCTAATTAGAACTTAGAAAGATGAAGGAAAATATGGCATAAAAAAACACTTGATTATATATAAGAGAGTATTTTTTACTTAATCTTTTACACATTTGCTAGGTAAATAGAGGTAGACATTTTACGAATTATCATTATTTGGCAAACAAGAAGAATCTTCTCTCTAATATTTACATATAAAAACTTAGAATAAAAGAATGTTCTTGGGAGGAAAAATTTTGTAAGAAAATAAAAGAACTTATTTATATTTCAGTTATGGTGGTTTTATCACTCCATTGAGAAAGATACTTACACTTGCATATCAACAGAAAAGAAACATATAAAAATAAAACTACTATTCTTCATTGAATAAAGAAAATAATTACACTATTTTTTCTATAATTTTTCTCTCTAATTTTCTAATTCCTTCACCAAACCCTAAGGCCCCCTATTTATAGGGTTAGAGGGGAATGACTTAGGTGAAAAAATAATTTAAAATACATAAATTTAAAATACAAAAATTCAAAATACAAAATTTGAATTTAAATATCTAAGATTTGATCTCTATATCTTCAATTTGAAATCTAGATTGCTGACGTGGTTGTGTATAAATATATTTTACAAAGTTTTGAACTTAAAACCTTTTGTAGAGTAATTTGTATAGAATACTATATCTCCTACAATTATTTTTATGTTTATTTTTGGCTATATATATCATTTTCAGCTAATTTTTGCTGCTTTTTTTCTCATTTGATAATCAACCCCTATAAAACATAAAATGCAAATATAAGAACATATAAATAAATAAAAGAGTAATTAAAAACTTATTTTGAGATATAAAAAAGCAAATTTTGTGCACTTATAAGTAAACATGTATTAGTTATATCATTTAAAATAGTCTTTTAAATTTGATCTTATTTTATATAATTTATTTTGATAGATGTCAAATAGTCAGGCTGCTTCATCATTGCCAAATCTAAGGACAAAAAAAGAAAAAAAAAAAAAGACCGTTGTTTTTATTTTATTTTTTATCATTAGCCCTTTCTGTTTTATTTAAAAAATGCTGCAATTACATTTTTCCAAACCCTGTTTTATGACAATCGTCCTTTTAACACTTGATCAGAACATAATTCAACAATATTTTTATATAAATCCTGTTAAGGGTGAATGGAAGATGTTACATTGGTTGAAAATGGAGGAGACTAGTCTTGGATGGGATAACGGTAACAACATAGTTACTGCTGACAGTGATTTGGTGGTTAAACTACGTTGAGGTATATTTTAAATATCTATTTTATTCACCCATTTTTAATATTTTATATTGACTAATTATTGATTAATGTGTCTCTTTTAAATAGTTTAAAGCAATGCTACACGTCATGAAATTATTTCATAAATTTGTATCATGAATGATGTGGCGGATAATGTGGAGAGTTAGTATTGGTGGAATTTCCCCCGTACACAGAGTCCCATGATATTATCACTGAATCCCACCAATATTAACTCTCCACGTTACCTGCCACATCATTCATGATACAAATTCATGAAATAATTTCATGACGTTTAGCATTTTTCAATAGTTTAACCGTCTAAGGTAGCTAAATTTCGTGATAAAGGTATTGATCACTCAAATCAATTACTTGCATTAATTAAAGATGGGGTGGAGACCGGCAATTTCGCCTAGACACCCCCTAGGAAACATTGCGGGAAGATAGTTTTGGAGCATGTCAGAGTTGAAAAAGATATATTGGATAGTCAAGCAGAGACAGTCATAAAATAATAAGAGGACACTATATTACACAATGGAGAAGAATGTAAGCCGATTGATGATAATATTAGGGATGCAAACATGAACAAATTTTTTGATAGAATTTGTTTGGCATTAGAGTCAAAGGCAGCAGAGAGTGCAGGTCGCACAATTAAAGATTGCGTAGAGCTATTGAACCAAAAACCTGGATTACCAAAGGAAAGCTCACTTTACATGTTTGCTTGTAGGACATTTGAAAAAAAAGAAGAAAAAATGATAAATATTCATGGCACTTGAATATTCGGAGCTACGCATGACTTAGGCTTGAAAATGAACAAGCAAGTCAATAATAGACCTAATTTCTGAAAAAAAAGAAGTCAATAATAAACCTCATCCATGAGCTCTTTAAATTTGAAATGACATATTTTATGTATACTTCTATCTTGTCGTGGAAAATAAGAAACAGGTAGATACTTTGAGTATTTATATGGAGATAATAGGAATTTTGTAGGTGTTATTTATTTATATTTCATTTATTGTTATACTTTATATTGTGAAACATAGTTTTACGTAACGTTCACTTTATTTTAAATTTTAATAATGAGTGCATTATCATTTACAAGAATTCCAAAGAAATCACAACTTGTCAAGGAGTTAGAATTTTTTTTTTTTTATAATTATACTCATTATTCATTAAGAAATATAGTTGATCGTTATTTTGGCGTTTGGAAAGCTCGTTAGCCAAATTTAAAATGTATGGCTCATTTTCTATTTGAAACAAAAATGTATGGCTCATTTTCACGGTTTTATGCATTATTATTATATTAATAAAGAAAAGAAAATAAGGGCAAAAATGACAATTTTTACACTTTTTTATTGTTGATATTAGCAGATTTCGTTTGTCTACTAACGTTGCACTGACGGAGGGGGATATTGATATGTGAACCCAAAATTTAGGAGGTGTAATCGAAAATAATGAAACATGAGGGGTCTAATCGGGATAGTACCTAAACTGAGGGGGTGTAAGTAGTATTTACCCAAAATAATTAGATTAAATTTTCAAATAATAAGTTTAGAAGCATAAAAAAAAAATTTAAAAGACTAATAGAACTTTATTTAACTTTTTTTTAAAAATAAAAGTGTCATCGTCCAAAGTGATATATCGCATGTTTGAGACTTGGTAGCAGCCTCTTCAAAAATGGAGATAAGGCTTTCTAACATCAACTTCTCTCAAACCCCGCTCAAGCGGAAGCTTTGTGCACTAGGTGCGATATTTTTTTATTTATTAGTATAATGTTTCTAAAAATAAAATATAGTTTGATAAAATTCCGAAATAAAATTCTATTCGTCTTTTACTTTTTTATGTTTCTAATTATTTTTTATTATTAGAGTAATGCTTCCTACTATAGTCAGCAAAACAAAGAAAAAATCTTTGCACTGATACTTTTATCAAACTCTTTTTTTTTATTTTAAAATTTTTATTTAGAAAATAATATTGACTATACTAGACTACTAGTAGAGAAAAGTGTATATATATAAGTTATATTTTTATTTTAAAAAAATCTTTAATAAAGTTCTATTAGCCTTTTAATTTTTTATGGTTCTAAATTTATTATTTGAAAATTTTATCTCACTATTTTTTATTTTTTGAATTTTTAGAAAATACTATATTTATATTTTGTCAGGGATCAAGTTGTCTACTTTTGTAAGATGATGGATTGATTTACTCCAAAAAAAAATAATAATTTAGTAGGTGTTTTTGCACATGAAGAAAACTTCTAGGAATTTTTTGCAAGCCTTAATTCAATATTACATGGGACATTATTTCTTTTCCAAATATCAATTCATATATCAATTCAATATATATTCTTCTTATATTTCTCACATGGCACCATCAGCTTCATCATCGGTAAGCAATTGTCAAATTTGCTTCCGCCTTATATATATATATATATATTTTATGCAGATAATAAAAGAAAAATATGATAGTCCAGTTTAAGTTCAATTCATTGGTTTCTACTAGCATCTGTGTGTCAAAGTTGCTGATCTCAATGAGATCCTTTTTTTTATTTTCAAATCAGTTTTCATTTCAGGAAGTAACTTTCGGTCTTACCGTCGCTCCAATGAGTTCACTCTTTTGCAGTTAATGTGCATGTATTTCTCAGCCACTATTGGTAAAATCACCAGATTGCTTTCACGAGTCATAACATTTGTGTGTCAAAGTCGCTGATTTCAACGAGCTCATTTTTTATTATTTTCAAATCATTTTTCGCTCCAATGAGCCATTTTCGGTCTTTCCGGCTCTATTGCAGCTACTTTGTATGTTTTCGCAACCACAGTTAGTTATATCACCAAATTGCTTTTGCGAGTCGCATTCAAAATTTTGTCTCCAAACTCAAATTGGCTTCATATGACTCACCTTGAGTTTGCGGGAGGCTGTTAGATTATATATTTTCTATTATAGATTATATATCTTTTCCTAATAGGTTTCTTATACTCTTTCCTAAACCATCTAGAACTATGATTTCTTATACCTTTTCCTAAACCATTTAGGAATAGAATTTCTTATCTCCTAAGTTTACTTAGGCTCCAAAATTATATACATATAAATAGGCCTCTACATATTATTCATAATATCAATATAAGATGCAAATTTAATTAAATACAATTCTCTCTATATTTCTAACATGTTGAACTACGTAAATCTCTCGTATTGCTTGTGTGTGTTTGTTTTTGTTTACTTTCGCTATACCGAATGAAGGGAGATTAATTCCCAACACGGTCAACAATTAGAATACCCATTTATTACGTCCATTACAAATTTGTGTCCAATATAAATCAAATTTCTACATGATTCTTTTACAATAAAATTTCGATAATAGGTACCCACTACACAAACTGCAATACCCATCTATGCATGTCTTTCCATCTCTTCAAACTCTTGATCCATTTCTATATACTGTTATAAAAATACAATTTAATAAAATCATAAAATATAAGAATTAATCACTATGTATTGATATTTGTAATTTATTTATTTTACGAATAAAAGAACATAACCAAGTAAATATAAGTTATAACAATAATTATAAAGTCTAAAATAAAGCATTCATTTAAAATAAAGTGAAACATTATGTAAAACTATGTTTCAATCACAATATAAAGTATAACAATAAATGAAATATAAATAAATAACACCTACTAAATTCCTATTATCTCCACGTAAATGCTTAAGTATCTGCTTACTTCAAATTTCCATGACAAAATAGAAATATACATAAATATGTCATTTCAAAATTAAAGAATTCATGGACGAGGTCTATTATTGGCTTGCTTGTTCATTTTCAAGCCAAGTCATCGTATCTCCGAATCTCCAAGTGCCATGAATATGAGAATCTCCAAGCGCCATGAATATTTATTGTTTTTCCTTTTCTTCAAATGTCCTACAAGCAAACATGTAAAGTGAGCTTTCCTTTGGTACTTTCAGGTTTTTGGTTCATTAGCTCTGTGCAATCTTTAATTGTGTAACCTGCAGTCTCTGCTACCTTTGACTTTAATGTCAAATAAATTTTATTAAGAAATTTGTTCATATTTGCAGCAAAAACTTTTTGTCGTTTATGAGGTGGCAAAATCAAATCTCTAGATCTCCTACGAGGACTGGTATCATTTGTATCTCTAATATCATCATCAATCGGCCTATATTTTTCACCATTGTATAATATAGTGTCCTTTTCCTACTTCATGTTTGTCTCCACTTGCCTATCCAATGTATCTTTTTCAACTTGACATGCTTTAAACTATTTAAAAGAGAAACACATTAATCAATAATCAGCCAATATAAAATCTTACAAATTGGTGAACAAAATAGATATTTAAGTTATATCTCCAAGTAGTTCAACCATCGATCACTGTCAGCAGTGTTTTTATCTCTGTCCCATCCAAGGCCAGTGTCCTCCATTTTCAGCTGATATCATATCTTCCATTCACCCTTAATAGGATTTATATAAAAAATATTGTTGAATTATGTTATCAACAAGAAATTCTCCTCCATTTTCAACTGATGTCATATCTTCCATTCACCCTTAATAGGATTGTTGAATTATGTTATGATCAAATGTTAAAAGGAAATAAGAAAGGAACGGTTGTCAAAAAATATGGTTTGGAATAATGTATTTGCAACTTTTTAAAATAAAACAGAAATGGCTTATGATAAAAATTAGAAAAATAACTTCTTCTTTTTGGGTCCTTGGATTTGGCAATGATCGAGCAGCCTCACTATTTAACATCTATCAAAATAAATTATACAAAATAGACCAAACGTGAAATTTTTTACTATCTATGCTTAATAAAATCACATAATACAATTTGAGTGAAGAGGGTAGAGTATTGCAGTCACTGTCTAAAAGAAACTTACAATTATTTTAGCCACTGATATGTCAACAGATATAACTCTTAATGGGAAGTAGAAGCCTAAAAGAAATGAATTTAGGCTCTCCAAATGTAAAAGTATCTCCAAATTTAATTGACAGGTTACAATTGACCATTAGATAACACATCTGTCGACTTCAAAAATTTATTCCACAAATCTGTCAAGTACAAAAATTTACTCCATCGGTCCCAATGATGATATGTTCTCAATAAATGTCTTAGCCATTATAGATTATCATTTGCTATTGAAAAGTGTGACCTATATATTTGTAATTGACATATTTCGGTGATCAAAATCTAATTGATCGAGTTGTAATTTTCATATTATTTTATGTAATCGATCATCAACAACTTCGAGCTGTTATTTAAGTCCATGGAAGCAGATAAATCAGTAAGAACACCATGTAGTACAGGTAAGTATGGTGAGAACACTTTGCACTTTTTATTTCCAAGCCTATTTTGAAAAACTAGGGTTTAAATAAAAAATTTAGGGTTTTTCAAAGTAAGACCGGTCTCCAATTTTTAGCACCGGTCCAACTATTCTCGGTAATTAGGTTTCTACAGGTTTTTACAAAGTCCCACCGGTCCTATTATTTTGGCACCGATCCCACTTAGCCTTTTCCAAATAAGAAACAAATTTTGATAAAAATTCTGATTCCTATTGGATTTGAAACTTTTAGGAGAGTTCTATTTTAGTATTTAACTTCTTTTCCAAATAGAATTAGAACTCCTTTACCTATATATATGTATTCATATTTTCTCTACAAAATAAGCCAGTACCATAAGCCTGGAATATTATTTTTAGAGAGAGAAAGTATATACAGTATAATTAGGGCTATCTATTTTTAAGAACACACATCTATCTTTCACGAGTGATCTTTAGAATGGTGTTCTTCTACTACTGATTAGCTGTTCAGAGACTGTACAAATCATTCGCTCATCAGAGCATTGGCCTGAATGAATTGAACCGTAAATCTATATATCATTGGTGGCTCTTAAAGGCAAGATTCTATATATCCATCGAATGGATTGAACCGTAAATGCAGATACAGAAACTAAGTAAACTAGTTACAAATGAAACTCACTAACCAGTCAGGGCCACCTTTCATCTACTCCTCTATATGACCATTCCCATCAATGGTGAGATGCACATTAGGATTGTCATTTTTTGACAATTTGTAATTTTTACCATCCTGCTTATAATTTTATCCCCGAGCCTTCCACATTTATACACAAGCATGATCTTCTTGCCCTTCATCGCTATCGGGATCGACTCTTTAATTTTAGCTAATGTACTCATCAGCTAGTCTCATTAATGTTATTTTTCGGACCACACTTTTACCGTAGAAGAACTCATCAATGAAACTCTCTCTCGTTGTTTTCTTTAATGCTTCAAAACTTTCCTTTTCCTCTTCATATGTTGCGACAAAAGTTAATGTCATTTTCGAATCTAGGGTTAGGTTGTCAACTACGATTTGGACGCCTAATCTTTGTTCTCTCTTCTCCTTCCTCTTTGATACTTCTTCCACCTCCTCTCTTGGGTACCAATCTGCGCACCAAGTGCACCGATCTGCCATCGAGTTTAACAATCTACGTACCCTTCGAGTGTAACGATCTCCTCATCGAGTGTAACAATTTGCTCATCATATTGAGCCAATATATATCGTTCATTTGCAAGCTTATCTTGAAGCCGTGTAACAACATCTTGCTGCTCCATTAATTTTCTCTCGGATTCAAGGGACAAAAGGTCCATATGGTCATACTCAGCTGTGAGTTCTCTTATGCTACTCTATGTTGACATTTCGCTGTAAGAAATAAGCGATACAAAAAAAACCTAAACATCTCTGGGTATATATATACATTAAAAACATATACAAGCCATTGCAGAACAGGGCAACAAGTAAAATATAGCTTCAATTTCTTTTCCTTTTTTCTTTTTTGTACTTAATTACATAGATATATTATAAGGGAATATGTAACAAGAGTATTTACTGTTTGTTCAGATGACACCAAAATACTCTAAGCAAGTTCAATTCAATAGCAAAATAGATTGCCGCATTCTCTAAATCTAATCATGCTTGTTTAAGTTAAATAATGAATCTATAGTGGTAGAAAAAGAAAAGTGTAATCTTACAGCTTACTTGAATCTAATCGTGTTTACTTCAGTTACACAAGGACAAATTACTCAAAATAGTATCAGTAAACTTACTTATTTGGAGGTGATATCTAACTAAAGGAATATTAACAAAAGAAAGATGAACTCTACCTTGACAACAAAGGTGTTCCGAGGCAACAACTGCTTCTGCAGCGTATAATCTACAGATATCAACAACTTTATGTCAGTTGATTAAACAGCCATCTATTAAAATAAAGTAGACATCGATTGGGTAATTGCTTAGAAATTTAATTGAACTTAAAATTGAATTAATTAAAAATTAAGCGAACGAGCAAGTGATCCTATTCACCCCCTCTAAGTTTTAAAATACTTTTCGCAACCGCTTCCGCACCGCGCAACTCACAAAAGGTCCCAAGCAAAACAATATAATGGCCTGATTGGATTGAACCGTAAATCGATATATCATTGGTGGCTCTTAAAGGCAAGATTCTATATATCCATCGAATGGATTGAACTGTAAATGCAGATGCAGAAACTTAGTGTAGAAACTAAGTAAACTAGTTACAAATGAAACTCACTAACCAGTCAGGGCCACCTTTCATCTACTCCTCTATATGACCATTCCCGTCAATGGTGAGATGCACATTAGGACTGTCATTTTCTGATAGTTTGACTAAAAATTCATCCGTAATTTTTACCATGCTGCTTATAATTTTATTCTCGAGATTTCCATACTTATACACAAGCGTGATCTTCTTGTCCTTCATCACTGCTGGGATCCACTCTTTAATTTTAGCCAATGCACTCACATCACCTAGTCCAATTAATGTGATTTTTCGGACCACACTTTTAAAGTAGAAGAACTCATCAATGAAACTCTCTCTGGTTGTTTTCTTTAATGCTTCAAAACTTTCCTTTTCCTCTTCATATATTGCCACAAAAGTTATTGCCATTTCCGAATCCAGGGTTAGGTTGTCAACTACGATTTGGACGCTTAATCTTGGTTCTCTCTTCTCCTTCCTCCTTGATACTTCTTCCCCCTCATCTTCAACTCCTTCTTCCACCTCCTCTCTTGGGTACCAATCTACTCACCAAGTGCACCGATCTGTCATCGAGTGTAATGATCTACGTACCCATCGAGTGCAACGATCACCTTATCGAGTGTAACAATTTGCTCATCATATTGAGCCAATACATGTCGCTCATTTGCAAGCTTATCTTGAAGCCGTGTAACAATGTCTTGCTATTCCATTAATTTTCTCTCAGATTCAAGGGACAGAAGGTCCGTATGGTCATACTCGGCAGTGAGTTCTCTTATGCTACTCCATGTTGACATTTCGCTGTAAGAAATAAGCGATACAAAAAAAATCCTAAACATCTTTGGGTATATATATACATTAAAAACATATATAAGCCATTGCAGAACATGGCAACAAGCAAAACCAAGCTCATATATAGCTTCAATTTCTTTTCCTTTTTTTCTTTTTTGTACTTAATTACATAGATATATTATATGGGAATATGTAACAAGAGTATTTACTATTTGTTCGGATGACACCAAAATACTCTAAGCAAGTTCAATTCAATTGCACAATAGATTGTCACATTCTTTGAATCTAATCAAGCTTGCTTATGTTAAATAATGAATCTATAGTGGTAGAAAAAGAAGTGTAATCTTACAGCTTACTTGAATCTAATCATGCTTACTTCAGTTACACAAGGACAAATTACTCAAAATAGTATCAACAAACTTACATATTTGGAGTTGATATCTAACTAAAGGAATATTAACATAAGAAAGATGAACTCTACCTTGACAGCAAAGGTGTTCCGAGGTAACAAATACTTCTGCAGTGTAGAATCTAGAGATATCAACAATTTTATGTCAGTTGATTAAACAGCCATCGATTAAAATAAAGTAGCCATCGATTGTGAAATTGTTTAAAATTTTAATTGGACTAAAAATTGAATTAATTAGAAATTAAGCAAACGAGCAAGTGATCTTATTCACCCCCTCTAAGTTTTAAAGTAATTTTCGCAACCGCTACCGCACTGCGCAACTCACAAAAAGGTCCCAAGCAAACAATATAATGTCCTGAATGTGAACCGTAAATCCATATATCATTGGTTGCTCTAAAAGGCAAGATTACTCCTTTATATGACCATTCCAGTCAATGGTGAGATGCACATTAGGACTAGGGGTGTAACTTGGGTTGGGCAACCCGAATTCAACCCGAGCCCAACCCGATTTTTTATGAGCTTAGGCAACTATTTTTACAATTAGGGTTGAGCTTGGGTTGAAAAATCTCAACCCGAACTTAATTAGGGTTGAGTTAGGGTTGAGGTGTCAACAACCCGAGCCCAACCCGAACCCGAATTGTAATATTATTTTTATACATATTTTTTTATTTTAAATATATTATATATAATATTCAAATTATGATAACCTTTTTCTTTTCAACTTCCTTTATTTAAAGCTTAATTTATTGTATGTTAACACTTTGGATAATTAATTTCCTAAAAAATTGTTGGTAATTTTTTAGAAATTTGCATTAAGTTCTTAATTTTGTGTGTGTTTAGGAGTAATATAATATGAAACTTATTAAAGATCACTTTAAAATTTTAATATGGAGATTAGTGATATAGATAACCCGAATTAACCCGACTTTCTAACCCGAAATTTCAACCCGAGTTGCAAACCCGAGTTTAAAAATTTAAGGATGGGTTGGGTTAGGGTTGAGTAGTTAGGGTTGAAAGTAGGGTTAGGGTTGAGTTAGGGTTGAACATTTTATATGTAGGGTTGAGCCCGAGTTGTACTTCTAACCCGCCCAACCCGCCCGAGTTGCAGCCCTAATTAGGACTGTCATTTTCTGACAGTTTGACTTAAAACTCCTTCGTGATTTTTACTTAATAATTTTATCCCCGAGCTTTACATATTTATACATAAACGTGATCTTCTTGTCCTTCATCACTGCCGGGATCCGCTCTTTAATTTTGCCAATGCACTCACATCAGCTAGTCCCATTAATGTGATTTTTCGGACCACACTTTTACATTAGAAAAACTCATCAATTAAACTCTCTCTGGTAGTTTTCTTTAATGCTTCAAAACTTTCCTTTTCCTCTTCATATGTTGCCACCAAAGTTAACGCCATTTCCAAATTCAGGGTTAGGTTGTCAACTATGATTTGGATGCCTAATCTTTGTTCTCTTTTCTCCTTCCTCAATTCTCTCTTCTCCTTCCTCGATTTGTTCTTCTCCTTCCTCTTTGATTCCTTTCTCCCCCACATCTTTAACTCCTTCTTCCACCTCTTTTCTTAGGTACCAATCTACGCACCAAGTGCACCGATCTGCCATCGAGTGTAACGATCTATGTACCCATCGAGTGTAATAATTTGCTAATCATATTGAGCCAATACATGTCGCTCATTTGTAAGTCGTGTAACAACTTTTTGCTGCTCCATTAATTTTCTCTCGGATTCGAGGCAGAGAAGGTCCATATGGTCATACTCGGCTGTGAGTTCTCTTATGCTACTCCATGTTGACATTTTACTGTAAGAAATAAGCGATACAAAAAAAACCTAAACATTTGTGGGTATATATATACATTAAAAACATATACAAGCCATTGCAGAACTGGGCAACAAGCAAAACCAAGCTCATTACTTAATTACATAGATATATTATATGGGAATATGTAACAAGAGTACTTACTACTTTTTCAGATAACACCAAAATACTCTAAGCAAGTTCAATTCAATAGCACAATAGATTGCTGCATTCTCTGAATCTAATCATGCTTGCTTAAGTTAAATAATGAATCTAACATGGTAGAAAAAGAAGTGTAATCTTACAGCTTACTTGAATCTAATCATGCTTACTTCAGTCACAGAAGTACAACTTACTCAAAATTAGTATCATTAAACTTACTTATTTGGAGGTGATATCTAACTAAAGGAATATTAACATAAGAAAGATGAACTCTACCTTGACAGCAAAGGTGTTCGGAGGCAACAACTACTTCTGCAGTGTAGAATCTACAAATACCAACAACTTTATGTCAGTTGATTAAACAGCCATCGATTAAAATAAAGTAGCCATTGATTGTGGAATTGCTTAGAATTTTAATTAGACTTAAAATTGAATTAATTAAAAATTAAGCAAACGAGCAAGTGATCCTATTCACCCCTCTAATTTTAAAGAACTTTTCGCAACCGCTTCGGCACCGCGCAACTCACAAAAAAGTCCCAAGCAAAACAATATAATGGCCTGAATGGATTGAACCGTAAATCCATATATCATTGGTGGCTCTAAAAGGCAAGATTCTATATATCAATCGAATGGATTGAACCGTAAATACAGATGCAGAAACAAAGTGTAGAAATTAAGTAAACTAGTTTTAAATGAACTCACTAACCAGTCAGGGCCACCTTAAATCTACTCCTCTATATGACCATTCCCGTCATTGGTAAGATGCACATTAGGATTGTCATTTTCTGACAGTTTGACTAAAAACTTCTCCGCAATTTTTACCATGCTGCTTATAATTTTATCCCCGAGCTTTATATATTTATACACAAGCGTGATGTTCTTGTCCTTCATCACTTCCGGGATCCACTCTTTAATTTTAGCCAATGCACTCACATCAGCTAGTCTTAGTAATGTGATTCTTTGGACCACACTTTTACGTTAGAAAAACTTATCAATGAAACTCTCTCTGGTTGTTTTCTTTCATGCTTCAAAACTCTCCTTTTCCTTTTCATATGTTGCAACCAAAGTTAACGCCATTTCCAAATCCAAGGTTAGGTTATCAACTACGATTTGGACGCCAAATCTTTGTTCTCTCTTCTCCTTCCTCAATTCTCTCTTCTCCTTCCTCGATTTCTTCTTCTCCTTCTTCTTTGATTCCTTCTTCCCCCTCATCTTCAACTCCTTCTTCCACCTCCTTTCTTGGGTACCAATCTACACACCAAGTGCACCAATCTGCCATCGAGTGTAACGATCTACGTACCCATCAAGTATAACGATCTCCTCATCGAGTGTAATAATTTGCTCATCATATTGAGACAATACATGTCGCTCATTTGCAAGCTTATCTTGAAGTCGTGTAACAACTTCTTGCTGCTCCATTAATTTTCTCTTGGGTTTGAGGGAGAGAAGGTCTATATGGTCATACTCGGCTGTGATTTCTCTTATGCTACTCCATGTTTACATTTCGCTGTAAGAAATAAGCGATTACAAAAAAAAAACCTAAACATCTGTGAGTATATATATACATTCAAAACATATACAAGCCATTGTAGAACAGGGCAACAAGCAAAACCAAGCTCATAGATAGTTTCAATTTTTTTTTCTTTTTTGTACTTAATCATATAGATATATTATATGGGAATATGTAACAAGAGTACTTACTATTTGTTCAGATGACACCAAAATACTCTAAGCAAGTTCAATTGAATAGTACAATAGATTGCCGCATTCTCTGAATCTAATCATGCTTGCTTAAGTTAAATAATGAATCTATCGTGGTAGTAAAAGAAGTGTAATCTTACAGTTTACTTGAATCTAATCATGCTTACTTCAGTCACACAAGGACAAATTACCTTAAATTAGTATCAGCAAACTTACTTATTTGGAGGTGATATCTAACTAAAAGAATATTAACATAAGAAAGATCAACTCTACCTTGATGGCAAAGGTGTTCCGAGGCAACAACTACTTCTGCAACGTAGAATCTACAGATATCAACAACTTTATGTCAATTGATTAAACTGCCATCGATTAAAATAAAGTAGCCATCGATTATGGAATTGCTTAGAATTTTAATTGGACTTAAAATTGAATTAATTAGAAATTAAGCAAACAAGCAAGTGATCCTATTTACCCCCTCAAAGTTTTAAAGTACTTTTCACAACCGCTTCGGCACTGCGCAACTCACAAAAGGTCCCAAGCAAAACAATATAATGGCCTGAATGGATTGAAAGGTAAATCCATATATCATTGGTGGCTTTTAAAGGCAAGATTCTATATATCCATTGAATGGATTAAACCGTAAATCCAGATGCAGAAACTAAGTAAACTAGTTACAAATAAAACTCACTAACCAGTCAGGGCCACCTTTCATCTACTCTCTATATGACCATTCCCGTCAACGGTGAGATGCACATTAGGACTGTCATTTTCTAACAGTTTGACAAAAAACTCCTCCGTAATTTTTACCATGCTGCTTATAATTTTATCCCCGAGCTTTCCATATTTATACACAAGCGTGATCTTCTTGTCCTTCTTCACTGCCGGGATCCACTCTTTAATTTTAGCCAATGCACTCACATCAGCTAGTCCCATTAATGTGATTTTTCGAACCACACTTTCACAATAGAAGAACTGATCAATGAAACTCTCTCTGTTATTTTCTTTAATGCTTCAAAATTTTCCTTTTCCTTTTCATATGTTGCAAACAAAGTTAACGTCATTTCCAAATTCAGGGTTAGGTTGTCTACTACGATTTAGACACCTAATCTTTGTTCTCTCTTCTCCTTTCTCAATTCTCTCTTCTCATTCGTTGATTTCTTCTTCTCCTTCCTTTTTGATTCCTTCTTCCCCCTCATCTTCAACTCCTTCTTCCACCTCCTTTCTTGGTTACCAATCTGCGCACCAAGTGCACCAATCTGCCATCGAGTGTAACGATCTATGTACCCATCGAGTGTAACAATTTGCTCATCATATTTAGCCAATACATGTCGCTCATTTGCAAGCTTATCTTGAAGCCGTGTAATAACTTCTTGCTGCTCCATTAATTTTCTCTTGTATTCGAGGGAGAGAAGGTCCATATGGTCATACTCGGCTGTGAATTCTCTTATGCTAGTTTATGTTTACATTTCCCTGTAAGAAATAAGTGATTACAAAAAAAAACTTAAACATCTGTGAGTATATATATACATTAAAAACATATACAAGCAATTGTAGAACAGGGCAACAAACAAAACCAAGCTCATAGATAGTTTCAATTTTTTTTTCTTTTTTGTACTTAATCACATAGATATATTGTATGGGAATATGTAAAAAGAGTACTTACTGTTTGTTCGGATGACACCAAAATACTCTAAGCAAGTTCAATTCAACACGACAATAGATTGCCGTATTTTCTGAATCTAATCATGCTTGCTTAAGTTAAATAATGAATCTACCGTGGTAGAAAAAGAAGTATAGTCTTACAGCTTACTTGAATCTAATCATGCTTACTTTAGTCACATAAGGACAAATTACTCAAAATTAGTATCAGTAAACTTACTTATTTGGAGGTGATATCTAATTAAAGGAATATTAATGTAAGAAAGATGAACTCTATCTTGACAGCAAAGGTGTTTCGAGGCAACAACTACTTCTGCATCATAGAATCAGGCAACAACTACTTCTGCATCGTAGAATCTACAAATATCAACAACTTTATGTCAGTTGATTAAACAGCCCATTGATTAAAATAAAGTAGCCGTCGATTGTGGAATTGCTTAAAATTTTAATTGAACTTAAAATTGAATTAATTAGAAATTAAGCAAACGAGCAAGTGTTCCTATTTACCCCCTCTAAGTTTTAAAGTAATTTTTGTAACCGCTTCTGCACCTCGCAACTCACAAAAAGGTCCCAAGAAAAATAATATAATGGCCTGAATGGATTGAACCGTAAATTCATATATCATTGGTGGCTCTTAAAGGCAAGATTCTATATATTCATCGAATGGATTGAACCGTAAATGCAGATGCAGAAACTAAGTGTAGAAACTAAGTAAACTAGTTATAAATGAAGCTCACTAACCAGTCAGGGCCACCTCTCATCTACTCCTCTATATGACCATTCCTGTCAATGGTGAGATGCACATTAGGACTATCATTTTCTGATAGTTTGACTAAAAACTCCTTCGTAATTTTTACTATGCAGCTTATAATTTTATTCCCGAGCTTTCCATATTTATACACAAGGGTGATCTTCTTGTCCTTCATCACTGCTGGGATCCACTCTTTAATTTTAGCCAATGCACTCACATCAGCTAGTCTCATTAATGTTATTTTTTGGACCACACTTTTACAGTAGTAGAACTCATCAATGAAACTCCCTCTGGTTGTTTTCCTTAATGCTTCAAAATTTTCCTTTTCCTATTCATATTTTGCAACAAAAGTTAATGTAATTTCTGAATCCAATGTTAGGTTGTCAACTACGATTTGGACGCCTAATCTTTGTTCTCTCTTCTCTTTCCTTAGTTCTCTCTTCTCATTCCTCTTTGATTCCTTCGTCCCCCTCATCTTCAACTCTTTTTTTCACATTCTCTCTTGGGTACCAATTTGCGCACCAAGTGCACCGATCTGCCATCGAGTGTAACGATCTACGTACCCATCGAGTGTAACGATTTCCTCATCGAGTGTAACAATTTGCTCATCATATTGAGCCAATACATGTCGCTCATTTGCAAGCTTATCTTGAAGCCGTGTAACAACGTCTTGTTGCTCTATTAATTTTCTCTCGGTTTTGAGGGACAGAAGATCTATATGGTCATACTCGGCTGTGAGTTCTCTTATGGTACTCCATGTTGACATTTCACTGTAAGAAATAAGCGATACAAAAAAAACCTAAACATCTGTGGATATATATATATACATTAAAAGCATATACAAGCCATTGCAGAACAGGGCAACAAGCAAAACCAAGGTCATAGATAGCTTCAATTTATTTTTCTTTTTTCTTTTTGTATTTAATTACATAGATATATTATATGGGAATATGTAACAAGAGTATTTACTGTTTGTTCGGATGACAACAAAATACCCTAAGCAAGTTCAATTGAAAAGCACAATAGATTACCACATTATCTGAATCTAATCATGCTTGCTTAAGTTAAATAATGACTACACAGTGGTAGAAAAAGAAGTGTAATCTTACCGCTTACTTGAATCTAATCATGCTTACTTCAGTCACACAAGGACAAAGTACTTTAAATTATTATCAATAAACTAGTTACAAATGAAACTCACTAACCAGACAGGGCCACCTTTCATCTACTCCTCTATATAACCATTGTAGTTGACGGTGAGATGCACATTAGGACTGTCATTTTCTGACAGTTTGACAAAAACTCCTCCGTAATTTTTACCATGCTGCTTATAATTTTATCCCCGAGCTTTCCATATTTATACAGAAGCGTGATTTTCTTGTCCTTCTTCATTGCCGGGATCCACTCTTTAATTTTAGCCAATGCACTCACATCAGCTAGTCCCATTAATGTGATTTTTTGGACCACACTTTTACAGTAGAACAACTGATAAAATAAACTCTCTCTGTTGTTTTCTTTAATGCTTCAAAACTTTCATTTTCCTCTTCATATGTTGCAACCAAAGTTAACGCCATTTCCAAATCCAGAGTTAGGTTGTCAACTATGATTTGGACGCCTAATCTTTGTTCTCTCTTCTCCTTCCTCAATTCTCTGTTCTCATTCCTCGATTTGTTCTTCTCCTTCCTCTTTGATTCCTTCTTCCCCTTATCTTCAACTCCTTCTTCCACATTCACTTTTGGGTACCAATCTGCGCACCAAGTGCACCGATTTGCCATCGAGTGTAACGATATACGAACCCATCGAGTGTAACGATCTCCATATCGAGTGTAACAATTTGCTCATCATATTAAGCCAATACATGTCGCTCATTTGCAAGCTGATCTTGAAACCGTGAAACAACTTCTTGCTGCTCTATTAATTTTCTCTTGGATTTGAGGGAGAGAAGGTCCATATGGTTATACTCGGCTGTGATTTCTCTTATGCTACTCCATGTTTACATTTTGCTGTAACAAATAAGCGATTACAAAAAAAAACCTAAATATCTGTCGGTATATATATACATTAAAAACATATACAAGCCAATGTAGAACAGGGCAACAAGCAAAACCAAGCTCATAGATAGTTTCAATTTTTTTTTTCTTTTTTGTACTTAATCACAAAGATATATTATATGGGAATATGTAACAAGAGTACTTACTGTTTGTTCGAATGACACCAAAATACTCTAAGCAAGTTCAATTCAATAGCATAATAGATTGCCGTATTCTCTGAATCTAATCATGTTTGCTTAAGTTAAATAATGAATCTACCGTGGTAGAAAAAGAAGAGTAATCTTACAGCTTACTTGAATCTAATCATGTTTACTTCAATCACACAAGGACAAATTACTTTAAATTAGTATCAGTAAACTTATTTATTTGGAGGTGATATCTAACTAAAGGAATATTAACATAAAAAAGATAAACTCTACCCTGATAGCAAAGGTGTTCCGAGGCAACAACTACTTCTGTAGCGTAGAATCTACATATATTAACAACTTTATGCCAATTGATTAAACTGCCATCGATTAAAATAAAGTACCCATCGATTGTGGAATTGCTTAGAATTTTAATTGGACTAAATATTGAATTAATTAGAAATTAAGCAAACGAGCAAGTGATCCTATTTACCACATCTAAGTTTTAAAGTACTTTTCGCAACCGCTTCTGCACTGCGCAACTCACAAAAGGTCCCATGCAAAACAATATAATGGCCTGAATGGATTGAAAGGTAAATTCATATATCATTGGTGGCTTTTAAAGGCAAGATTCTATATATCCATCGAATGGATTGAACCGTAAATCCAGATACAGAAACTATGTGTAGAAACTAAGTAAACTAGTTACAAATGAAACTCACTAACCAGTCTGGGCCACCTTTCATCTACTCCTCTATATGACCATTCCTGTTAACGGTGAGATGCACATTAGGACTGTCATTTTCTGACAGTTTGACAAAAAACACCTCCGTAATTTTTACCATGCTGTTTATAATTTTATCCCCGAGCTTTCCATATTTATACACAAGCGTGATCTTCTTGTCCTTCTTCAATGCCGGGATCCACCCTTTAATTTTAGCCAATGCACTCACATCAGCTAGTCCCATTAATGTGATTTTTCGGACCACACTTTCACAGTAGAAGAACTGATCAATGAAACTCTCTGTTGTTTTCTTTAATGCTTCAAAACTTTCCTTTTCCTCTTGATATGTTGCCACCAAAGTTAACGCCATTTCCAAATCCAGTGTTAGGTTGTCAACAACGATTTGGACGCCTAATCTTTGTTCTCTCTTCTCCTTCCTCAATTCTCTGTTCTCATTCCTCGATTTCTTCTTCTCCTTCCTCTTTGATTCTTTCTTCCCCCTCATCTTCAACTCCTTCTTCCACCTCCTTTCTTTGGTACCAATCTGCGCACCAAGTGCACCGATCTGTCATCGAGTGTAACGATCTATATACCCATCAAGTGTAACGATCTCCTCATCGAGTGTAACAATTTGCTCATCAGATTGAGCCAATATATGTCGCTCATTTGCAAACTTATCTAGAAGCCGTGTAACAACGTCTTGCTGTTCCATTAATTTTATCTGGGATTCAAGGGACAGAAGGTCCTTATGGTCATACTCGGCTGTTAGTTCTCTTATTCTAGTCCAAGTTGACATTTCGCTGTAAGAAATAAGCAATACAAAAAAAAACCTAAACATCTGTGGGTATATATATACATTAAAAACATATACAAGCCATTGCAGAACAGGGCAACAAGCAAAACCAAGCTCATATATAGCTTCAATTTCTTTTCCTTTTTTTCTTTCTTGTACTTAATCACATAGATATATTGTATGGGAATATGTAACAAGTGTACTTACTGTTTGTTCGGATGACACCAAAATACTCTAAGCAAGTTCAATTCAATTGCACAATAGATTGTCACATTTTCTGAATCTAATCAAGCTTGCTTAAGTTAAATAATGAATCTACAGTG
The DNA here is from genome assembly GCA_026545225.1 of Cornus controversa. Lineage (NCBI taxonomy): Eukaryota > Viridiplantae > Streptophyta > Magnoliopsida > Cornales > Cornaceae > Cornus > Cornus controversa. The sequence goes on along the minus strand of CM048846.1, from coordinate 95,392,657 downwards.
GTAGAATAAGAAGTGTAATCTTACAGCTTACTTGAATTTAATCATGTTTACTTCAGTTACACAAGGACAAATTACTCAAAATAGTATCAATAAACTTACTTATTTGGAGGTAATATCTAACTAAAGGAATATTAACATAAGAAAGATTAACTCAACCTTGACAGCAAAGGTTTTTCGAGGCAACAACTACTTCTACACCATAGAATCTACAGATATCAACAACTTTTTGTCAGTGGATTAAACAACCATAGATTAAAATAAAGTAGCCATCGATTGTGGAATTGCTTAGAATTTTAATTGGACTTAAAATTGAATTAAATAGAAATTAAGCAAACGAGTAAGTGATCCTATGCACCCCGTCTAAGTTTTAAAGTACTTTTCGTAACCGCTTCCGCACCGTGCAACTCACAAAAAGGTCCCAAGCAAAACAATATAATGGCTTGAATGGATTGAACCGTAAATTCGTATATGATTGGTGGCTCTAAAAGGCAAGATTCTATATATCAATCAAATGGATTGAACCGTAAATACAAATGCAGAAACAAAGTGTAGGAACTAAGTAAACTAGTTTTAAATGAAACTTATTATCCAGTCTGGGCCACCTTTCATCTACTCCTCTATATGACCATTCCCGTCAATGATGAGATCCAAATTAGGATTGTCATTTTCTGACAGATTGAATAAAAACTCCTCCGTAATTTTTACCACGCTGCTTATAATTTTTATCCCCGAGCTTTCCATATTTATACACAAGCGTGATCTTCTTGTCCTTCATCACTGCCGGGATCAACTCTTTAATTTTAGTCAATGCACTCACATCAGCTAGTCCCATTAATGTGATTTTTCGGACCACACTTTTACATTAGAAGAACTCATCAATGAAACTCTCTCTGGTAGTTTTCTTTAATACTTCAAAACTTTCCTTTTCCTCTTCATATGTTGCCACCAAAGTTAACGCCATTTCCAAATCTAGGGTTAGGTTGTCAATTACGATTTGGACGCCTAATCCTTGTTCTCTTTTCTCCTTCCTCGATTTCTTCTTCTCTTTCCTCTTTGATTCCTTCTTCCCCTTCATATTCAACTCCTTCCACCTCCTTTCTTGGGTACCAATCTGCGCACCAAGTGCACCGATCTGCAATCGAGTGTAACGATCTATGTACCCATCGAGTGTAACGATCGCCTCATCGAGTATAAAAATTTGCTCATCATATTGAGCCAATACATGTCGCTCATTTGTAAGCTTATCTTGAAGCCGTGTAACAACATCTTGCTGTTCCATTAATTTTATCTCGGATTCGAGGGGGAGAAGGTCCATATGGTCATACTCGGCTGTGAGTTCTCTTATGGTACTCCATGTTGACATTTCGCTGTAAGAAATAAGCGATACAAAAAAAAACCTAAACATATGTGGGTATATATATACATTAAAAACATATACAAGCCATTGCAGAATATGGCAACAAGCAAAACCAAGCTCATAGATAGCCTCAATTTTTTTCTTTTTTGTACTTAATTACATAGATATATTATATGAGAATATTTAACAAGAGTACTTACTGTTTGTTTGGATGACACCAAAATACATTAAGCAAGTTCAATTCAATAGCACAATAGATTGCCGCATTCTCTAAATCGAATCATGCTTGCTTAAGTTAAATAATGAATCTAGCAAGGTAGAAAAAGAAGTGTAATCTTACAGCTTATATACTTTAATCTAATCATGCTTACTTCAGTCACACAAGTACAAGTTACTCAAAATTAGTATCATTAAACTTACTTATTTGGAGGTGATATCTAACTAAAGGAATATTAACATAAGAAAGATGAACTCTACCTTGAGAGCAAAGGTGTTCTGAGGCAATAACTACTTCTGTAGCATAGAATCTACAGATGTCAACAACTTTATGTCAGTTGATTAAACAACCATCGATTAAAATAAAGTAGCCATCGGTTGTGGAATTGCTTAGAATTTTAATTGGACTTAAAATTGAATTAATTAGAAATTAAGCAAATGAGCAAGTGATCCTATTCACCCTCTCTAATTTTAAAAAAAAATTCGCAACCGCGTCCGCACCGCGCAACTCACAAAAAGGTCCCAAGCAAAATAATATAATGGCCTGAATGGATTGAACCGTAAATCCATATATCATTGGTGGCTCTAAAAGCAAGATTCTATATATCAATCGAATGGATTGAACCGTAAATACAGATGCAGAAACAAAGTGTAGAAACTAAGTAAACTAGTTTTAAATGAAACTCACTAACCAGTCAGGGCCACCTTTCATCTACTCCTCTATATGACCATTCCCGTCATTGGTAAGATGCCCATTAGGACTGTCATTTTCTGACAGTTTGACTAAAAACTCCTCCGTAATTTTTACCATGCTGCTTATAATTTTATCCCCGAGCTTTCCATATTTATAAACAAGCGTGATCTTCTTGTCCTTCATCACTGCCGAGATCCATTCATTAATTTTAGCCAATGCACTCACATCAGCTAGTCCCATTAATGTGATTCTTCAGACCACACTTTAACTCATCAATGAAACTCTCTCTGGTTGTTTTCTTTAATGCTTCAAAACTTTCATTTTCCTCTTCATATGTTGCCACTAAAGTTAACGTCATTTCCAAATCTAGGGTTAGGTTGTCAGCTACAATTTGGAAGCCTAATCTTTGTTCTCTCTTCTCCTTCCTCGATTTCTTCTCCTTCCTTTTTTATTCCTTCTTCCCCCCTCATCTTTCAACTCCTTCTTCCACCTCCTTTCTTGGGTACCAATCTGCGCACCAAGTGCACCGATCTACCATCAAATGTAACGATCTACGTACTCATCGAGTGTAACGATCTTCTCATCGAGTGTAACAATTTGCTCATAATATTGAGCCAATACATGTCGCTCATTTGCAAGCATCTTGAAGCTGTGTAACAACTTCTTGCTGCTCCATTAATTTTCTCTCAGATTCGAGGGAGAGAAGGTCCATATGGCTATACTCGGCTGTGATTTCTCTTATGCAACTCCATGTTGACATTTCGCTGTAAGAAATAAGCGATACAAAAAAAACCTAAACATCTGTCGGTATATATATACATTAAAAACATATACAAGCCATTGCAGAACAGGGCAACAAGCAAAACCAAGCTCATAGATAGCTTCACTTTCTTTTTTCTTTTTTGTACTTAATTACATAGATATATTATATGGGAATATGTAACAAGAGTACTTACTGTTTGTTAGGATGACACCAAAATACTCGAAGCAAGTTCAATTCAATAGCACAATAGATTGCCGCATTCTCTGAATCTAATCATGTTTGCTTAAGTTAAATAATGAATCTACCGTGGTAGAAAAAGAAGTGTAATCTTACAGCTTACTTGAATCTAATCATGCTTACTTCAATCACAAAAGGATAAATTACTTTAAATTAGTATCAGTAAACTTACTTATTTGGAGGTGATATCTAACTAAAGGAATATTAACATAAGAAAGATGAACTCTATCTTGACAGTGAAGGTGTTCCGAGGCAACAACTACTTTTGCAGTGTAAAATCTACAAATATCAACAACTTTATATTAGTTGATTAAGCTGCCATCGATTAAAATAAAGTAGCAATCGATTGTGGAATTGCTTAGAATTTTAGTTGGACTTAAAATTCTATTAATCAGAAATTAAGCAAACGAGTAAGTGATCTTATTTACCCCCTCTAAATTTTAAAGTACTTTTCGCAACCGCTTCTGCACCGCGCAACTCACAAAAGGTCCAAAGCAAAACAATATAATGGCCTGAATGGATTGAAAGGTAAATCCATATATCATTGGTGGCTTTTAAAGGCAAGATTCTATATATCCATCGAATGGATTGAACCGTAAATCCAGATGCAGAAACTATGTGTAGAAACTAAGTAAACTAGTTAAAAATGAAACTCAGTAACCAGTCACACCTTTCATCTACTCCTCTATATGACCATTCCTGTCAATGGTGAGATGCACATTATGACTGTCATTTTTTGAAGGTCTGACAAAAAACTCCTCCGTAATTTTTACCATGCTGCTTATAATTTTATCCCTGAGCTTTCCATATTTATATACAAGCGTGATCTTCTTGTCCTTCATCACTGCCGAGATCCACTCATTAATTTTAGTCAATGCACTCACATCAGCTAGTTCCATTAATGTGATTCTTCATACCACACTTTAACTCAACAATGAAACTCTCTCTGGTTGTTTTCTTTAATGATTCAAAACTTTCCTTTTCCTCTTCATATGTTGACACCAAAGTTAACGCCATTTCCAAATCCAGGGTTAGGTTGTCAATTACAATTTGGACGCCTAATCTTTGTTCTCTCTTCTCCTTCCTTAATTCTCTCTTCTCCTTCCTCAATTTCTTCTCCTTCCTTTTTGATTCCTTCTTCCCCCTCATCTTCAACTCCTTCTGCCACCTCCTTTCTTGGGTACCAATCTGCGCACCAAGTACACCGATCTACCCTTGAGTGTAACGATCTACGTACCCATCGAGTGTAACGATCTCCTCATTGAGTGTAGCAATTTGCTCATCATATTAAGCCAATACATGTCGCTCATTTGCAAGCTTATCTTGAAGCCGTGTAACAACTTCTTGCTGTTCAATTAATTTTCTCTCAAATTTGAGGGAGAGAAGGTCCATATGGCTATACTCGGTTGTGAGTTCTCTCATGCAACTCCATGTTGACATTTCCCTGTAAGAAATAAGCGATACAAAAAAAACCTAAACATCTGTCGGTATATATATACGTTAAAAACATATACAAGCCATTGCAGAACAGGGCAACAAACAAAACCAATCTCATAGATAGCTTCAATTTCTTTCTTCTTTTTTGTACTTAAATACATAGATAAATTATATGGGAATATGTAAGAAGAGTACTTACTGTTTGTTAGGATGACACCAAAATACTCGAAGCAAGTTCAATTCAATAGCACAATAGATTGCTGCATTCTCTAAATCTAATCATGCTTGCTTAAGTTAAATAATGAATCTACCGTGGTAGAAAAAGAAGTGTAATCTTACAATTTACTTGAATCTAATCATGCTTACTTCAATCACACAAGGACAAATTACTCAAAATTAGTATCAGCAAACTTACTTATTTGGAGGTGATATCTAACTAAAGGAATATTAACATAAGAAAGATGAACTCTACCTTAACAGCAAAGGTGTTCGGAGGCAACAACTACTTCTGTAGTGTAGAATCTACAAATACCAACAACTTTATGTCAGTTGATTAAACAGCCATCGATTAAAATAAAGTAGCCATTGATTGTGGAATTGCTTAGAATTTTAATTGGACTTAAAATTGAATTAATTAAAAATTAAGCAAACGAGCAAGTGACCCTATTTACCCCCTCTAAGTTTTAAAGTACTTTTTGCAACCGCTTCCGCACCGCGTAACTCACGAAAGGTCCCAAGCAAAACAATATAATGGTCTGAATGGATTGAACCGTAAATCCATATATCATTGGTGGCTTTTAAAGGCAAGATTCTATATATCCATTGAATGGATTGAACCGTAAATGCAGATGTAGAAACTAAGTGTAGAAACTAAGTAAACTAGTTATAAATGAAACTCACTAACCAGTCGGGGCCATCTTTCATCTACTCCTCTATATAACTAATCAAGGTGTTCTGAGGCAACAACTACTTTTGTAGTGTAGAATCTATAGATATCAACAACTTTATGTCAGTTGATTAAACAGTCATCGATTAAAATAAAGTAAGACAAGAAAGATGTGGACTCTTCTCGGTTCACTGCAGAGGGATTAGTCATAGATATTTGATTGTATCTCTAATTTTCTTCATTCTTTCCCATGTCAATAACTAGAATGAAAAAAAGGGGAATGCCAATGCATCCGGAAAAAAATGATTAAGCTCTATCAATAGGCCTTCTAAAGTCCCAAACGTTAAAGTACTTAGCACCGGTGCCACAGAGAGATATGTGTAACATGAAAATGACCGTCCTACAGTAACTGAAGAGTTATAATGTATTATAAAATAGCACTAGAGCAACCTAAACTTTTGATCTTTAAAACCTAGGAATTAGATCTAGTCAACCTTAATCCCAAGTATATTGGATTGACATTGAAAAATCAAATTAGATATTACACGAACAATTCTCAGTTGTATGACTCTATGTGAATGCTAAATATCTTAAAGGCTACCACAAAAATTATCCAACATCACCTGGCTAGGACACCAACATGGCCTATTGGTTATGCAGTTTAAACTTTAAATTCATGCCAGATGGAAGTAAACACACAAAATTCACCCACATTAAGAAAGTGTCTCGCTTATGAAGATAGAATGTACATCTTAATATAGAGAACTAAAGTATACAACACTAGAGACCCTCCAAGTGATTAAACTTTTAACAAATATTAGGGCTCGAAACAAATCAACTGAAAGACACAAACACCTAGTCAAACACTTCTCCTCAGACCAAAAGAAAATCTTGACTTTTTTGGTGCCCATAGCATTATTTTCACTTTCAGAACTTAACATACATGTGGAACAACGAATAAGGTAGTTCCAAGTATGCATATAGTAACACGTATATATTGAACAACAAACATGGTAGTCGTTCCCAAGAAAAACAAAGAAATGACCAAAACACCAAAATCTAGACACAACTTTCATTGTCCTCTTCTCTGAAGCTAATTTATTACAAACAAACTTACTTTTCCCTTTGTTTGACAATGTGAGAATATGCAGAAACCCATGAAATTTTAACAAATAAAAAGTAACTCTATAATAGTTTTCAAGTACAAAATGCACCATTCACATGTTCCCTTGCATAGCTTTTATGTTAATAAGAGTGAGCTCCACAGTACGACTACGAGTCCAACAATTAAATCACCAAAAAGAAGAGATGTGGGGGCAGGCAAGAAGCCTCTGCTGAGCAATTGAAAATAAATTGAGGAATAAATTAGGTCTCAAACAAATAAGGCTCTGATATCATGTTAGAAAACCAAATGAAGAAAAATGTTATGGTGCAACATAATACCATAATCAATACAACCACTCGTAGGTCTTTTTTCTCAACAAGCTATCATGGATTTTTTTTCTTTTTTCCTAGCAAAAGAGAAATTTATTGAACATAAGAAATTCTATTAGTTACAATAGCTGCTCAATATATTGAGGCCAAACAAAAAACTTCAAAGCATTTTGATTGTGTTCAAACATATATCGAACCGTAACACCATTCCATAATAGCATCCAGCGTGATTTTTAATAGATAAATTGAGCATATAAATATAATAATAATATGGTGATGCCTATCCTCAAAATTTTCTTGTAATTTTTTAGCTTATTTTTTTTATTTTTTATTTGGGAATATGTAGCAAGAGTATTTACTGTTTGTTCGGATGACACCAAAATACTCTAAGCAAGTTCAATTCAATAGCGCAATAGATTGCCGCCTTCTCTGAATCTAATCATGCTTGCTTTAGTTAAATAATGAATCTACCACAGAAAAAGAAGTGTAATCTTATAGTTTACTTGAATCTAATCATGCTTACTTCAGTTACACAAGGACAAATTACTCAAAATAGTATCAGTAAACTTATTTATTTGGAGGTGATATCTAAATAAAGGAATATTAACATAAGAAAGATGAACTCTACCTTGACAGCAAAGGTGTTCCGAGGTAATAACTACTTCGCAGCGTAGAATCTATTTATATCAACTTTATATCAGTTCATTAAATAGTCATCGATTAAAATAAAGCATAACACACAAGAAAGATGTTGACTCTTCTCGGTTCACTGCAACAGTAACATGAAAATGATCGTCATACAGTAACTTGAACAAGCCTCAATCCCAAGTATATTGGATTGACTTTGAAAAATCAAATTATAATCAATAATGTCTCAGATATTACACAACCAATTCTCAGTTATATGACTCTATGTGAATGCTAAATTCCTTAAAGGCTACCACGGAAATTATCCAACATCACCTGGCTAGGACACCAACATACCCTATTGGTTATGCAGTTCATGCCAGATGAAAGCAGACATACAAAATTCACCCACATTAAGAAAGTGTCTCGCCTATGAAGATAGAAGGTCCATCTTAATATAGAGATCTAAAATATACAACACTAGAGAACCTCCAAGTGATTAAACTCTTAACAAATATTAGACCTCGAAACAAATCAACTGAAGGACACAAACACCTAGTCGAACACTTCTCTTTAGACCAAAAGAAAATCTTGATTTGTTTGGAGCCCATAGCATTATCTTCACTTTCACGTGATTGAGGTCTGCAGAATTATGAAGACAGATTTGACTATAAAGGTACGCACGGCAAGAATCCAATTAAGTTCATTAACAACTGTCATAGACACTCCAAGGTGACTTCATAAACCAACTGTCATAAACAAACTAGTCATAAGTTATCCCCATGTTCCAAATCATTGTACCATCAACTTACAAAAAAACCATCAACTCCAAAAAGCACCAAAAAACAAAAGGTGTTTCCTGCCATCAACTCCAAAAATTGCCAACAACTACATGCACCAATTACAATGTTGTCTCAAGTCTTGGGTAGCCATTGTAGCGGGCCTACGAAAAAAGGTTAAACAACATTAATTGAAACACCAACCTATACTTTGATATTGTATGGATAGAGAAGGATATTTTACCATATATATATTTGATTTTAACAAAATAAAACTAATTCAAACACGAGTATCAAGTATCAAAATGATTAAGTTGGACATATAGTCAATAAAAGAGAACCACTAAGCAATTATTTACTCTATTTTCTTCAAATATAACTTCTAATTAATTCAACTGTTTTTCTAATCACGCCAACTAGGGGTGCACACGATCCAATTTTAGTCTCTTTTGGAATCAAACTGTACAGTTTGGTTCCACTAAAAATGGAACCAGACCGAACCGAACCGTAAAGAACCGGTTTGGTTCGATTCGGTTCCACGGTTCACCAACTTCTTTCAAGCCTAAATTTGTGCCTACTGCCAACCTGTTTCTAGCCTCAAATTCAAACCTACTGCAAACCAATTTCAAGCCTTTTAAAATTTTGTTATATGCCAAATTCCAACCTGATTAAATCATAATATAATTTCTTTAAAGAACTGCTAAAAACTCATACAAATAACAATAGTAACATAATACAACATAAAAGTTCAACGAGTACTAACATAATATCTAGTATCAAACAAACTTCAAACACAATACAAATTGAAATTCCAAGCAAAAACTACACTTCCAAAAGATACATTACAAATTCATAACTAGAATTCTAGAAAGCAAAACAACAAACACCACAATTCCCAAGCTCCAAGCCTCCATAAATTCTTTTGCTATAATCTCAAACGTCCTCAAGCAGTGGTTAAGCAACTCATGGCTGCAAAAGCAAATAATTTTATTCAAATTAACAATTAATAAATATACTTGTAAAAAAAATCGGTTAACAATTAACAAATACTTGCAAGAAATTATATGATAAAATGAAAGAGGAGTTTTTCAAGTGATTTTTGGCAAAACAAAATTTATTAATTTTCTTGAATTTATTATTGTAAGTGTTATTATGTTCTCATTGTTAGTGTTTGCAGAATATTGTATTGAAGAATTATTGTTAATGTTAATGTTATTATGTTTTTACTATTTTTCTGCAGCGTCACTAAGATAAATTGGTGGATATTTTTTTACTGTTTCTAATCAATATTGTGAAATTATGCTTTTTAAGCCTAGATGTGGTCTTACATTAGTGAAATTTGCAGAATATTGTGTGCGAGGTTGGATTATTACGGGAGACTTTCTAAATACAGAATAGGGACAGGCTCCGAGTGAGTGTGCCCTTATATTGTGTTTCTATATATCCATTGAATGGATTGAACTATAAATCCAAGGCAAACAGTTGCAGAAACTAATAGAAACTAAGTAAACTAGTTATAAATGAAACTCACTAACCAGTCAAGGCCACCTTTCATCTACTCCTGTATATGACCATTCTTGTCAATTGTGAGAAAAACCTTAGCACTATCGTCTTCTGGGAGCTTGACTAATAATACTGATAATTCATTGGCGATTGTTACCATGCTGATTTTAATTTCAACCGCAACCTGTCCATATTTATAGACAAGAGTGTTATTTTCTTCTCATTCTTCAGTGTATATTTTGGCATCCATTCTTTAAATTTTGCCAATGCAATCACATCAGCCAGTCCCATTAATTTGATTCTTCGGACCACACTTTCACATTCTATAAACTCAGCAACGAAACTCTTTCTAGCTCTTTTCTTTAGAGTTTCAAAAGCTTCCTTTTCCTCGTAATATGTTGTCACCAAATTTGACGCCCTTTTCCAACTCCAATGTTAGGTTGTCAACTGCGATCTGGACCTCTATTCTTTGTTCTCTCTTCTCCTCCTTCCTCTTCGATTCTTGCTCATCATATTGAACCAATGCCTGACCAATTGCCAGTTTATTTTGAAGCTGTTTAACCAATTCTTGCTGCTCCATTAATTTTTTTCTCAGATTCAAGGGAGAGAACATCTAAATGATCAAATTTGACTGTGTGATCTCTTATGCTATTCCATGTTGACATTTCGCTGTAACAAATAAATGATACAAAAAAAAACCTAAACATCAGTACATATATATATATATATATATATATATATATATATATATATATATACAAAAAAAACATAGACATCAGTGCATGTGTGTGTATATATATATATTAAAAACTTATACACAGATCTGACAATTATAGCAAGATCTGACATATATGATCACCACTGAAGACAATAAAGAATATAAAGATCTTTCTACTCATCAGGCCTATATGAACATCAATTTCATGTTTAATTAAATATTTTTATAGCCAGGAAGATTGCATATTTTTAATTAGAGTTTAATCACTTTAACTTTAATGCTTCAAATATTTTGTGCTTGCTATTTGCTACTTATAATTTGATTACAAAGCAGAAAGATATAATATATGATTAAAAAAAATGTACAAAACAAGGAATTTGTACAAGGACATATAACAATTACATGCAGTTGGGTATTCCTAATTATTGCAACTAATGACGTTGTTGGAGTTAAGTTAGATGATTTCATTTTGTTTTTACATTTATATATATGGTGGCTGGGAATTCAATCTCTCATGACCCCAGAAGGGTCCTATCTCACTCTTATTGGCTTTTCATATATAGTAAACTCTATAACCAAATACTCATATGTAACAACACTATTCCAGCATGTGCCTTTATATAAATGGCCTGGGATTTGGCCAGAATGTGGAGGATTTATAACAATTACTTTTAATACAAAACGAGGATTTATTCTGACAAATAACAATTATGCATAGATCAGACGGATAAAATTGTGTCAAGACTAATGTCATTTAATGTTCATACTCTCATCTCCTCATACTACCAAGTCTACTATACATGAACATACAATAACATTATATTACAGGAGAACAAATCACTTTTAAATAATAGGCTCCAAAGAGACACCTTTGGTGTCCTTGGATAAGTTAATTGCAGAACAGGGCAACAAGCAAAACTAAGCTCATAGATAACTTCAATTCTTTTTCTTTTTTCTTTTTTGTACTTAATTACATAGATATATTATATAGGAATATGTATCAAGAGTATTTACTGTTTGTTCGGATGACACCAAAATACTCTAAGCAAGTTCAATTTAATAGCCTTCTCTGAATCTAATCATATACTTACTTCAGTTAAATAATGAATCTACAGTGATAGAAAAAGAAGTCTAATCTTACAGCTTACTTGAATCTAATCATGCTTACTTCAGTTACACAGGGGCAAATTATCTTTAAACATGGAAATACTCATAACAGTATCAATAAACTTACTTATTTGGAGGTGATATCTAACTAAAGGAATATTAACATAAGAAAGATGAACTCTACCTTGACAGCAAAGGTGTTTCGAGGCAACAACTGTTGGTGTGAGTCCCGCAATTAGCTAGTTATGGAAATCTTAGATTTAGGAATCCCTTCCTCAAGGGTCAAACATGATTGTAGCCGTAAATATTGTATAGACAAAGAATATATTCCAAAAATAGTTTCTTGTATCTCTATATCTTGTACTCTGTTTTATGGAATAGAATATGGAAAAAATTATGTTTGACATGGTATCAGAGCATGATCTTGGATTCCCTATTTTTTGACCAGGCAAAGGTCAAGATTTTGCTCGGCTTTCATGGCTGACTCCACCAAAACCATCCTTGATAATCTAACATAAAAAATGACGGAGGTCTTGACAAGGGTCCAGACCTCTCCCTCCCCCCCCCCCCCTCACTGATTTCCCGATGGTTCCAATCAGAATCAAGTTGGATGGTTCCAACTATAGATTATGGTCCTAGGTTGTTGAGATGCACATCTCCGAAAAAGACAAACTGGAATACATCAATGGAGACTACCCCAACCACTAGAAATTGACCCCTCATTCGTAAGTGGCATACTGAGAATGCCATGGTGAAAGGCTGGTTGATCAGCTCCATGGACCATTCTTTGGTCTTGAACTTTATTTGTTACACAACGGTTAAGCAAGTATAGGATTCTGCTGCCACAACATACTTTAATAGAACTAACACCTCGCAAGTATACGAGCTTAGACGTCGTGTATCTCGAATGAAACAAGCAGGCAGATCTATAAAAAAATACTATAACGATCTACAGAGTTTGTGGTGAGAGAGCAATTTTCGTCGACCAAATCTAATGGAATGTGCAATTGACATACAAAACTATAACTCCATTCTACAAGAGAAACGAGTCTACACTTTTCTCAATGGACTAGATGATCGACTAGATCATGTTCGAAGTGATGTTTTTCACTTGAAACCTTTCCCTTCAATTGAGCAGGCATATGCTCAAGTTCGAAGGAAAGATCTCTGACAATCTGTGATGGTATCGGGAGCGGAAACAGTGGTGCTATTATGGCCATCGAAGGCGTGAAATCTGGCCAGTCATAAACTTTGCTAAAGTTGGGGTCCTCCTCACGATCCAAAGGTCATTCTAATGGGAATAAGTGCACTCACTGTGGGAATACAAAACATAGCCGCGAAACTTGTTTCAAATTACATGGCTACCCAGACTGGTGGCATGAATTACAAGCCCGAAAGAAATGAGATGCTCCTACAACTGAAGACGTCCCGGGTCGAGCAGCGGTGGCCACGGCTGAATCTCAACTATCCCTTATTCCCGTGGCCAAACGTTCTACCTTAACCCCAGATCAAGGTAATTGTGGTCACATTTTTTGTAGCCCTACTACTCGGAATGATGGTGCCTGGATTATCGACTCCGGAACGATGGATTATATGACATTTGATCCAAATGACTTCTTCAACACAACTCAGCCAAGGAGGACTTGCATTGCCAATGCCAATTGGGCAACTTACTGGTCATAGGGGCTGGAACTATGCCCCTGTCTCCCCCTCTCACTTTAGCTTACACACTTCTTATTCCATCTCTCTCCCACAAGTTGATGTCTACGAGTCAAGTTACTGAGGAGTTTTTAATTGTGTTGTACTGATATACACTACTTTTTGCCTTCTTCAGGATGTTCTCAGTAAGGAGATTATTGGGCGTGGTACTAAGAGGGGGGAAGTACTACTTGGATGACTTCAGCCCAGGCAAAGCAAATCACACGCACCATCAAACTAGTAGCCACGAACGGCAGATTTGGCTATGGCATAGGCGCTTGGGGCACCCATTATTTGGCTATCTCCGGCATTTACTCCCATCTTTATTTTCCTATTTGCATAATGTGGACTTTAAATATGATACATGTATCAAGGCTAAAAGTTAACAACCGATTAGCTTGACTAAAACTAATACTCCATTTGCATTAAAACACTCTGATATATGGGGACCATCCCTGATAACTACTTCCTCTGGTCACCGTTGGTTCGTAATTTTTGTCGACGATTGTACTCCAATGACATAGCTCTATCATCTAAAAACCAAAGACGAAGTTTTCACCATTTTTCAAGCATTTCATGCCATGGTTCAGACTCAATTCTCTTCCAAGATAAAAATTCTTCATTTTGATAATGGTGGTGAATTCATCAACCAAAGATTTCAGGCATATTTCCAACAACATGGCTTCCTCGATAAGACCTCATGCTCTCAAACATCACAACAAAATGGTGTCACCGAGAGGAAAAATTGGCATATTCTGGAAACATCCTGTGCCCTACTCCTTGGAGCAATGGTGCCGAGTTGCCATTGGGGGATGTTGTGCCTACTGCCATGTACTTAATCAACCGTATGCCATCTAAAATTTTACACTTTAAAACCCCTTTACAAATCCTCTCTACTCATATATCCCTTCCTTCCATATTGATGCTTCCTCCTAGAATTTTCGGGTGTGTTGCTTTTGTCCACCTCCACAAGAATCAACGTACCAAACTGGACTCATGTGCCTTTAGGTGCTTTTTTTGGAATACGTTTTACATAAAAAAAAGGTTTCCGGTGCTATGACTCCACTACCAACTGAACCTATATCACCATGGATGTTACATTTCTTAAGTCCAAGAATTTTTATCCTTCACCGGTACCCAATTCTTCCCTTCAGGGGGAGACTCAAGTAGAAGATTCGAATTGGTTGATGGCCCCCATGGGTGAGCATAGAACTGGAAATAGAGAGGTTGAACTGCACGAAGTACAACCAAAGATTGAATATGTTGAATTGAGAAATGAAGAACCTGGAAATGAAGAAGCCAAAAATAAAGAACCAGGAAATACAGAGTACCCTCAGTCCCCTCACTCCTCAGCACCAAAGACCCTTCTCCTCTTGAGAATATCCCTGAGGGAAGTACTCCTACTGCATCTTTACATGCTAATATCCTGGATTCTTCTACTGGTTATATGTTGCCTTTTAGACACAATCGTGGGAAACCACCGAATAGATACAACCCAGATGAAGAAGAAAGAAAGTCCAAATACCCAATTGTAACTTATGTATCTACTCAAGGTCTGTCCAAACCGCTCAAGACTTTCACTCAAACACTATCCTCCTACCATATTCCCAGTAATGTTAAGGAGGTGTTTTCTGATCTAGAGTGGGCGCAAGCAAGAAGAACTAGAAGCCTTAAAGAAAAATAATACCTGGAAGTTGGTCCCATTATGGAAGGAAAAAAAATAGTGGGATGCAAATCGGTGTTCTCTATAAAATACAAGGTTGATGGATTAATTTACCGATACAAGGCAAGACTTATGGCGAAGGGTTTTACCCAAACGTATGGCATAGACTATTCAGAAACCTTCTCACCAGTAGCTAAACTGAATACCGTTAGAGTCGTACTGTCTCTTGCAGCAATTTGAACTAGCCACTACACCAACTCAACGTAAAGAATGCTTTCCTCCACGGTAACCTTGACGAGGAGGTATACATGGATATTTTGCCAGGATATACAGGATCGGCTAAGACCAAAATTATTTGTAAATTGGAGAGGGCATTGTATGGACTAAAACAGTCACCGCGAGCATGGTTTGGTCGATTTAGTTCAGCCATGAGGAAATATGGTTATCGCCAAAGTAACTCTGACCATACTCTCTTCCTGAAGAAACACCGACAAAGCAAGGTGACAGCATTAATAGTCCAAGTGGATGATATGATAATTAAGGGGATGACGCCGAGGAGATCTCGAGGCTACAAGAACAATTGTCTACTCAATTTGAAATAAAGAACTTGGGAGGGCTTAAGTATTTTCTGGGAATAGAGGTGGCAAGGTCAAAAAAAGGCATATTCCTCTCTCAACGGAAATATGTACTATACTTATTGACAGAAGTGGGATTACTAGAGTGTAAACCTATGGATACGCCGATTGTGCAGAACCATAGGCTTGGAGAATATTCGGACCAGGTGCCAGCATATAAGGTGAGGTATCAAAGACTAGTGGGGAAGCTCATTTACTTATCTCACACTCGTCCAGACATTGTTTACACCATAAGTGTGGTAAGCCAATTTATGCATAATCCGAGTGAAGATCATATGAATGCCGTAATTCGAATTCTCCGCTATATAAAGTCATCACCAGGAAAAGGACTAATGTTATCCAAGATTTTTGGGCTGCAGACCAGTACCACGCATACAGAGAATTTGTTTTGTGCATTCAAAAATGTAACTGCTAATGGAAAGGGAAATCCCTTATTTGTATTCATTAGTAACAAAACATAAGTAACCAAATACACGAACATGGGAAATAACAACGTAAACAATCAATACTAAATACCAACGTAAGCCCACTGCTACTCATCTTAATCCAATACTAATAAAACAATCAATTAACAACGTAATCAAGTAAGCAAAAAAGTACTATAAAAACTTAACAATAGTAGCTAACAATATGAAACCCTTCAGTCTCGATAAGAAAAGAAAGCACGGACCTAATTAGATTGAAACAGTAACATCATACAAACAGGAAAAAAAAATACAAACAAAAACATGTTTGGCAAGGAAAATCTGTTTAAATTTTTTTTTTTTTCGCTACAGTTGCTGAAACACAATAAAAACACCAAAATGGTGTTTTCCAATTTCGGCTCAAAATTTTAAAACATTTTGACACTATTCAAACACAACGAGCGATACCAAACATGCTTTGTTTTTACAATGCCAAAACAAAATAGAAAAACAAAACCAACACGCATGCCAAACACTCATTATAATTGTCAATATCATATGCATATAAAACGCGTCCGTTTATATAGATGAAAAATACTCGCGTCACTTGAATAGAATCCAAACATACGGATGAAAAAAAAAGCTAATTTTTTACTTTAGGCATATGTTATGTCTGTTCTACGTGATCAGTATCATACAAATCTGAAAATACATCACTCATAAAAAGGAGAACAATTACAATGCATCTGGTTTAGACGTACTAACTCAATTTCAATCGTGAATCTCAACCGTCTGCACACATCATACATTGTGAATCTCACTGCACACATATTACACGACTTGCTGCATAATGCATCAGCTTCCTCCCTACACAGGAATGTACACCAATTTTATTTTAGTTTAAACCTGCAAATTGATAACTATCCTTCTACTGTTTGATGTCACCTTCGTTAAAGCACTCTCACTCATCACTATGCTTTCATTTAATACACACACACACACAGATATATATATATAGAGAGAGAGACCGAAGTCTAAATTTATTGATAAACAGAGCCTCCTTTGTCTTTCATTACATATCAAATATTGTAATCAAGTGCCTGCCTTTACACAACACTCTATCTGACGTACACAAAAAGTTGCATTTGCAATAAAAAAAATGGCCCAGAAATACAATAGTGATTCTACAATGATATCCATAAGCACAAGACTGAAATACTAAAATTACCAAGACCATGCAGAACTACTCCACGGATTCTTCTCATGAGACTTCCTCCCAACTAACATAGGCAACTTCAGCAGATATAGTGTTTGACACACCCAACTAATATATATATAATTTCTAATATATTTGCAATAAAAAAATGGCGCAGAAATACAATAGTGATTCTACAATGATATCCATAAGCACAAGGCTGGAATACTGACGTTACCAAGACCATGCAGAACTACTCCACGGATTCTTCTCATGAGGCTTCCTCCCAACTAACATAGGCAACTTCAACAGATATAGTGCTTGACACACACACCCAACTAATATATATAAAATTTCTAATATATATGTACATACAAAATATATATATAGTGGAAGGGCCGGGCCAAGATGGGGGGCACATACCCCTAGCCTACACTGGCCCTGTCCCTGCACCTCTTAATATAATGTGTGTAAAAAAATCTAACATCCTCTCTTTTTCTTTTGTTCCTAATTTTTTATGTTTAGTTTGGTAATCAACCGATGGAAGCATCGTGGAGTAACAGGACGAAGTGCTATGAGCTCCATTCATCAAGGGAGATGGGATTAGGGGTGGCCTACTGTCAAGACTTTTATCAAGCTATAACCATAAAGATCAAAAAAGAAAAAAGAAATTAGAAGTGAAAAAAAAACATACAAGAAGCAATGATCCAACTGTGATCTGGTGATTCTGCTTGCAAGTCTCAAGTCCCTGTCTTGCACTCATAAAGCGATAACTTTAAGACCTTTACAACCTTAAGCTTTTTTGACCAATATTTCTATTTCATTTTCATTGTCCTTGGTTCAACACCTAACACCTTTGAAATATTTTGCCCTCTCTCTTGGCCAACCATGCACTTGCTTTTTACTTATTCATGGCTCTTGGTTCAACATCAAAGAATGGGGATAGATTTGTTGAAAGCAATTGTTTAACTACATTATACTGTGTCTTTTGAGCAATCTTCGAGTGTTTCCTATTCCAAACAACCCCAATTATTAATGAATTCCAGGCTTCTTTTCTCACCAGAGCTCTAACAAATCAAATTACTAACTCAACTGGGATTAGGACCTAACAGGAATTGGCTCATGCAATGACAA
This sequence comes from Cornus controversa, assembly GCA_026545225.1. Lineage (NCBI taxonomy): Eukaryota > Viridiplantae > Streptophyta > Magnoliopsida > Cornales > Cornaceae > Cornus > Cornus controversa. The sequence continues at coordinate 95,374,170 of CM048846.1, read as the reverse complement.
TCTGATTATAGATTTGATCTGGTTTAATGTGTACCTACCAAGGCGTCACCATCACCAAAAAAAATCCATTTCTCCCCAGGTCAAGAAGTCATCTTCCATGCCTTCATATGCAAAGACTGTCAAACCAAATAACTCATCTAACTTTAGTCCGAAATCCAAGCATTTCTTGTCCACTGTCCAATTTTTCTATCCTATGAAATTATACACTGAAAGTGAAAAGAGTCATTCTTAATTCTGGCCGTAGGGGCATCAAAACCAAATTATTGGGTGACTAAGAATGATATTAACTCATACTTAACTGTGGAGGTGCTACCTATTAATAGCAAGGGGAGAAAGGTACTTGATAGATGGTGTTGAACACGAAAAATTGAGTCTTTAGAGAATTTTATAGTTCTCTTTATATGAGCCTTGAAAATGCAGAAACCTCCACTCAACTGAGCCTTGACAATCCAACCAAAATGGGTCTAAATAACCCCACCCACGACCCCTCTTTTCATTGTGACTTTTTTGTTCTTGGTTATAAATTTATAATGTTAGAGCGGGGAGTGTCTTTCCATGAGTTGACATGTGAGTTCCTTACGCAAAGTTTATCCCTTAGCTAAAAGAAAATATTATAATATATATATATATATATATATATATTTGAAGCACTTTGTCAGCCAACTAACTAGCATTAGGACAAAAAAAGAGTAATGAAAAAAGACGTAATAAAGCGTTGATGTAACCTCTATTGTATTAACTTGGAAAAGAATACCAAAAGAAAATCATTGATTATACTGAGAATAACAGTTAGGTAATATAAAGCCTAATTATTAACTTTCAGAAATAAAATAAGACAACATATTCCTTTCCAAGGAATATTAAGTAAAACTTGGGGAAATGTTGAAATCCCCAACTAAATAGTCCAAGTAAAGCTTGAGTTGAGAGACATTGTCCAAGTCAAACAAAGCCATATTCAAAGCAAGTTCTAACTTCAGTGCACACAGATAAAGAGAGAGAGAGAGCATGGCATTTTCAAAGGTCTGTAACGCTACTCAATGACCCTGACAAAATAGAAGTAGGAAGTAGGATCGGTGTTATTTTTCAAAGAGGTATGCTCGGTCTCATATGCCCTTACAAAATACAAGTAAAAAGAAACAAAATTGTGAAATTAGATGATTCAACTAGTTCAAAGGGGGATATAACAACTTTCTGTGAACTTACAAAAGAATAAAGACACATTTTATGTCTAGACTCCAGATAAAATGAAGTAAAAAGAACTTACTCCAGAGAATTTTGGAGAAGGAACAAAGTAACCTGTAAAGTAAAACATTCTAAATTTCTACTTGTCTAATCGCTAGAATATCTCTATACTAATCCTCAAAACTTTCTACTTGGTGACTCTTACGATTATCAAGAATTGCACCTCCAGTCAATTGTATCTAACTACTTTGTTTACATGCATGCATGAATATATTTTATTAATTTATTTTCGATCCTCATGCATGCATTATTGCTCAATTGAGAACCATATCCTTCATATATATCCTTCGTTTCTTGTTTTGGCACTCATGTCTTCAAAATCAACACTCAATGTCCATTGGTGTTGCTCACTACAAGTCTATATATTTTGGTTTATTAATTATTTTTTAACTGCATAAAGGAGTTTATTCCCACAGCATCACACTACTCAATAGGTTCTTATTATAACGGAAAAATCAGCCTTGTAATCAATTTTTTTTTTATATAAAAAATCAGGCTTGTAATCTAACTAAGAAACCAAATTAATCCTCAAAAGACTAATTAAGAAACCAAATTAAACCTCAAAATAATCAATACACCATTCAATTACAAAGTTATTAAAAAAAATGATTTAGAAGATAGATAGAAAAACGCATGCAGGTGCATTTCATGATACAACCAAACAGAGAAAGCACTAGAAAATTCACACCTGATCACTTAATCGAACACAGAGAGCTTCAGAAACTCAATCAATCTCCTAATCCAGAAGTCAATCGATTCCTTTTTAATCAATCACCTAATCCAGAAGTCGAATCGAGCTCCAACCTCAAGTGTTCGAGCTCGGCTCGAAACTCGTATAGAGATATAGATATTACACACACATGCACAGATCTATCATATAAATATAACACACATGCACAGATCTATCATACACATATTACACACACGCATATGCAGAATGCACATATCTATCTAAAACTAAATTTTCATCAAAAGAAATTTCATACAAAATTATAAAAAGTAGAAATACCTAGAAAATTACCGATCTCGTCAAAGCCACTGCTCCGATCTCGCCAAAGCCATCGTCACCATCCTCCTATGCCATGAGAGAGAGAGCAAACACAAAATACAGATCGGCAGTCGTGAGTTGGGACTTAGGATGTAGAGAGAGGAGTGCGGGCCGTGCGGCTAGGGTTGAGAGTAATTGAGTGGTTAAAGAATATATATAGATGGGCTTTCAGAACATGGGCCTAGGTTTGAGCTATGTTAATTCTCTTGGACTTAATATTCTAATACTTTTTCAGGTTTGGATTTATTGCTTTTTCTTTTCTTTTCTTTTTCCTTCTCTTTCTTCTTACAACACTAAGTATTAACAAAAAATATCCGTGGGCAATAAATAATATTTTTTCAAAAAATCTAAATATCATATTCATATTTATTATACCTCTCAAGATCAATGAAATATTGACAAATGATGATGAATAAACTATAGAGTAAAAAGGTATATAAATATATAAATTCGTGTGATGGGATATACTTATTTAAGAACGTAAAAAAATTTAATGGTAGAATTTAAAAGAAAAAGAAATTTTAATATATATATGTTATATTATAATTTATATATATATATATATATATATATATGGGTAAAATGCTCAAACACCCCCTCAAGTAAAAAATAAAGAGAAAGAATCTGAATGTATTTTTGGCAACAGGGGAGTGTTAGGACTAGTTTAACCAAACTTGAGGGGGTGTTAGAGTCTTTTTTGACACAAGTTTAATCTATGAGCAATAAATTCAAACCTGAGGGAATGTTAGAGCAATTTACCCTTTATTTTAAAGAAGTTTGGTAATGCATTTTATTGATTTGGTTGGGCTGTGCTGAAGTTATAAGTTTAGGATTATTTCTGGCGGTTCCAACCAAACTGCCGGTAAGACAATTATTTCTGACAGTTTTTAAGAAACCGCCATAATTGAGTGCTTAAAGAATATATATAGATGGGCTTTCACAACATGGGCTTAGGTTGGAGCTATGTTAATTCTGTTGGACTTGGTCCATTTTATTTTAAAAAGTTTGGTAATGCATTTTAATGGTTTGGTTGGGTCGGTAATGCCCAATTATTTCTGGCAGTAAACCGCCGGTAATAACTTCAAATTTTCGACACTTCTAATACCGCCGGTCAAAAACTGTCCGAAAAAAATAAATATGTTGTAGTGTTTAATTATAGTATAACACTTAATTGATTATAGTTAAATATTACTCGCATCATCTCAGATTTAATGTATTGACACGTAATTATAATTTTATAAATTTTTGTCATCAACATCTCCTGTGAGCTTTTTGATTTGTTTAGAATGTGAAATGTATTAATTGTCTCTAATTATTTAAATATATTTTAAAATAAAAATATCATAATAGAAAAGTAACCACAATACCTTATGTGATAATATGCATTGATAACTAATTTTTTATTTTATGTTAATATTATTATTTATGAAAATAAATAATTATATATATTATAGTGTGTATATATATATATATATATATATATATATATATAAAGAAAGAGAAGGAAAGAGAAATTTAATTATTAATTTTTTACCGGTAAAAATAACAATTTAAAAATATATTAATAATAATACAACTACTAGGTTTTGAGAAATAATAATAAATAAGTAATATAATAATAATACAATTATTAAAGGGTAAAAGGAAAGATAATATTAACATAATAATATAATAACTATTAAAAAGTAAAAGGTACAAGATTTTGTATTATATAAGATTAGTATAATAGTACAAGATTTTGTATAATATAAGATTAGTATAATAAAGTACACCTGGCACGGGTACAACAGAGACTCGGTTGCAACACAGAATTTTAACTCCGAATATTAGCGTCCTGGATCCTTTGGTCTTAACCTTTTATATTAGGATTAATTGGGTTACAAATAAAGTTTGTTTTACCTGAACGGATTACGCGGGTGAGACCCAAACACAATATAGTTAATTACTTAATTTGCTTGTCATGTCCATCCGAATTTGATTATACCAGATCTATACCAAATCCAAACAGGTTTATCTTGTGTCAAATTTTGTTACTCTTAATATTTTTTGTGAAACTAAGTCTCTTGTAAATATAATAATATAATAAATGAAAAAATAAAAGGTTAATAAAGATGTTGAAAACAATCCACTATTTAATTAAACAGCTTGCATATATGAAGAAGGACAAATGTCATTGATCTAATAAGAGTGAAAAAAGGTGAATCTTGTCTCAATTTTACCTTTTGATCGTTCATCATCATAATCATCATCATCATTTCATCAGGGCTTCTAAAACTGAGGAAAGAGAATGGGCTCCAAAATCAGTGAACGAGAGAGTATCAAGTACGAGAGTGAAAATAAAGTGAGATTTAATAAATTCAAGGCATTTACCACGATGGAAAAATCAATTTCACCAAAAGTATAATAATATAATAAAAAAATTAGAGTAAAAGTGACAGAAATTATATTTTTATAATAAATAGTAAGATATTTACTACGGATTAAATTCCCCTTGGTATTTGCTAAGAATTGAATTTTCTCTAGTTAATATCCTTTTATTTACTACAGAATTGAATCAGCAGTAAATATTCCATACCTAAGAGCCTCTTTTGTTGCAGTGGCATGTCATTGTTAGGATACATTGCAAATGCTAAAATAATTCTCATTGTTCATGGTCAACAACTGATATTTCACATGAGTTTAGCTTGATTTGGATAAATTGGATTTACCACTCATCGTTGACCATATTATTGCCATAAACTTATAATTCAGACTTACCATTCCATGCAGCTAAATTGAAACATTGTCATTTATCCACAAAAAAACTATGGACAATGTACTGTGAGGTAGAAAATTTTCACCACCTCACAAGAAAAGAATGAAATAAGAAAACGATGTTTCCAGCTTCTGGATTCTCCACTTCTTTTGCTTCCCTTCAGTGTTATATCATTCATCATTTTGTTTTTGTCATCTTTTCTACCATTTTTATGTATTTTATTAGGTAAATATTAGTGACACCTTCTAAGCTTTGATTTATTTTTTATGTACTTTGACACTATGTACTTTTGTCTTTTTGGTAGGAGGGGATGTATGTAATATACGGCATAAACAACTTAAAGTATTAGTGACGAAAAAATCACAAAGTTGTAATCGTGTGTCAATTCATCAAACTTATGAGAGTGTTAAACACATAAGAAAACCACGATGCTAAGAGTACCTTGTTTCGGTTATTATTTGCGTTAGTTCTGTTGAACAATTTTCTACTTACTATTTTCAGTTGAATATGGCAGAACAAAATTGTATTGCAAGGAAGAACACCAATGTTTAGTTCATTACCCTGGGAATCAGACATGCAACAAATTGTATATTGATCACTCATCGAATGTTCATTTTCTATAGCGTCAACAATTCTCCCATAAATGATATCAAGAGAAAAAAAATGCATGACATGCAACAAATTGTATCTTGATCTCTCATCGAATGTTCATTTTCTATATCGTCAACAATCTCCCAGAAATGATATGAAGAGAAAAAAAATGCATCTCTACTTAGATAACAACCCAACTTTTTACAGATATGGACTAAATTTGAAACCCCTTTCAAGAAAAGAAGCCTGAATTATTGTAGGTGAGATAAGAGCAGGGAGTGGAGTTCACACCTCATGCTCTAGGACTCCGGAAATTATCTCGAAAACCAAAGGTGCATGCTTCATCCTTACTATCAGAGTGAAAAAGCCGTAGCATGGGAGATGCAGCAATCCAATTGCCACGTACCTACAAATTTTTAATGTCAACAGAAAATGATTAAGCTCACAAGATACTACGAATATTAATTCATAGAATTCTCTCCCACGTTTAATTTGTTGCTATTGCAAGAAGCTGTCATCCACACCATGATCCACAAACAGTAACCGTCACTCTTCTGACTGCCTCCGCCTTTTATAGAATAAATAAACTTCCAAAAAGAATATATATAAATGTGTGTGTGTTTCTTTTTTGTTTTTTTTTATGTTTGTTAAAATGGTCAAATAACCCTTTCATTGCATGGTGTGTAACCACATGATTCAATCCAGGTTAGCAATGATTATAGAGGTTGTGATGATTCCAAACAGGTTCATGATTATTAGGGGTGACAAAATTGGACATCACACCAGTTAAGCGAATTTGAATTTGAAATAAATCGACATGTTTAATAAACGGGTTCACACGAACATAACACGCAAAAATTGTGTTAGATATATATGAGTCTAAGCGATCTAACTCGCGATACAATTAGGATATGAATTATTCATATATTCTGGTTTATTCAAACTTATATATAATTAGTTATATATATTGCAATGATTTATAATCTATTTGTTTGTTTACAGGAATATTGTAAGCATAAAATGCAATGATGAAATTGCTATACTATTTTCATATTTGTTGATTCACCTTGGTAGATTTTTGAGTTTATATAAAGATACAAAATTTATAATATTATTTGATTTTAGAGGGATTTTTAAAGGTGAAGATATTCATATCATGTAAATTAAACGAATAAAAATTTGGGAATGAACATTGTACCAAATTCTGGCATGATAATTGGGTCTCCAATTATCCGCTGTGTAGCAAAGTAAGCAAAGCCACAATTCCTTCTAATGCTTTGCTAAGTTCATGTCTGGCTAGGAACCATTGGAACATTCCAAACTCCTTATTTAATCAATTAAGTACCTGATTTGCAATCCATTCCCCTTCCGTCCTCAACTTCAGATTTTTTCAAATGGGTGTCGTCCCCAAATGACAAGTTGTCCCCGAAAACGTACTTGGATTATATATTTCTTATTATATATTATATATCTTTTCCTAATTTATTTCTTACACATTTTTTTAAATCATTTAAGACAAGAATTTCTTCTCTGCTAAGTTTATTTAACCTCCAAGATTATGTGCCTTCAAATAGACCTTTTATGTATAGTTCACGATATCATTTAAATCAAATACAATTCTCTTTCTTTATTTCTAAATATAAGAAAATTGTATATATTGAATTGATATTAATGAACAATACATATATTAATGAACAATACATAAATGTCTATTATAAGCCCATAATTTTGAAGGCTAAGTAAACTTAAGAGACAATAAATCTTAATCTTAATTTAGGAAAATGTGTAAGAAATCTTAATCTTATAGATGGTTTAGGAAAATGTGGAAGAAACCTATTAGGAAAATATATATAATCTATAATAGGAAATATATAATCTAACACTCCCGCAAACTCAAGGTGAGTTATACGAAGCCAACTTGAATTTGAAGACAAAATCTTGAATGCGGCACGCGAAAATAATCTGGTACAACCAACTGTGGCTACAAACACATACAAAGAAGCTACAAAAGAGCCAGAAAGACCGAAAGCGACTCGTTGGAACGAAAACTGATTTGAAAATAAAAAAAAAGAGCTCGTTGAAATCAGCGACTTTGACACACATGTTATGGCTCATGAAAGTAATCTGGTGATGTTACTAACAGTGACTGTGAAACACATATAAAGGTACAAAAAAGCAAACTCGTTAGAGCGACGATAAGATCAAAAAATATTCGTTGGAGTGAAAACTGATTTGAAAATCATAAAAATCAACAATTTTGACACACAGATGTTAGTGAAAATCGATGAATTGGACTTGAGAGCTACAAATATATACCATGTTAGAAATATAAGAAAATTGTATATATTGAATTGATATTAATGAACAATACATAAAAGCCTATTTATAGGCACATAATCTTGGAGGCTAAGTAAACTTAGGATAAAAGAAATCCTAGTCCTAGATGATTTAAGAAAATGTATAAGAAACCTATTAGAAAAAGATATATAATCTATAGTAAAAGATTTATATAATCTAACACATACCTTGACCTACCTTGCTCCTTCGGCTGACCCAGCGTCATGGGCACACTTGATCCAGAACCCCATCTCTATCCCAAAGAATCGATTTATTCTCTGGTTGGCCATTCGAAATCGACTTCCAATCCTGAATTCGAAGTCTACTGCATACCTGCACATCCCAAATCACTGTGCCCTTTACCTATCACCAGCTGAAACCCTTGACCATCTTTTATTTGCTTGTCCCTTTTATTTGCCAATTTGGAATTTCATTCAATCTGAGTGTGGGATTCATATTAGGTGCCATACTTGGAACAATCTGGTTCAGTGGGCAGCTCACCATTGGAAAGCTAAGAATCTGCGGCATCCCACCTGAAACAAACACATCATAGTCTCAGAGACGTGTTTGCCTTCATGCCTGATAACTAGTTGATTATGCCGTCAGAAATACGGCTTTTGATTGCCTTGTGAGTTTCTAATTAAGGCTGTTCGAATTGTAATCTGTAATTGGGTTATGACTAGCTTCTTTTGTATCTGGGCTTTAATTAGACCTCTTTCAGGAGCGGTCGCAAAAAGTGTTATTTATATAATTTTGAAAGGGTCAAATGTGAATTTTTATAAAATTTAGTATTTAAAAAGGAGGGAACCTAGTGAAAATTTTTAAACCGTACATAAAACAAAATACGCAGTTCGGAAGAAAGGGAACCGCTGATGGCAGAAAACTTTTAAATATCTTTTCACGGGAGGAGGAGAAAAGAAATGCAAAAGATATCTCAACAGGATACTTTTGAAATATCTATTCAGCTTATAAAAGAGTTGATAATTGAAAAATAAAATAAAATTACAAACTATACTCAAACGCCATATATATAGTTTTATATTATCCTCGCACAATTAAATTTACAATAATATGTTATTATCCAATTAAGGTCGCTATTGGATTTGACAAGTTCTAGTGTTTTTTTTCCTCAATTGATTGATAACATTTTTTGGTTTAAGTACAATCTAATTTTCATTCAACCTAATTCTAATAGTGGAAGTCATACCGTGCAAATGTCTGGTATACTATTACTACCCGATGCAAGATGTTTAGCCACAATTTTAACAATTTTTATTTTACTAAAAATATATTTTTTTCACACACAAAAAATAATATTAGAAAATATTTTTTTGAGAAACAATATTAACAAAAATAATTATTAGGTTAACATACTCTTACAATTTACTTGGGAGGAGTTTTTCTCTTTTCTCTACCAATCATCGAACTCTCAATCTAAGGGTTGACTACACAAGCCAACTCGGAGCGAGTTTCTCTCTTCTCTATACCAATTATAGAACTTCCAATCTAAAAGTTTACTACATAAGCCAACTCTCAAGCCAAAAAGGCTCGAAAAAGATTGGTACTTGAGAGCGAGTTTCTTGTAATTTGTTGTTGGAATTAATTTTTTATAAGCTAAAAAAGAGAACCTTGACATAGAACCCCTGATATATTAGCTTAAGTCACTAAATAGGAGCCTTCATTTTTTTATGTTTTTTGGAACGGAAAAGTAAATTGAATTAAAAGTAAGTATGTACAAGACCTGAGATGGGCCTAGTGGCAGCCCCATTTGGGGAGTTACAAGACTTGGCCCAGTTGAAACTAGCCTAGGATACCCATACGCATAAATCTATAGCCCAAATACACTCTTATCCGGTAGTAGTCTCTATCAATAGAGAAAGACGCAGATATAGCTCCAGCAAACCTTAGAGCCATCTCCAGCTCTAATCAGGCGAACGGGGGAGGTGGGCGAATCATGACTGATGGGAGGACCCATTCCTGCACGATGCGTCTTGCAATTGTAGAGTCACGAAAGGCATGGGAAGTTAATCGATCTCTAATGGCAGAAATGGTAAGATTCAGAACCGAGTTTGCCGACGATGGTGAGCATTGATCGAGCCTTCGGTTACGCTCCTGCCAGATATTATAGACAAGGGAAGCAAGTGCCATTCTGCAAATCAGTGATCGATAGTTCCTGGGCTTGTCCGTCCAGTGAGCTGAACCCCAAATTATGAGCTCATTCCATGAGGGTGGCTGGATATGGACTCCACATCTAAATTTGATGAGATTCCAGAGCAGTTTTGTCACACCCCCAAGTTGAGGTCGGGGGTATATCTGCCCCTTCACTCAACATGCGGTTGACTTAATTTCACAATCCATCAACGGATTTCTAATATTCTGATACAACCTGTTCTCTTATTGTTCTCATACATTCAAAGAGATTACCACCATAATCATTAATGCATATGAAATAATCAACTGATATCCAGAAAACTAAATACAATCAGAATCAGAGTTATCATCAAAACAATCCTTAATTACAACAAATGTTGTCTCAAAACTGAAATAAAATAATATAGTAACTAGGTTCCACCAGAACAATTCTTGCTTGTAATCCTCCTCCTTTATGCTATAGGTGCTGACTTTACACACCTGGAATGTGGGAGAAAAATAAGGGGTAAGCTTTAAAGCCCAGTAAATAATGTTCTAATTAACCGACAATAACCACTATACTTTAGCAGTTAGTACAGTGAATTAATTAATATAACTAATCATTTGGTGCATTAACTTATGAAAAAGAGAGTATTATTAACATACTTTCGTACCTAACAAAAACTAACAAGTTATCCAAGTTTCATCTCCTACCCCAATGCAACCATTTAATCGAACACACGTTCATTTACTCAATTTATGTTCATGGCATACTCTTTACAAATACCACTATATACTATATATCCTGCAATGTGGGAAACAACAATACAACTCAAGCTCTAATAGAGAAACAACAAGTAAGGGACTGTTCAGATCGTAAGATAAATGATGTGGAGGGTCACACACACACTCCAAACTAAAAGAACACACACCACACAACACAAGCAGTATGGAGGGACACATTCCACATCGAAGGGACCCGCACTCCATCGTAATAATAAAAATTATGGAGGGACACACACTCTGTGCCAGAGGGACCCGCAACTCCACGTTAGAGGGACATATACACACTTCATAAAAATATGAGTTATGTGGAGGGACACACACTCTGCGCCAGAGGGACCCACAACTCCACACTGGAGGGACCTATACACACTCCAATAATTTTAACCACCACCATCAACCACACACACACACACACACACTCTCTCCTATGCACGCGTGTCCTATACTATTTTAAATTCTATTTTTAATCTATGAACCTAATCTAGAGAGAGTATTGTATCTAAAAATATGTCATCCTATCTATCTTAGCTACGGATAAAATTTCAGAACCTAACTGTTCATAGATAATTCGTACTTTCGTTTTTGTGCATTAAAACTTACTTTTTCTAACTAGATGAACTAACTAATGTGACTAAATCTAGCCCAAACATATACTCCAATCATATTCTGCCCTCAAAAGACTAATTTGATTTTTCAGGAATTTTCTGGCATTTATCGGTATTTTTTAAGCATTTTTTTCTTTCTAATTTTCTACATTTTTAATCATTTTAAAAATATAAAAAAATATTTTTATATTCCGGGTGGGTCCGAGACTGGGCCCAGAGGTTGGGCTCCGCGAGTGGGATCGGACCAGCCTTTTTTCGATCCCGAAAATTCACTAGAACATGGCCCACGCGCCTCACACGCCAGCAGCGCGTGTGGGCTTGTGCAGCCCTTATTCATCATCTTCCCCATCTATTTTTTTCCACGCACCAGTAGCCTGTTACAGCCCAGCTTGCTGGCAGCTTTTTCCTGTGCTGTTTTCGACCATTTTCGAACCTCATTTGACTTAAAATAAACAACAATCAACTCGCCACATCTTAATCTACCATCTGACACCAAAAACATCAAGAACTGATACCAAACATGACTTTCCCCAATTTCTAAATTTCCTATTGTTTCACCATTAAACCTATATCTCTTCACTTTCAATTACACCAGCGCCACATTCAAATAGTGGGTCATGTTTGCAACTATCACAACCAAACAAAGAAATAAATCCACACGTTTATCATCTACCTTAGACTATATATAAAATTGAATACAATACATATATAAGCATCTATAAACAAAAGCCATGTAGCTTGAATATAACAGTTTAATGAATCTCCAGGTGACCTATCTTCAAATCCCAATCAAATAATCAAATCATGTCCATGGTTTAACTCCTGTGACCTTCCATTCTTATATGAGTGTTATATAAGGTATATACATATCAGCCGCATATACATAGACATATATATCTATCTATATAGTTATACACATACTGCACCTTCCCTAATTTAGCTTTATATAAAACCACACCCATATACATATGCGACAATCTACTCTATTACTGGAGTTTATTAATTCCAACCATATCTCACCATTTAGTCACCATCGTTCCCATTCTCTACCATATTGTTCACTCATCGAAACATAAACTAATCAGATTCCAACACCCAGTTCTATCATATAGCCATTTAAAATGGTGATTATTATTAAATAGATCAACATTAATACGTGATAAATATTAACGTAGTATACCAATCATTGTGAAAAAGATAGAAAAAAACTTACCACTGAGAGATGATTAATCTCTCTTTAATGTCTTACGTTATGCTTCCATTTCTTTCTCCTTTGCTCCTTCTTCCTTTTCAATCTCAGACTATCAACGCATAAACTCTAGTTATGATCTTATTATATTTATATAAAATCACTCCCATAATCGTTGTTTGGTGACTCACATCAGAATAACTCATCCTGTCCTGGAATAAAAATAAACTCTTAATTGAAAGTCGCTTAAATTTATTTCAAGAAGGGTTTTTACCATACTACCCCTATATAAGAATTTTATTTTCGTAATTAAAAATTTGGGTCATTACATTCTACCCTCCTTAAAATAAATTTCGTCATCGAAATTTGTGTACCTTAATTAAAGAGTTGAGGATATTTTTCCACCATTTCTGACTCCAGCTCCCACGTGGCTTCCCTCTCATCTTGATTATTCTATTGCACCTTTACTAAAGGAATCTCCATTCGCCTCAATCATTTTACCATACAGTCCACAATACGATTCGACACTTCAATATATGAAACATTCAAGCGCAGCTCCATTGTGTCTTCTTCAATCACACATGAATCATCTCTGAGGCACTTTCTCAACATAGAGACGTGAAATACGTCATGGACTGCTGACAGGTTGGGGGGTAGAGCTAATCTGTAAGCCACGTGCCCAATTCTTTTGGTTATCTCAAACAGTCCGATGAATCTCGGTGCCAACTTTTCCTTCTGATTTCTAAATCTCATCACCCCCTTCATAGGTGAAATTTTCAATAACACATAGTCTCCCACTTCGAACTCAAGCGATTTTTTTCGCCGATCAGCGTAACTCTTTTGGCGGCTTTGAGCTGGCCGCAGTCGCTCTCGAATTACCATCACCTTCTCTGTGGTCTCCTGCACTATATCTGGTCCCAGCAAGGTGCTATCTCCAACCTCAGCCCAACAAACTGGCGATCGACACGGCCTACCGTATAATGCCTCATAAGGAGCCATACCAATACTCAACTGATAGCTGTTATTATATGCAAACTCGACCAATGGAAGGTGATCCTCCCATGAACCACCAAAATCTAGAATGCAAGCTCGCAACATGTCCTCCAAAATCTGTATGATCCTCTCTGACTGCCTATCTGTCTGTGGGTGGAAAGCAGTACTCAAATCGACAGAAGTTCCCATGGCTCTCTGAAAACTCTTCCAAAACTGTGAGGTAAAACGTGGATCTCTATCTGAAACAATAGAAATTGGAACCCCATGGAGACACACTATTTTATCCACATACAGTTTACTCAGCACCTTCATAGGGTCACTAACTCGAATAGGAAGAAAATGGGTCGTCTTTGTTAAACGATCCACAATGACCCACACTGTATTATGACCTTGCTGAGATCTTGGAAAAAACCAACCACAAAATCCATAGTCACGTGTTCCCATTTCCACTCAGGTATGAACAGTGACTGTAGAGTTCCTCTAGGCTTCTGGTGTTCAGCTTTCACCTTTTGATATATGATACACTTAGACACAAACTCAGCAACGTCTCGCTTCATGCCTTCCCACCAGAACTATCTCTTGAGATTGTGGTACATCTTAGTGCCTCCCGAATGTACTGTATACCTCGAATGGTGTACCTCCTCAAGAATGTCTCTCTTAAGGTCCAGCAGATCTAGAACACACAACCTCCCTCTGAGCCTCACACCTCCATCAGTGCCACGTGTCCACTCCACAATACCCCCATCAATGACAGGCTCAGCCAAACGAGTCTGCAGTCTAACATCACTAGATTATGCCTGAATGATTCTACTAATAAGTAATGGTTATGCAATAAGGCTGCACAAGAGTGTCCCGACGCTCTAAGGCATATATGAAATCGAGAATTCAGCTAAGGTCTTCAGCAACTTCCACTCACCCATCATTATAAAAGCTATCATACCCCTAGGCTTCCGGCTCAATGCATCTGCCACTACATTTGCCTTGCCAGGATGATACTGAATGGTTACGTTAAAATCAGTCAACCGCTCCATCCACCTACGTTGTCTCATATTCAAATCACTCTATGAGAACAAGTAGTCGAGGCTCTTATGATCTGTGAAGAGCTCACACTTCTCACCATACAAGTAATCTCTCCATAACTTTAGTGCTAACACTATAGCTGCCAACTCCAAATCGTGTGTGGGATAATTCTGTTCATGCGCTTTGAGTTATCTGGAAGCATACGCCACCACTTTCCCATTCTGCATCAATACATATCCTAACCCCTGATGTGAAGCATCCGAGTAGACCATGAACCCTTCACCACTGACTAGTATCATAAGTACTGGAGCTGATGTCAACCTAGCCTTCAGCTCATCAAACGATTACTGGCATCGATCATCCCACAAGAACTTCACCCTCTTCCTAGTCAACTGAGTCATTGGAGCGGCAATTCGAGAGAACCCCTCAATAAATCGACCGTAGTAACCCACCAATCCCAAGAAACTACGAATCTCCATCACTGTAGTAAGTTGCGCCCAATTCAATACTGCTTCCACCTTGGCAGGGTCAACCGATACACCCTTGCCTGAAATCACATGCCCCAGAAAACCAACTTACTTTTGCTAGAATTCACACTTCGTAAACTTAGCGTATAATTGATGATCACGCAAAGTTTGAAGTACAATCCTCAAATGATCCTCATGGTCCCACTTAAGAACCAATCTTCTCAGAACTTTCCTAGACATTGTGAAGTTGGAAGGTGCTCACTAGAGTTACCAAAAGTTAACTCTGTCCAAGAAGGTCCTATAAGCTATGTGAATTCCTATGGTCAATGTCTACTTGATTTTAAATTTAAATTAAATTTGGCTTAGGATAGACAAATGCAAGGAGATTTTTAACCTAGGTGGGCAAGGAATTGGTGATGAAATCCAATTCTTATCTTGTTGGGGGTTCGTGCCCTTACTAAAATTTTAATGCAAGAATGCTAAATTAAAATGCATAAACAAAACACACCATAAAAACAAAAATAAAATGAAAAGTGAGTGAGTGTGTGGTCTTTCTTCTTTTTTTTTAAATAGAGAAAAAATATATATATATATAAACTTGAGGAAAGTGTGACCCTAGGGTTATTTCTAAGTTATTCTATCCTAAAGTTCTCATCCATAAGTTATCAACCTACAACAAAAATCTATGTTTTCCTAATCTAAGAAAAGAAAAATATAAATTGACGGAAGAAAAAAAAAGTACTTACTTGGATTCCAAAGTAGTGCCCAAGAACATATGAAAAAGGTAATTTTCAACAATATCACCTATAGAATTCCAGAAGCATCAAGTAAAACAATAATAAAACTAAAACTAAACTAAGAGAAATAATAAAAATAAAATTAATAAAACTAAAACTAAAACTAAACTATAATAATAAAGAAAAAGATTTTTTTTTTGTTTTAAACCTAGAACAGTGAACTAATCAAAAATAAATAAATAAATAAAATTGAAAAGACTTTTCTTTTTCTTTTTGATAATAATAAAAAGAGAAAAAAAAACTAAAATATAACTAGTAGAAGAATTAAATCAATCAAAATTTGATTAGTTTTCTTGTTTGCAATTCCCCGGCAACGGCGCCAAAAACTTAATTGTTGTTTTAAAAATGTAAAATAACTCGCAAGTGTATGAATCTATTGAAGTATAGATCGGCAAGAACGAGGTCGAACCCAAGGGAATGCTTTGAGAAGAAAAACTAATACAAATTTAAATTAATTTAAAACTAATCTAGTTTAAGCAAAAGTTGGTTGATTTGAGAGAAATTAAACTAACATGGAAATAAAATAACACAATTGAAATCAAATAGAGAAAATAACTAAGGTGTCAGATTCCACCACCATTAAATCCATGAAGCTTCTAATATTCATTTATTAATTCCCAGAT
Organism: Cornus controversa; assembly: GCA_026545225.1. Classification (NCBI taxonomy): domain Eukaryota; kingdom Viridiplantae; phylum Streptophyta; class Magnoliopsida; order Cornales; family Cornaceae; genus Cornus; species Cornus controversa. Next base: position 95,357,587 of record CM048846.1, on the reverse strand, counting down.
TTGGAGTAGCAATCAAGAAATCAATCTATTGCTTACTCAAGATTTAACAATAAAGCACTATGAAAAATATATTAAAAAGGTAGATTTTCCTTCGCTTTACTAGTGTAAAATTCTAAGTATCTTATGTATCCAATTTAATGAAAAATATAAGATCAAAGATTATCACTTTTAAGAAATACAAACTCAAGCTTAGATTAATTATAATACTTTCTAACTACCACATATACATGATATAGATGGTGAAAGAACTATAAAATAATTAATCACAAGAAGCGAAAATCATAAGCAATTAAATCATGCACAAGGGAATCAATTAATGAACAAAAAAACTTCACTTCATTAATGGAGGTTTCCTCCTCAACCCTAGTGGAGGAGTTTAGTTACACATGGTAGAAGAAGAAGATAATAAAATAATAAAAGACATAATGAATAAATAAAATTCGGATTGTCTCTGTCTTTTCTGCCTTGGCCTCCACTTCTTTTTCTCCTCCTCAAAACAGCCTCCAATTCACCACTTTATACCCCAAGAGAATACATAAAGTTCTAATCTAATTAGGAGATAAAGTCCTAATCCAATTAGGAGATAATTAGGGTTTTTCCGCAGTCCTAAATAGGTAGATTTTTCTACTAACGTTCGGCTCAAGTTTTGACCCAGTAGAAGTCCGATTCATGAAATTTACGTGAAATACAAAAGTGTCTAGAATCGAATTTCATTCAACTTACCTAAGAATTAAGTCGAATTGATGCTCTAAAATAAGACTTTCAGTCCACTTTCCAAAACGGGATTAAAACTGGATTAAGTGTAGAATTGGGCTTCAGGCCCGTAATCTTCTTAAGCAGTTATAATTCTCTTGAACCTCTTCCTTGGACTGATTTGAGTTAAAATATGGAATTGAATGGACCCATTAGATGTCGGCTTCATATAACCTTCTTGGATATCATCTTTAAAAGCCCAAAATTATGATTTTAACTGAAATAATCATTAAAGCCCTGAAAAAGACAGAAATCACAAAAATAGAGTAAAATCACATATAAACTATCACTAAGAGAATAAAATATGCAAATTAAGAGATTAGAATGCGTAACATTCAACGCTGATCAATTGTCTTCAATTTGCCTTCCTCCTACAAAGGCAGATTGTGTGTGGTCAATAATGTGGGACAGGATAGGTTTTGAGTTTTTCTGATAAGAGTTTAGCAATGCCCTTCTAGATGGTAGTGCAGCAGGATAGGCATTGGCGAAGCCAGTGTGTGCCCGGGGGGGCATATGCCCCCCCCTGAAATTTTTTTTTTTTTACTACTATATATATATATTTTTTGTAACTCTCAAAAAGCCCCCCTCAATTTTTATTTTGCTCTAATAAATTAGTAATGATAAAGATTCAAGAGAAGTTATTGGTCATTTAGTCTTGTAATGTGTTAAAAAATAAAAACACTGCCCAATTATGAAAATACAAGAGACAAGTAATAAAACATGTATATATGAATATTTGAATTTTCTTTATATTTCAATAATCCGTAACATTTCCGTCCTAGGTCAAAACATAGTGAAAGTTATACTCAAATGGAAGCTCTCGAAATTCTCTATTCGATGGATTTCATTTCATCAAAAGATTTTATCTATAATGAGAGTTATGAGACTTGAAGTGAGATGAAGGAAGAAAAATATATATATACATTCACTTGTGTGTTATAAGTTGAGGAATAGTGAAAAATGGGTGTATTGTGTGTAATTATTTTTTAAAATTTATTTTATATATTCTTTTTAAACTTGAAAATTGATAACTAATTGGCAAAACTTGAGCCTAAATTGAGTACTTCGAAGTCGTCTTTTCAATTAAAATAGTTTCCGGAACAAATTCTAAGTGCATAGAGCTTAGTTATTTAAATCTTGAGAAAAATGAATTTCTTTTATTTGAAGGAAAAAAAATAATTTGACCAAGTTTCAAGGGCATTGACAATTGAGTTTCGACTTTTAATTTAATTCTTTTTATCACACCGAGTTTGAAAATTCGGGGTGTGACAACGTGGTATCAAAGCGTAGTTAAACCTTTTAACTTTTGAAGAAAAAAAAACCTCCAAAATTAACAATAACTCATTCTCTCTATTCATGATTTTACTCCAATGGCCTCTTCATGACTGCGCTACATCTTCCTCTATGAGTTTGCAAATGAGAGATAAAGAGAGCAAATCGACCTTCTGTAATTATATTTCTCTGTCACCAACTTACTGCAAGCTTGATTATTCGTTTCTTTTGCAGTAAAATACATTTATTTTTCATAGAATATGAAAATCCTAAATGGCTAGATGTAAATCTTTCTTTACATTTATTTTTTTTAAGCTTTGATACGTTAAATCTCTAAGGATTCTATTTCTAATTTTCTTTCAATAACATCAAATTACGTTGCCCCTGTTCCATTATATTGGTTTTTCGTTTCCTCGTTGATAATCAATATATCTAACAAAGAAACAAAATTGACTAAATTCATTTTTTTAGGTACAATTTTTGTTATGCAAATTTGTTAAACCTGTCAAATGGTTTGGATACAATAGATTAAGAATATTATTACTACTTATTGAAAAAATAGTGATTTTGTTGTGTTTTTTCATTTTTGTTGGTCTTTTACGTGAAATTTTATATTTGTCATTGTTTTTTTTCTTTACCAAAATACATTACGCCCCCCTAAATTGAAATTCTGGCTCCGCCCCTGAGGATAGGCCAAGCTTTCTTAAAAAAGAAAGCATTATAATTATCAGGTCCGGGAGCTTTGTCACTGTTAAGTGAGAAATGTAGAGCAGAATTTCTTCATCAGATGAGATGGAGGAAAGACTTTGAATGAAATGAGATGGGGCAGAGGATTGGATCGATGAAAGGAAGGATGTGCTCCTTGCCAGGGTAAAAATGAGGGCAAGGTACGTAGTTACAATGTGAGAGATCTCATCTTTGATGTCATCTTCGTTATTCGATCAGTTGAGCACCCCTAGCCAAGACAATGGAAACAATCATTCTTCTATTGTTCCTAGAAGTGACAGCTTTAAAAAAGTAGGAAGTGTTTGAGTCTCCACACTTGAGCCAATTTATCCTGGCTTTCTGCTTAAGAAGTTTGCTCTTCGATATCAGAAAGTGAGGAATAGACTACAAGCAAATTCTTCTCTTGATCTCTGAGTGTTTGGTCCATAGGGTTCAGATCCAGTGCCATCTGACATGCATGCAAGTTAGTTCTGGCCGCTTCAACTTTCTGTGAGATATCTCTAAATTTTTTACTTTTTTAGTATAAATGTTTCTAAGAGGCTGCTTAAGAGCTTTCAGTTTAGAAACAACCTGGAACATGAGGAATCGAGGAATGGTGGTGGTACAACCTTCTTCAACCAGGGCATTAAACTGATCATGGAACTCCACCAGTTGAATGCCTTTTAGGCTGGGGATCACCCAATGTGATGATCATTGGGCTTTCCTTTTAGACTGTGGATATATCACCCAATGTGATGATCATTGGGTTATGGTCTGAGGTACCTTGCGGGAGGAAGGCGCAGTGAGAGAGAAGAAAGGAAAGGAAAGACGCTATTAATTGTCGATGAGCACTCTATCTAGCTTTCTTGAGATGTTTGTCGCAACACTGCTTTTGTTGTTCCATGAATAGAAGATGCCAGAGAATCGCAGGTCATCACTCTTGATAGTTAGCCAACAACATTCAATAATGAAGAAAGAACTGGACAGATCCAGGCGACCAGAGTGATCGATCAGCTGCTTGATTAGCTTAAGGTGCAGTTTCGCAGGTTTGTGAAGACATATTCTCATTGGTCAGTTTTCCGAGCTGAGCCAACTGATTCAGTGGTATCCACTTTTGTAGATATCTGTAAAAGAAATTGCACTTAAATTTCTTATGAACTCATAACTATTCTTATAAATGTACATTTCGTGAACCTTTGCTCTTACCAAATATGGTTTTTAATTGGGTAATGTGTCATTATGATTGGATGTTGAATGCTTAAAAAGTTTCATTCCTTTCAAGCCTGTTTGTCCAAATGATAGAGTTACTTTTTTTTGAAAAATATAAAAAACTCCAAAAAAAATTCTTCATTGTAAAAAATTTCGTAGAAGTATTCCCATATTCTAAGCCCATATGTGAAATAATTGTTGGCTAGCTCCCGTTTAAGAAATGTTGATTCGACAGTTGCCCTAATACCTAATTGATACTGAAGCTGAGGTACCAGAAAGTGACACTAGAACGATGTCCTATGGTGTATAAAATGAAAGTGTGAACAAAGACACAGCCTCTAGAAAAGTCTCTCTCTCTCTCTCCCCCCCCCCCCCCCCCCCCCCCCCCCCCCGGGTTTGAGTGCAATGCTCCAGTGGCTTATGATGGTGGTAATATATGGTCTGTAAGCTATGGTGTTTGCAATGATGTTGATGTTAATGGTGGATCGGTATAGAGAAGTGGGGTAAAGATTGAGGACCCAACATGGTGACTAATGGAATGATTCTTGATACAACAATGCAGCTTTTGGTATAAGACGTTTATAAATGAATGGGCATTTAAGTTTCTTTGTCGGAATTTTATCTCATGTAAGAATATTGTTGCAACTTTTTTCGACTGAATAATATTTTTGAACGGTCTTTTGGCACCTTTTCTCTTTTTGGACATTTCACGTTTGCAAGCTTTCGGTAACTATTTTTCTTCACTGAGTTTCCATGGCAATGACATGGATTCAAGTTAACAAAACATATTTGATTGTCAACGTGAATAACATACAAACATTTTGAAGTTAACTTTAAATTTGTAACTCTAATCAACTTACTTAACTGTTAAATTTTATACATATAAGTTAGGAAGCACAAATACTCTGAAAAATCTGACGTGGTCGTATCGGACATGTATCCGTGTCCGATATTTCGAAAAGTATTTCATTTTTTTAAATTATTTTTTGAATATCAAATAGGTTGGAATACACGAGGGATACAGTCGAAATACGCCAGAATATGTTAAGGATACGTCTGGGATATATTTAGAATACTTTTCAAGGCAAATTTGTAATTTTTTGTTCTATAAAATGGAGTTGAGATTGTAATATTAAAAACTTTATAGGCTAGAAAATAAGAATCATTTTATAATAAAAATATATATTTTTAAAACTCTCAAGTAAGTGAGTCATAGTAAAGAATATTAGAAAAGATAAAAAAAATTTAAATTTTAACTTCATATATTTTGTATAATTGCTTTAAGTATATTTATTGTATGGTAAAAGAATAAAACTTAATATTTTATATATAATATTTTATTTTTATTTATTTGACGTATTATTTCCGTATCATAATAATATGATGAGAGAACTCTGACGATGAATTCGCTCTCTCATTATTGGACGGAGTATATGGCGTGACCTGACACTAGATCCAACGAATTAGGAGGTGAGCTCAAGTCCTCGTCATAGCATTTTCGTAATTTAAATGAGTACAGTAGGCTCCCCAAACAACTTCTCATTCTCCACTAATCAGATATCTTTATAACTTTATTTGACCGGTGTTCCCCATTTCCAACCAATTATAAAATTAAATTAATTTACTCAAGTAATTAATCTGTGAAGAGGTGATGAGTGAATATAAAAATACGAGCACTACACTGATTATTTAAAAATAATGTGGCTCAAGCGTTTATAAAATTTTATCAAAATGTGAATTGTTACTTTTTTTTAATCATTTTCTCATTCATATAAATTAAAATCTTTAACACCTTAAAACTATTAGGGCTCATAACCTTCAACAACAGGTTCATTGTCCGTCAAAAATGAAAACCAACTCCCTTAAGCAAAAGTAGAAGGAATTTTGTAGCATCAAATTTAATGCAATATTGCCGGACTTAATAGTATAACTCAAATTCTTTCAATAAAATAGAGCATAAAAGCTTATACAAAAATTAATATATAAAAAAATACTTTAGAAGTACTCGTATTAATTATTACAGATTCACTTTTTAATGACAATTAGTTTGAGAATCTGTTGTTAGCCTAATATCTAGAAAAATAAAAAATAAAAATGATAGCGGAATGTATGAGGCTTTCATTATTGTGGCGTTTAGAGAGAATTAAATATACGTACACAGTCTTATCATCTTTATCTCCACACGTAGAGAGGTTGTTTTTCATTTTAAACTCATGACCTCTAAATCACAATAAAACAACATTACTATTGTATCAAGCCTCAAGCCCACCCTCAAGAAATGAAAAATAAGGAGAATACAAAATTTAACTCAAACAAATCAAGATTTTTTAGCTAACAATTAAAAGACAAATATCAATCGATATGAAGAAAGCAGCGGGTATCATTGTTAATAGAAAGAAGAACAACTTAATCAGTTAACCAAATTAGTTAACGGTAAGCCCGTGACTCACATATCACAGGCATGTCTGTTCCACCGAGACAATATCTTCTTACCCTTATGCTATGTTTGGTACGCAACAATGAAATGAAATGAACATTCTATTAAAATGAGAATGGAATGGAATGGTCATTCTCATTCTATTGTTTGGTTTTAAACATGAAATGATCTAGGAATGAAAAATTTAATTTTTTAATATTTATTAGGAATGCAATGACCATTTCATAGGTTGAGTAATGAAATGAATTTTCATTCTTTTTCATTTCCAATGAATGACACGGAATCATCATTTTCACTTTAATTTTTCTTACCAAACAAATGAATGGATCCAAAAAAATAATATTAACATTCCATTCTATTCCATTGTTGTATACCAAACACATCATTAATTCCTCTCAAATAGCGGGTTCCAAGACATTTCTGCTCCACCAGTCAGCATACACGCTTGGTCTTCATACATCATGATTAAAAGCTAGCCAGGTCAAGGACTAGCTTAAAACTGATGATCATAGATCTGCTAGTCTTTCTCTATGCTTGTCCATATCTAAAGCCTTTGGCCCATTGATGTCCATCGTCTGTTTATAATGTTATGCCAGGACTAGCTGTTGTTTCCACTTCGGTTTGGAGGTAAAATCGTAAAAGCATATGTTCAAACATTTCAAATTGTTATATTTTAACACAAACAGGGACAAAGTAATTTGGAGATTACCTCCTCCCTAACTATCATATTTTTAATCGTGAGAAAGATAACAAAGTTCTTACTATGTAGATCCATATAGAGACAGATCGCCAAGCTGGCAGTTCAATCGTGTGTGTCATAGGGTTGAGCCGTGAGATTATAAAACGAATCGGATATTATATTATTGAATAACTGATTTCTCCAAGATAATGGACCTAGGAAGTTGCCACGGGCCTAAATTTTTCACGCGCGATAGTCTTCGATACCTGCGTCAGAGTTCAGCTTTACACGTCATGCCTTGTCATTGATCACATGTTGTAATTCTTATTAGGTATGTCTTGAATTTCAAGTAATTGTAATCTTTGTCCAACGAAAAATTGGATTTGAAAACTATATAAATAAATGTTAGGTTGAGAAGAGAAGTAGAGAAGAAAAATGTGAAGAAAAAAAGAGAGAATTAGAAGAGAGTTAAGTTAAATTTGTGTGAGAGAAAGAAAAGGGTGTGTAATCTTTATATTGAAATAAAGACGGTCGTTCTTCGCCCGTGGATTAAGCAATTTGTTAAACTACGTAAATCTCGTCTTGTTTGTATGTGTGTGTGTTTGTTTGTGTTTACTTCCGCTATGCCGAAAGAATGGGAATTAATTGTGGTGACCTGTATGGATGGCGCAAGACACTGAGCGAATTACCACACTGGTAGATTACAGGTTGTTCAATCCCACATTGATTGGATGTAGAATGAGAAAGTGTTATATGTATATTCACTACCTTCTATGACATAACGTGTTTTAAAGTCGTGAACCCACCAAAACTCTACATTTTATATTGTAGTGGCTATAAAAAATACAATTTAGTAAAATCATAAAATATAAGAATTAATCACTATATATTAATATTTGTAATTTATTTATTTTACGAATAAAACAACATAACCAAGTAAATATAAGTTATAACAATAATCATAAAGTCTAAAATAAGGCATTCATTTAAAATAAAGTGAACATTATGTAAAACTATGTTTCAATCACAATATAAAGTATAACAATAAATGAAATATAAATAAATAACACCTACTAAATTTCTATTATCTCCTCCCAAATGCTTAAGTATCTACTTACTTACTTCTAATTTCCACGACAAAATAGAAATATACATAAATATGTCATTTCAAAATTAAAGAACTCATGGACGAGGTCTATTATTGACTTGCTTGTTCATTTTCAAGCCAATAGCGAATCTCCAAGTGCCATGAATATTTATTGTTTTTCCTTTTCTTCAAATGTCCTACAAGCAAACATGTAAAGAGCAAACATGTAAAGTGAGCTTTCCGTTAGTACTTTCAGGTTTTTTGCAATCACCGATGGTCCAAAAACTTTCAGGTTTTTGGTTCAACTATTTAAAAAAGAAACACATTAATCAATAATTAGCTAATATAAAATCTTACGAATGAGTGGACAAAATAGATATTTAAGATATACTTCAAGTAGTTCAACCACCCTTAATAGGATTTATATAAAAATATTGTTGAATTATGTTATCAATAAGAAATTCTCCTCCATTTCAACTAATATCATATCTTCCATTCACCCTTAATAGGATTTATAAAAAAATATTGTTGAATTATGTTTTGATCAAATGTTAAAAGGAAATAAGAAAGGAACGGTTGTCATAAAATATGATTTGGAATAATGTAATTGCAGTGTGAAATTTTTTATCATATTCCAAAATTTAGGTGTCCATTTGGGTTGCGTAGTTAGATTAGGTTAATTTCAACATCAAATGATAATTATCTTACTACTTCTACAGTGACGCTAAGCAACAAGTTGTATATTTTAAAGAGTTTGCCCACTAGGGATAAGAAATGCAGGAATTAAAGCTTCTGTTGCTTTAGAGCATTGTAGACAACAAAAAAATGATTGTTGTGTTCAACAAAAAAGAGCATTGTAGGCAACAAAAAAATGGTTGTTGTGTTCAACAAAGACCTCTTGAGTTGGTATCTAATTACCCTCAAACTCAGAGAAACTATAGAAGCTGGAATTCCAAACTCACAAACCAGTCATAATAAAAGTTAAGAGACCTCAGAAGAAAAAGAGAAGCAAAAGCTAAATCAAGAAGCTGGTACCCCCAACTTCCTTTAAACGCTCTTTTGCTCTTTTAAACTCCGAATCTCTTCCGCCTTACCAATCCAAACACTCTCCAAAACGACTTTTGAGTTTGAAAAGTCGAAAGCCGCTTTTCAAAAATCAATCCAAACAAAACCTTAATCTAGAAAAAGAGCAGTCATAATAAAAGTTAAGAGACCATAGAATTAATCTAGAAAAAAAAAAGACAGTCAGGGCCACCTTTCATCTACTCCTCTGTATGACCATTCCTGTTAATGGTGAGATGCACATAAGTATCGTCATCTTTTGGCAGTTTGACTAAAAACTCCGCAGCAATTCTTGCCATGCTACTTATAATTTTATCCTCGAGCTGTCCATATTTATACGCAAGTATGTACTTCTTGTCCCCCATGTCCTCCATCTCTGCCGGGATCCACTCTTTAATTTTAGCCAATGCACTCACATCAGCTAGTCCCATTAATGTGATTTTTCGAACCACTTTTTTAAATTTTAAAAACTCTTCAATGAAACTCTTTCTGGTTGTTTCCTTTAATGCTTCAAAACTTTCATTTTCCTCTTCATATGCTGCCACCAAAGTTATCACCATTTCCAAATCCTGGGTTAGGTTGTCAACTACACTTTGGACGCCTAATCTTTCTTCTCTCTTCTCCTTCCTCGATTCCTTCTTCTCCTTCCTCTTTGATTCCTTCTTCCGCCCCCTCTTCAATTCAACGATCTGCCCATCGAATGTAACGATCTCCTCATCAAGTGTAACAATTTGCTCATCAAATTGAGCCAATACATTCCGCTCATTTGCAAGCTTATCTTGAAGCTGTGTAACAACTTCTTGCTGCTCCATTAATTTTTTATCTAATTCGAGGGAGAGAAGGTCCAAGTGGTCATATTCCTCTGCGAGTTCTCTTATAGTACTCCATGTTGACATTATTTCCCTATAAGAAATAAGAAATACAAAAAAAACCTAAACATCAGTGGGTATATATATATATATATTAAAAAACATATACAAGCCATTGCAGAACAAGGCAACAAGCAAAACCAAGCTCATAGATAGCTTCAATTTCTTTTTTGTACTTAATTAGATAGATATATTATATAGGAATATGTAGCAAGAGTATTTACTGAAGTTCAATTCAATAGCACAATAGATTGCATGCGTAACAAAAAAAAAAAAATTTAAGAAACATTGAATCACACACCCACATATCAAATTTCTTTCTCACTCATTTAAGATTTAGAAGGGTAAATTTAAATAGTTACTTATATATATATATATATATATATATATATACACACACACACATATATATACCATTTAAATATTGGCATTATCTTCATTTTTGTGATTCAAATAGATAAGGATTCATAACAAAATATGCTTGTCAGAATATCGTTTGTTCAAGGATAAATTTTAAGTGTCTTAGGTGATTTGCATGCAACAGTGCCTTTATGATAACTATCAGTCATCTATCAAAGAACAGAATAGATGACACATCCGAAGTACATCATGGTCATTTCTAAGGCCTGATTGTATTTCTCAATTAGTATATTTTTATGGTTGATCTTTTTTTATTTTTGTTCAGAGTTGATAACATCTGCTGAATTTTTAGGGGTTCTTTCTTCTTTAAAGTACCTTTAGCTAATCATTTTTTTATTTTGTTTCAATAAAGCACCACATTCAGGAGAAAAAAAACAAATTCATACATATAAAATCAGAACTCAACGGAAACAATATATAGTTCACCAAACCTAAAAAGATTTAGGAATGATAACGAAATGAGAGAAATAATGGGCAAACTGCCCAAAACAAATTAGGCCCAAAAAAGGGGATAAACTCAGTAGTAAATACAATGGAGTTTACTACGAACTAATATTTCCGTAGAAAATAACAAATTATTTACTACAATACTATTTCCATCTAACAATATATTAATGGAAAAAAATAGAGTAAAGGTGACAGACTACAAAATTCGTGGTGAGGCTTGTAGCCATCAAAGTGCGGGGCCAAAGATGCTAACTTAGTTTATAGGCCTAGTTAAGGAGATGATGACCATCAAGGTCTGGGGCCATGCTTTAGAATCTTTATACTGTTGTGTGGTTCTTTGCACAGAAAATTTATAGAAAGAAAAGGACTGTCATCATCCAAGATTTTTGGGCTGCAGACCATTGCCACGCATGCAGAGAATTTGTTTTGTGCATTCAAAAATGTAACTGCTAATGAAAAGGGAAATCCCTTATTTGTATTCATTAGTAACAAAACATAAGTAACCAAATAACCGAACATGGTAAATAACAACATAAACAATCAATACTAAATAACAACATAAGCCCACTGCTACTCATCTTACTGTAAATCCAATACTAATAAAACAATCAATTAACAACGTAATCGAGTAAGCCAAAAAGTACTCTAAAAACTTGACAATAGTAGCCAACAATATGAAACCCTTCAGTCTCGATAAGAAAAGAAAACACGGACCTAATTAGATTGAAACAGTAACATCATACAAACAGGAAAAAAGAAATACAAACAAAAAAGAAGTCAAATCTGTGACAGGTCATTTATTTACACCCATAGAATCTGAGAAGCCCCTTTAACTTCTCCAATGCTTCTTATTCTGTGTTCAATCAACCCATTACAAAAACGAAAAAAAAAAAAGTATATTTTTTAAAAAATTACTGTTCTTGTTGTGTGGTGAATAGAAGAGGCCATAAATTTCTTTCTTATTACAATTTAGTTCAAATTAAAGATGATAGAAAAAATGTTAATGAAACATTTTTTTTAACTCATTTATCCAAAAACAGAAAAGTGAACCAACTGGTCTGAACGAGGATGATTTGGCGTGTTTTAGATAAATTCTACAACATGTACATAAGCTAGCTTTTTATTAATCTTTTTTTCATTATTCTTCACTATTTCATAATCAATGATGGAACTTCTTTTCTGTTCTCTTTATTTCTCTTCCTATTGTTGTCCTATTTTCTAGTAATTTGGCTTTCAAACTCTTCTCAGCAATTTTCTTGGTTATGCAAAGAGGGAAACAAAAAATTTGACTATGGTATCTAAATGTGTTATCATTAGTTTTTGGGTTTTACTTTTCTAATTTTAACAAGTTTTGGTGCTAAGTTTTGTATTTCTATGGTGCACTTGTGTGAACTGAGAAGAAAGTCAAGTAAGCCTTGTAACCGAAACTGATACAAAAGTAATCCTAGCCCACAATGTATGTCATGGTTAGCTGGTTTCTATGAAATGCACCCTCTCTCATGTTGATCAGCCCCACTTTTTTTAAAAATAAAAGTTAAAAAAATCATACTCTACTGCAATTCTCCTGTTTGGTTTTGAGCCAACCTCCAGTTTTACCTATTTAAGCTCACCAGAACAAACTTACCAGTTTGCAACCATAGTACAAATTGCAGAGGAATTTGGCTTTACGTGTTTCCACTCAAACCAAATTTATTGGTACAGACCATCTGAACATTTTAGAAGTTTCCTATACACCCACTTGCAACAGAGGACTTTGGCTTAACTTATGACAAGCTAAGGAGATCAACTCCCAAAGAGACAAACAAAATACACTTGCCACAGAACAAACCCAGAGTCCACGCAACAAATTCCAAAAACACCAGTAAACGAAAAGATCAAACCTGCAAGCAAGTACAAACACCCGAAGTAAACTAACTAAACTACCGATAGTGGCAGCAGCCAAAAAACTAAAGCAGGTCATAACTACCAGAGGACTAGAACACCAGTAGGGATGGCAAGAGCAGACAACACCATGCACAAGCTCTAAACATTTGAGAGGCGTTGAAATTGAAAACTTAGTGTATGAATGTGAAGAGAAAGAGAACGAAGATAACTTATGAGGCTTCCTCCCAACTAACATAGCCAACTTCAGCAGATATAGTGTTTGACACACCCAACTAATATATATAAAATTTCTAATATACATACAAAATATATATATATTGGACGGGCCGGGCCAAGATGGGGGGCACAGACCCCTAGCCTACATTGGCCCTGTCCCTGCACCTCTTAGTATAATGTGTGTAAAAAAACCTAACATCCTCTCTTTCTCTCTTGTTCCCAATTTTTTATGTTTAGTTTGGTAATCGACCTACGGAAGCATCGTGGAGTAACAGGACGGTGTGCTATGTGCTCCATTCATCAAGGGAGACGAGATTAGGGGTGGGCTACTGGTATTGGCCTATTGTCAAGACTTTTATCAAGCTATAATCATAAAGAAAAAAAAAAAGAAAAAAAGAAAAAAGAAATTAGAAGTGAAAAAAAACATACAAGAAGCAATGATCCAACTGTGATCTGGTGATTCTGCTTGCAAGTCTCAAGTCCCTGTCCTGCACTCATAAAGCAACAACTTTAAGACCTTTACAACCTTAAGCTTTTTTGACCAATATTTCTATTTCATTTTCATTGTCCTTGGTTCAACACCTAACACCTTCAAAATATTTTGCCTTCTCTCTTGGCCAACCATGCATTTGCTTTTTACTAATTCATGGCTCTTGGTTCAACATCAAAGAATGGGGATAGATTTGTTGAAAGCAATTGTTTAACTACATTATACTGTGACTTTTGAGCAATCTTCGAGTGTTTCCGATTCCTAACAACCCCAATTATTAATGAATTCCAGGCTTCTTTTCTCACCAGAGCTCTAACAATTCAAATTACTAACTCAACTCGGATTAGGACCAAACAGGAATTGGCTCATGCAATGACAATCTGATGATAGATTTGATATGGTTTAATGTGTACCTACCAAGGCATCACCATCACCAAAAAAAAATCCATTTCTCCCCAGGTCAAGAATTCATCTTCCATGCCTTCATATGCAAAAGACTGTCAAACCAAATAACTCATCTAACTTTAGTCCGAAATCCAAGCATTTCTTGTCCACTGTCCAATTTTTCTATCCTATGAAATTATACACTAAAAGTGAAAAGAGTCATTCTTAATTCTGGCTACAGGAGCATCAAAACCAAATTATTGGGTGACTAAGAATGATATTAACTCATACCTAGCTGTGGAGGTGCTACCTATTAATAGCAAGGGGAGAAAGGTACTTGATAGATGGTGTTGAACATTGAAAACTGAGTCTTTAGAGAATTTTATAGTTCTCTTTATATGAGCCTTGAAAATGCAGAAACCTCCACTCAACTGAGCCTTGACAATCCAACCAAAATGGGTCTAAATAAGCCACCCACGACCCCTCTTTTCATTGTAACTTCTTTGTTCTTGGTTATAATGTTGGAGCGGGGAGTGTCTTTCCATGAGTTGATGTGTGAGTTCCTTACGCATAGCTTATCCCTTAGCTAAAAGAAAATATTACAATATATATATATATATATATATATATGAAGCACTTTGTCGGCCAACTAACTAGCATTAGGACAAAAAAAGAATAATGAAAAAAGAAGTAATAAAGCGCTGATGTAACCTCTATTGCATTAACTTGGAAAAGAATACCAAAAGAAAATCATTGATTAGATTGAGAATAACAGTTAGGTAATATAAAGCCTAATTATTAACTTTCAGAAAAGAAAAAAAAATAAATAAAAAAAGACAACATATTCCTTTCCAAGCAATATTAAGTAAAACTTGGGGAAAATGTTGAAATCCCCAACTAAATAGTCCAAGTAAAGCTTGAGTTGAGGGACATTGTCCAAGTCAAACAAAGCTATATTCAGAGCAAGTTCTAATTTCAGTGCACACAGATAAAGAGAGAGAGAAAGAGAGAGCATGGCATTTTCAAAGGTCCGTATGCTACTCAATGACCCTGACAAAATAGAAGTAGGAAGTAGGATCGGTGTTATTTTTCAAAGAGGTATGCTCAGTCTCATATGCCCTTACAAAATACAAGTAAAAATAAACAAAATTGTGAAATTAGATGATTCAACTAGTTCAAAGGGGGATATAACAACTTTCTGTGTATTTACAAAAGAATAAAGACACATTTTATGTCTAGACTCTAGATAATGAAGTAAAGAGAACTTACTCCAGAGAATTTTGGGGAAGGAACAAAGTGGAACAAAGTAACCTGTAAAAGTAAAACATTCTAAATTTCTACTTGTCTAATCGCTAGAATATCTCTGTACTAATCCTCAAAACTTTCTACTTGGTGACTCTTATGATTATCAAGAATTGCACCTCCAGTCAACAGGTTCTTATTCTAACGGAAAAATCAGCCTTGTAATCAATTTTTTATATATATAAAATCAGGCTTGTAATCTAACTAAGAAACCAAATTAAACCCCAAAAGACTAACTAAGAAACCAAATTAAACCTCAAAATAATCAATACACCATTCAATTACAAAGCTATCAACAAAAATGATTTAGAAGATAGATAGAAAAACGCATGCAGGTGTATTTCATGATACAACCAAACAGAGAAAGCACTAGAAAATTCACACCTGATCACTTAATCGAACACAGAGAGCTTCGGAAACTCAATCAATCACCTAATCCAGAAGTCAATCGATGCCTTCTTAATCAATCACCTAGTCCAGAAGTTACAGATCTATCATATAAATATTACACACACAAAACACACACATGCACAGATCTATCATACACATATTACACACACGCATCTAAAACTAAATTTTCATCAAAAGAAATTTCATACAAAATTATAAAAAGTAGAAATACCTAGAAAATCACCGATCTCGTCAAAGCCACTGCTCCGATCTCGCTAAAGCCATCGTCACCATCCTCCTCTGCCACGAGAGAGAGAGCAAACACAAAATACAGATCGGCAGACTTGAGTTGGGACTTAGGATGTAGAGAGAGGAGTACGGGCCGTGCAGCTAGGGTAAAGAGTAATTGAGTGATTAAAGAATATATATAGATGGGCTTCAGAACATGGGCTTAGGTTGGAGCTAGGTTAATTCTCTTGGACGAAGTCCATTTTATTTTAAAAAGTTTTGTAATGCATTTTAATGATTCGATTGGACTGGGTTAAAGTTATAAGTTTAAAAGAATATGATGATTATTTTCGTTGGTTCTAAACAAACTATCCGTAATATCTTCAAATTTTTTGCACTTCCAATACCGCTGGTCAAAAACCGTCGAAAAAAAATAAATATGTTGTAATGTTTAATTGTAGTATAACACTTAATTGATTATGGTTAAATATCACTCACATTCTCTCAGATTTAATGTATTGACATGTGAATATAATTTTATAAATTTTTGTCATCAACATCTCCTGTGAGTTTTTCATTTGTTTAATATGTGAAATATCTAAATGTTCTTTAATTATTTAAATATATTTTAAAATAAAAATATCATAATAGAAAAGTAACCACAATACCCTTCATGATAATATGCATTGATAACTAATTTTTTATATTATGTTAATATTATTATTTTTGAAAATAAATAATTATATATATTATAGTGTATATATAGATGAATATTATTATTTACGAAAATAAATAATTATATATATTTGGTTATATATATTATAGTGTATATATATATAGATGAAGAGAGAAAAGGAAAGAAATTTAATTATTAATTTTTTACCGATAAAAATAACAATTTAAAAACAATGAAGATCTTTTTAAAAAAACACTTCATTTTTTTTAAAAAAATTTTACTTGGCCACGAAATGATAATAAAACAATAATATTTTGTATATAATTAAATTAATATTTTTAAAAATATATATAAAAAGAATAAAATTTCTATTGGTGAAAATATTAAGAAATTAAGTAATGTCAAATGTCTTTTTTTAACAATGAAGATTTTTTTTTTTGCTTGGCCACAAAACGATAATAAAACAAGAATAATTTATTTATAATTAAATTAATATTTTTTAAAAAGTATATAAAATAATAAAATTGCTATTGTTGAAAATATTAAAAAATTATGTAGAAGAGTAAAATTGGAAACTTAAAATGTGTTTTTAATTCAAAAGGGTTGACTTGCACATTTTCAAAATTACAGGTGCAAAGTGAACATGAAAGAATTTTTTGCACATTTTTTAAACTAGAGGGGAGTTTTATACACTTTATCCGCACTCTCAAAAGAAATTCATCATCTAACGGTCAAAAATGTTTAAAAAACCTATCTGACGGTTCAAAATATCTATGTTTATCTACAGTCTAAAATTACTCTTCCTATCTTCAATCAACGGTCATGATTCACTACCACGTAAATTCAAATTTAAACATCTCCCTCGTTTTTTCTCTACCTCTCACATAATACACATCCACCTACCACTCGCTCCATTTCTTTCCAGCCAACATACTCCACTCCACGACCAAAACTACATCCCAGTCGATCAACTTCACCATCACCACCCCATTTTTTTGCCGGAGCTCCATCCAAGAAGACCCACTTCTATCTACTTCCCTCTCACTCATTCTCTCTGTGTGCATGGTTTGGGGTGGAGCATGGTTGTGCTCACACTAAAAACTGGACGTCTGCTTTATTTCACAACTTACAAAATGAAGAAAACCCAACAGTGGAGCATGGCTGTGGTGGGCCTTGGTGGTGCGGCAGTGAAGCATGGCTGAGAGACCCATCATCTCAGCCACCATTTGGAGCATTGCTGTAGCCAAAACTACACCATCACAGCCCTCAATACACCACCATTTTCTGTCGGAGCTTCGCCCTAGAAGAGCCACTTCCATCGTCATCCCAGCCGACTTCACCATCACCACCGAGAAGAGCCACAAGCACTCACCTCTTCACTATCGAAAATTCACTTCCACCTTCCATCTTAACCATTCGGTACCATGCACTGTCCACCATTTTCGCCATCATCACCACCATTCCAAGCACAACCATGAGCATCCATTTCCACCTAACGGTCACCGTGCATGGCCATGCACGGTGGTTGATGGAGGTTGGAGTTGGGTCTTCTCAGATTCAATGGTGGTTGTGCATGCTCGGAAGGTAGCAGCGGTGACCGGCGCTGGCTGTAGCTTGGCCGGAGAAGATGGTGGCTTGATACCTCTATTCGAGTCCTTAGGTTCATGTCGCCAATGCAACATCTTCTCTTTAATTATTGACTTAATATTCTTGTATTGCACCCTTGGAATGTTTTTGAATAAATTTATTCCAAAAATATCATATCTATTAATTTTTGTTCAGTTGTTCTTTCTTTTGTGTGCTTCTAATTTAATAGAGGGAAAAAATCAGTGCTCTTTCTTTTGTGTACTTCTAATTTTTGTTCAGTCCCTAGATAGATATGTTGCCAATGCATGCATAGTATCAAGCTTCCATTTGAGGGTTCCAGCTCATTTTCAACAATTCTCTCACAGCCACCGTCACCATCAGTCATCATCACTGCACTCACCATGCACCACCTCAACTCACCCACCACCGCATTCAACAAGTTTTTCGCTCTCTTTCTCTCTGCCACGTGTGGCTCTCTCTCTCTCCACATCACTCAATTTCTGTATCACTCTCTCACGCAACCAAGGACATCACTCAAGAAAAGAAAAACATGTAAAGATGATGAATGCGTCAGTTTATTATTTTACTCATGGAAGTTCATAGGTTAAAGATTGAAATAGAGGAAAAAAAAGAAGAAAAAAAAGTCAAGAAATTAAAGATGGAAAGCAAAACAATTTTAGTTCTTTCTTATGAGATTTTGGGCCGTTGAGTTTTACCAGTTACTTAGTATTGCACTTTAAAGCGAATGGTTTTTATTTATTTATTTTTATATGGTCATATGTGATTGCACTTAAATTGTTTCCTTTTCTTGATAATAAAGGTTGTGGTTTTGGATGTATTGATGTTCTTAATTGTTTCTACATTAACATTTATGCACCATAAGTTTTTTATTTGAAAAAAAAATTGTTGTGCAGCTTTGTGGGCTTTCCTTAAAAAAAATGCTCATGTGGAAAAACCATCTTCTTTGATCTCTATATATGTAGTCACTGCAGTATCTATATTTGAAATTCCTTATATCATGAATGTAGCCATACAGGTTTTAAGTATAGGGTTCTGATTATGAATTCAGAGTCTTAAAGAGTTTATATTAAGGCCATTTGGGTTTAGTATTCATGTTTATATACAAAAGGGTGGTTATTCAAATTTGTTGCATTAACTCTCTAAATTTTATAAAATTACGTCTTGAATTTAGTGTTAGAATTTATTTGAAATTGATAAATTGGATTTTAAATTATGATGTAGGATTTATTTCATGGAAACCAGTGTCCAATAAAATGATCAATCTATTGAGAAGGCAAGTTTTCGTTTAACTATTTTTAAGCCATGATTTACTCAACTGCCTTGCACGTTCCTTTCCTATCTTCTAATTTTGTTAGTTTGTGTTATAGTGTAAAAAAATCTCATTTTGTTTTATCTAGCATTTAAAGCACCCTTTCTGTATCAAAATTGGGATAATAAAAATATCAGAAATCATAATAATTTTTGATTTTTTTATTAGTTGTGGATGGTGCTTCTATCTTTAATTAGTATTCACTGCACTCCACTTCATGTTATAATAAAGTAATGATCAAAAGATTTTTGTTTAAAATTTTTTTTGAGAGAACGAGAAATCAACATAGCTTAAATGCAAACACTTTCAATATTACTAGAAGATATAATATAGAGTAAAATATGCAAAAAAGATTAATATTTTTGTGAATCTTTTTGTATATAAAAAGAATAAAAATCTATTGTCGGTAGTTGCTATTAGATTTTTATTAATCCCCGATTTTTTCTTTAGTTGTAGATGGTGCTTCTAGCTTTAATTAGTTTTTCCTGTCTCTTTTTATTCAAGGGATTTATCTATACTTATAATATGAACGTATAACTTTAATTATCTTTCATTATTATTTTTTAAATAATAGCTAATGCAAATGGTGTTTTGTAAACATTTGTTTATTGACACGTTGATTATATAAAATCAACTTCTATTTCAGTTCAATAATTTTTTATTTTATAGTGCCATAGGCATGGGTAATACGCTAGTTTATATATATATATATAGAGAGAGAGAGAGAGAGACCGAAGTCTAAATTTATTGATAAACAAAGCGTCCTTTATCTTTCATTACATATGATTAATTGTTGTATAACACTTAATTAATTATGGATAAATATTAGTCACACTCTCTCAGATTTGATGTATTAGCACACAGTTATAACTTTGTAAATTTTTGCTACCAACACCTCCTGTTAGTCTTTTTATTTGTTTAATATGTGAAATGTCTTAATTGCCTCTAATTATTTAAATATATTTTAAAATAAAAATATCATAATAAAAAAATAACCACAATACCCTTCATGATAATATGCATTGACAACTAATTTTTTATTTTATGTTAATATTATTATTTATGAAAATAAATAATTATATATATTATAGTGTATATGTAGATGAATATTATTATTTATGAAAATAAATAATTATATATATTAGGTTATATATATTATAAGGTATATATATATATATATATATATATATATATATAGATGAATAGAGAAAAAGAAAGAGAAATTTAATTATTTTTTTATTTTATGTTAACATTATTATTTATGAAAATAAATAATTATATATATTATAGTGTATATATAGATGAATATTATTATTTATGAAAATAAATAATTATATATATTAGGTTATATATATTATAGTGTATATATATATAGATGAATAGAGAAAAAGAAAGAGAAATTTGATTATTTTTTTATTTTATGTTAACTTATTATTTATGAAAATAAATAATTATATATATATAGGTTATATATATATATATTATACAGTATATTGTGTATATATAGATAGATAGAGAAAAAGAAAGAGAAATTTAATTACTTTCTTATTTTATATTAACATTATTATTTATGGAAATAAATAATTATATATAGATTATATATATTATAGTAGATATATTTAGGTATATTCAAAGGGATAGTTTGGTCTATTAGACAGGCTAAATAGGTAAATTTAGTATTCAAATGAGTTAGGTCAGAAATCAAAAGATAACATGATTATTTCATTGTCAAAAAATGCTCTGACATGATATACTTTTGATAGAAGGGGTTGTATGTAATATACGACACAAACCACAAGGAGTGTTGGTGACGAAAATTCACAAAATTATAGTCGCGTATCAATAAATCAAATCTCAAGGAGTGTCAATGATATTTACCAATTAATTATTGTAAAACACTTAATTCATTATTGTATTTTGATTGTTCCATAATGTTTTTTACTTTATGTTTTTGTTGATCATTTTTCTATTATGACATGAGTTCAGTAATTAAAGGTGAAATTATTTGTAATCTTTTTTTTTTTGGCTGCATCATGCCTTCGAATAATGA
This sequence comes from Cornus controversa, assembly GCA_026545225.1. NCBI lineage: Eukaryota > Viridiplantae > Streptophyta > Magnoliopsida > Cornales > Cornaceae > Cornus > Cornus controversa. The sequence goes on along the minus strand of CM048846.1, from coordinate 95,336,110 downwards.
AAATCATGTTAAATGTAATCAACCGCACCATTCTTACTTCCCTCTCATGTGTTATTTTATATGTTATTTAATTAATTTAATTTAAGGAAAATACTTGGGCATAAAATATATCTACTTATTGAAAACAAAATAAAAAACTGTGTTTTACAAGCAAAATTTTAAAAAAATTATAATTAATAATAAATCATTTGCCAATAAGACTTTTCTTATTTCTCCTTTATTCCAATGAATTTTGTACATATGTTTGATATAAACTGTGTTGATATCATAAAACTAAGTTTTTGAAATATAATGCAAGAAAAAATAAATAGTCGTGGGCGAATTTTTTGTCCTGAATTTCCAATCAAAACACGTATTATATCTGAACAAATTTCAATTTGTATTTTTCTATATCGTCAAATCGGGTGTCTTTGAGCTGACGGTTCTATGCTCTATGAATACGAATACAAGACATCGGTACGATACGATACGGGTACGATGATATGACAAATTTAAAAAAAAAATAGGATACAGATACAAGTAAGATACGAGCAATATAAAGATAATAAATTATATTTTTAATATGCAAAAAATGAGTTATTAACATTTATTAAAAAAATATTATCATTAACAAATAAAATAACAGTTAAGAGTCATTGTATAATTAGCATGGATAAATTTTGTAATAAATCATGATATGTATCTCAACACTTTTGTTTTAAATGAATTGTAAATTTTTCTTAACAATTATAATATGATATTATTGTTGTAAAAACTATATTTTTATGTTCAAAACTTGTTAAAAATGTGTTTTGAAATATCTGAGAATTATTGAATACATGTTAGAAATAAATAAATAAAATTTAAATTACAAATACTTTTAGAAAGTATCGAACAAATATCCGGAAGTATAAGTATCGAATACGGACACAATACGAGTACGTTACTTTTGTAAAAATATCCATACTTCCTAGCTCAAAACTGAGAAAATAGAAAAAAAATTCTCTTATATAGATAAAGACTTGTCTTTTATATATATATATATATATATATATATATATAATATTTAAGCTTGTCTACTACGATTCAAAATGTCTTTCGCTATTTACGGTATAAAATTACTTTATCTAACGATCACGATTATGAATTTACAATAGTGTCGTAGGGACGATTATATATTATGATGAAGTGTTTCGGTTTTTTTTTGTTTATTTATTATATATATATATATATATATTATTATTTTTTTTTTCAGACTCCAAGTTTCCAACCCAAAATGGAATTATGCAAATACTTGTATTGAGTTTCTCCTCCACCTCCCTAACTTAACAGTGCAATTTTTCCTTACCAAAAAAAAAAACAGTGCAATTTTCTATTCATTATTGAAATACTGAAATCCATAAAGAAGTGTTGAAAAGGTAACTGCGAATGTGCGCTGACGCTTGCATGATGCCAAATCTCACATGTCTGATTCCCTTCGCGGCGTTGTTTGTGGTGGAGGTGGTGGGGAATGTTACTACTTTCCGTTAAAGTTCCTCTCTCTCTCTAACTTTCAAAAACAAATTGAACCCATACTCATTTCATTCTTTCTTTCATCAAGAGCACAAAATGGAAGTTTCTTCTCTATGCTCTCCCTTCTGCTACAACAAAAAGGTCATAGTTATCAAACCCTTTTCATCTTTATTGTGATGTGTATACAAATATGCATATTTATTTATACAGACACATATGTATCTGTATTGCTGTTGATTTACAGGCATTTCAAGCTGTTTTATGGTGGGTTTGGCTAGGTGGGCTTCTCTTGATTGGTGTCTCCTTCTATGCCACTCAGAGCTTGTCTTCTTCTCTTAGCGATCGTATCAAAAGCCCCAAAACTTTTGACATTGATTTTGGTGATTTGGGCAGTCCTAAGATTACCATATTTACAGCGCCTAGACCTTTCACTGGTTCAGTTGGGGCAAGGCAGTCTCTGGCTGTTCGATCATGGCTTGGTTTATCCCCTGATATCACTGTTGTTCTGTTCAGCCAAGACCCCTCTGTTGTTTCTTTTGCAGGTGCTCTTGATTCGCGGGTTTCGGTCGAACCCAATATCGATTTCACGTAAGGATTTTAAGTTTGTTCTTGAATTCTTAGCTACCCATGTTATGGAGGGTCATTCTTATTTAATAATTTAGATTTTAGACTGCTAGATTAATCTGATTAAAATTCTTGGTTAAAGACAAGTGCTTTAGATGTAAGGCTTAAATCTGATTAAATGTGTTATTTTGATTGTGAAAAAGCGCATATCAGATTTAGTAATATTAATGCAGTTATTAAAAATTACATATAGCATGTCTGTAATACTTTTTGGCTCTTGTTCACAAGATTGGGGATTTGCAATCCAGAAAGAGACTACATTTCATAATAGAAAGAACTGAATAGGGAATTTTGAAATTTTCAATTTTGTCAATTGGATAAAAGAGATAAGACTTTAAAGTTGCACCAACAGAAAGAGCTTTGCTGGAACATCAAGCATAATGTATTCCAATTTGCAGTCAAAGCAACAAAAACACCTCTGAAAATATCTCCAGATAAACATTAGTTTCTTTGATTTTGCTTAATTTGGCACATAAAATTAAATGTTAATAACAGTATTCTATGCATGACAACTTTCATCTGGTCTTGCATTTATATGGTAAAGTTGCTACCTTCAAGCTTATAAATATCATAATTTATTTTGTGTATGTGATGGTGATAACGTTAACTTGAATGGAGTCAAAACTCACATGATAATGAGAAGTTCGGCCCTAATTGTCAATCTGTAGCATTTTAAACTCAGACCATCAGATTGTCATTGGTCAATCTAACTGATGGTTTAAACATGGTAAAAAATTGTAACTCAACATATGTTAGTATTACTTTTTTCAACTCACTAATTTGTGGGGTTTAACGATTTTGTTATTCTGAGATGAGAGAATTCAGAAAGTAAAGGTGATGTGCAAAGCTTCTATGAGTTATGAAAGAATTGTTCCCATAGGTTTCAATTTGTTTTGCTTAGGCAAGGCTTTACTGGTGTTGATGGAACCCTATGATTGTATTCTTAAATACATATACAAAAGAGAAGAAACTTTGGAGTTGAGTGATAAAATTATACCAGAGTATTTACCTTACAATTGTGTGCAAAGTAAGAAGAGGGGAAAACACACACGTGTATCTTTGATTGTGTGTTAAAAAGGTTGTTCTTTTTGGTTTGTGGTGTCTGCACTTTTACATCATGATTAATTACTAGAAGATGAAAAAAGATATATTTTCTTTTTTCAGGATGACTAGGATTGAGCTGATTTGACACCCAAACAACACTGAAAACAATTAGAAAATTCAGCAATGGATGGGCTGATTTTATTTGGTCACCATATATTTTCATATTTTGAAATAGCATGTGATATATAGAGATTAAGAATGAGTTATTTTGAAGCTCGAGAACATAAAGTAGATATTGTTTTACAATGATATGAAAGATGTTGATGAAGAAGGAATTTAAACTAGTGGCATGTTTTTGAAGAACTATATAGTTACTGCTTAGTAGCATTTTGGAGTTTATACACATTGCCTCCACTTGAATATTTTAAGATAATTCCCTGTATGCCCCGGTTTGATCTAAAATTTTGTTCTGGAATATTGACTTGAAATATAATCATTGAGGATGTTGAATGAGCTGTTCTTGCTACTTTGTTTATAATGTAAAAACAAAATGTTTGAGATGGTACATGATCTCAAACCAACTTGACACAATGTTTTCTTTGCTTTGAAGATGACTATTTGAAAGAAGCTATAATTAAATGTGGTGTTGCTGTTTTGTTGGTGTTATAAAAATAGTTAAAATGTGCTGCTTTTTATAGTGGAAACAACTAATCCATAAGTATTCTGATCCATGTCCGTTTCTGTTTAGGTTCATGAATACCCCATTTTTTCACTCAATGGTTGCAAGATCACAGGCATCCACATCGGATATTTCTGTTCTGATCGATCCTGAAACCATTCTTTTGGCAGACTTCATTACCACTCTGAATTATGCTTACAAACTTGACAATGATTGGCTCCTTGTTGCTTCATCACGATCTGCTACCTACTACCCATTTCACTTGGATGCAGATGGGAAACATTGGTTAGCAGAGGACGGTAAACAGATTAAAACCCAGAAGGTATGAAGGAACCTAATACAAATTTGGAGTCGATGGCTTGTGTGACAACTTCTATTAAAACTGAACTCTCTTCCACCAGTTGCAGGGGTTTCTTGCTCACACTTGGCAGTGGAAACATTGTGAAGAGAGGATGCTTATGGCATGGAACAATGGGGATATTCCTTTACATACCGGAGTCCTCCCTCCTTTCTTGTATAGAAAGGGACTCCACAACCATTGGGTCATTAATGAGGCCTTGGCATCTGATTTTAGGTTTGTATTTGATGCCAGTTTGACCATATCAAATTTCTATCTCCAAGATCTAGATCATGGTTCTCATCAATTGGTTGAAGCTTCCAACAATTCGTATATTGGAAAGAGAAACTGGGAGAATGTGGGGAATTCCCATCTGGGGGCGCTGTATGGATCATTGTATTTCCGTGAAGCTAATTATTCTAACTTGGTTAAATTCTTCAAATGCAATGGGCACTATCTTTTCGTGAACACAGCAGAAAACATTGTTTATCCATTGGGATACCAGAGATCATTGGGCTTAAGGAGCAAAAGGATCTCAGGATTCAGGGGAGAGAAAAAAAAATTGGATTGTGTTTATAGTTTTAAATCACTTGATGGAATTAGAGATTGCTCTGTGCAGGACCAGTTTAAGTCGTCAACATCTTTATCTATTCCATTCTCTTTAGAGTTGCTCCTTTCAATGTTTGCAGACCAGAATAAGACAATTGTGCTAGCAGTTGCTGGATATAGTTACAAGGACATGCTGATGAGCTGGGTTTGCAGACTGCGCCACCTCTTGATCTCAAATTTTTTGGTCTGTGCTCTTGACCATAAAATTTATGATTTCTCTGTCTTGCAGGTAATCTTCTTCATTGCCATCTCTTGATTTTTATTTCTTGCTCTAAATTTCTAGTCATATATCAAAGGCCTTAAGGTCTGGTTAGTGAATAGTTTAGATATCTTGGTTTTCCATTTAATTGGCCCATTCATCTTCAATTTAAATCTGTCTGCCATTCTCTTTCTCTCTCTCAACTTAAAGGGTATATTTTCTGATAGGGCCTGCCTGTTTTCAAGGATTCATTTGCTCCAACCAACATCAGCTTTAATGACTGCCACTTTGGAACAAAATGCTTTCAGAGAGTGACCAAAGTAAAGTCCAGAGTGGTTTTGCAGATCCTGAAGTTGGGTTACAATGTGCTTTTGAGTGATGTTGATGTATATTGGTTTAAAAATCCGTTGCCACTGCTTTACTCTTATGGTCCTGCAGTTCTCGTGGCACAGTCTGATGAGTACAACAACACGGGTGTTTATTCCAAACCTACATTTTAAAACTAATTCTTTTTCTGATGGCATTACCATAGCTTTAGATGACCAATAATGAAAACAATTGGTTAATTGATAGACTGGATGAGTAGGGTATCCGTAGCTCCATCTCCTTGATTTTGGCTAATCTATTCTTATTTGATATTTTTTCCTTTTTGCATAAAAGTAGAACATTAACTGATTAGCTTTAGTTTTGCAAGCACAGGACAATTTTTACGGAATCCTCCATTTGGTTATTCCTTGATAATATGGAGCTAAACTCTGGTGCTGAAACTCTTGATATCTCATCCGCAGGACCTATAAACTTACCGCGTCGCTTGAATTCTGGCTTCTACTATGTTCATTCCGATGGTTCAACAATTGCCGCATTGGAGAAGGTAGTAATGCATGCAGCCACTTCCAATCTTTCAGAGCAACCAAGCTTTTATGACACATTATGTGGGGAAGGTGGGTCCAATCGTGTGGGTGTTAATAGATGCTTGGAACCTGAAACAAATCTCACAGTTCATTTCCTGGACAGAAACCTCTTCCCAAATGGTGCATACCAAGGCCTATGGGAGGAAAATGATGTGAAAGAAGCCTGTATGAAGAAGGGATGCTTCATTCTCCATAACAACTGGATCAGTGGGAGAAAGAAGAAGGTGGAACGCCAGGTGTTGTCTGGCCTGTGGGCATATGATATTAGCACAAGGATGTGCTGGCAAAGCTGGCACAAGACCAACCTCACAAGTTATTTCTGAAACAAGTTCAATGCTAGCTTAGTTATTTATTTATTTATTTTCCCTTCATGGCTCACTTTGGTTTTCACGTGGAGTAGAAGAGTACAAAGTGAGATCATTCCTTTAGCTGACACAACCTTCCAGCTAACCTTGGATTTATCAACTGGCTTTATGGGGAGCAAGCTGGAAAAAAAAGAAAGAGAGCCGGCCATGAAATACAAAAGAAATCTAATCGGCAGTGTTTAATTATATTGATATAGCTCAATCTAATCATATTACCCATTCCCCGTGACACGGAATTATAATGCAGTGTGGGGGTTTTTGGTTGCTGGCCATGCTAGAGAGATGTGTTCATTTGTTGGGCTAGTCCGGTACATGAACAAGGAATCCAGAAGAAAAAAAGAGTTTGGAGAGAGTGCCGTTTCATTGGACTTGAGCATACAATTGAAGGATATTACTGTAAGGATAATTCATGCAGGTGGGCGAGAAGAGCGGTATCAAAATGCGATTCCTGCATCTCAATTAATGGAAAAATATCCAGGGATGTTTGTTGCCCGACCACAAGTCTTCAAAAATCCCAATGAATCTGTTTTGGTGGCAGAAGATTTGCTGTTGCCTGGTCACAAATATTTCATAATCCCGTCTACTACAGTAGAGAAACTGAAGCTTAAACACTCACAGAAGGGGAAAGTAGAAGAACCTGCTGAAGGCAAAGCACCACTGTTAGATCAGAAGAATGTTGCGGATGCAAGTGTAGATTCTTCAGAGGAATCTGCGTGTTCAGCAAAGGATTTCTATGTCTCTAAAGAAAGGTGGTCTAAATGCTTAGTTAAAAAACGCCAATTCCAGAAGCCAGGAATGTGCAGGGACTTGGGGTGGGAACCCAGCCTAACTTCTATACAAGAGCTCTCTCCATGACTTTCTTCTTTACATAAGACTTGATAGTTCACTCTATTATATAATCTGGCTTGTAAAATCCTTTATGCAGTTGAACCACTTGTCTCTGTATGTCGATCACGGAGAAATCCACGAGGGTGAGTTGCTTGAATAAATCTCTTTTGGTACTCTTTTAATCGTTGTGTTCTACTTATGGCCTTATATTTTATATTAGAGGACCCCTTTTATTAATTATTCATTCTTCTGGATTGTTTTTAATTGTTGGAATTGATTATAATATTTAACTAGTTTTCATTGTCGACTGTCTCTATTATCTTGAAGTTCTCAAAATCCCACCCCTTTATCATATTGGTAGCATAATTATAATTAGTTTGGTATACTAGAAAGATCCGAGAAAGATTTGTTTTGGTCCTATTTAGCATAGATAAGATGTTTTGTTCATCTATCATCACATGATGATTGATCAAGTATATATATGAACCTCGCTCAAATTGGTCGAATAAACCTATCATATGCTTGGCAATATCTATCGAGTTCTGGAATTTAACATAAAAGACACTCATTCATTGGGCGGTTCTCTGGAACTCAGAACTAGCAATCTGCATTTGAACCATTATTGAACCATGTGACAGTGGATGCATCAAATGATCTTAAAGTAGTCATTCTGGTTTATGGGATTCAAGCAGTTGGTGTTCAGCCTGCCGAAATATGCCGTTGGTGGTGGTGCTGTTCACAATTCTAATTGCAGTTGTGCATTCAGAAGAGTAATTGTCTGTTCTTGCAATCATGAAATGGTGTTTCAGAGGGGTACCAATTGTATCAACACAATGGAGGCCACAATATCTAAGGCAGCAAAGTTTGCTGTAAACTGAGTTGAGTCTTTGTTTAGTTTGATGAGTAATTCTCTATAATCTAAGACCTATATGAGAACCCATTCTAAGAACCAAACCATTCCCACATCATTCCGAACTTAAAGTTGGTTGGGGCTTTCTAAAGTGTACCACAAATTGAACACAGAAGAAAAGGATTTTCAATTCCCACAGAAGCAAGGAACACCAATTTTACTTTCTCAGTTCCAAATACAGAGATTTCCTGTTGTGGAAACCACTCTAGACGAACGAAATACAATCATGTAACAAATAACTTTGCAAAAAAGATGAGTGCTCTTTAGTTAATTGCATGCATCAAACTGTTTTCCATTCTAATCTTTTTAAGTGTGCACTCACAGTACATATGCCAAGAGCTTGGTTAAGATCCATGTGTAGAGAACAGCTAAGACACCACCCACAGGAATTGTCACAACCCAAGAAGCCACAATCTCTCTCACAGTTTCTGCTCTAACACTGTTAAATCCTCTTGCAAACCCCACCCCCATGACTGCACCCACCAGCGTATGGGTTGCTGAGATGGGTAGTCCTAGTTTTGATGCAAATAAAACCACGGAAGCAGCTGCAAACTCGGCTGCAAATCCTCTAGTCGGTGTTAACTCTGTTATCTTCTTTCCAATTGTTGCTATCACTCTGTACCCCCACATTGTAAGCCCTGCAACAATCCCAAATCCTCCCCATGCAAGAACATCATTGGGAATTACTATCTCAGCTCCACTTGAGCCACCTTGGAGAATAGACAATGCAGCAGCCAAAGGGCCTATTGCATTGGAGACATCGTTTCCACCATGGGCAAAGGACATGAAGCAGGCTGAGAGGACTTGCATGTAGCCGAAGACTCCATAAACTATTTCCAGCTGGGTGCCTTTAGGGCCTGCAACTTCAGAGAGAAACCCGACATTTTTATTGGTGAAGTTAGGCCCCTGTTGCTCTGGTTCTGATGAACTGGACTTCACAAGGAGGTGACCAAGTTGTTTATGGATAATTCTGTACACTAGGATTGCTCCAACAATGCCACAGGCTAAAGCCTGAGCCACAGCAATAGGAAGTGTCTTGCTAAGAGGAAAGGCTACAAAAGAGATTGCTGTAACACCTATAGAAACGGCAATTGGTGCAGCTGCAGCAGCTGCTTGTCCTGGGTTTGGAGCACTGTAAACAAACTAGAAATAGTAAAGGATAAGTTAGGGGATTAAATTATTATGTTTATAAATTTTTCAGGTTTGGGAGGATGCGGTAAGAAGTTTACTCCCAAATCATGCCACCATGCTTATGGCTTGTGATTTACAGGCCAATGAACATATTTTTTGTCGTTGTTGCATATACTTTCCCCATATGTGACCGACTTTATAAGCAGGTTGCAGGTTTTTCACAAGCCATAAGCAGGCAAGCTGTTACAGTTTACTGTAACATGTAGTGGATGTATGGCTGTGAGGTTTCTGGTTCAAGTCCCAAATTAAGAGAACGTACCCTGCGAATGCATTTGTATACAAGAAATGACACCATTGCTCCCACTAAAGGTGAAATCACCCACGACGAAGTCACCCTTGCCAGAGAACTCCAGAAGACAGCACCAGCTCCCCCGTAGACAAGACCAAATCCAACCATGGATCCTACAATACAGTGAGTAGTGGAGACAGGCCAACCAAAATATGAAGCAACCTGAATAACACATCATAAATAACAGATGTTAGTGAAAAAAAGAAAATAGATAATGTAGCATTCAAATTGTCAAGCGAACTATAACAAATGTCAAATAAAAAACCTTAGGAGAAAATTAGGTTTAGTTGTTTCATGTCGTCGGATTTCCTACATGAATTTTTTTGTCATGATACAGAGAATTTTCTCTTAGGTAGAACTGTCAACAAATACTTCCAGTATAATTCAGGACCTTTTCTTATAGATCTTTTGTATGCAAGTTAAACACTACATTGCCTGTGCCAATGACTAAATAGGGAAACATAATATTGATCCTTGGAAGTCAGCAAGATATACTACCTCCTCTTCTTCAAATATATGCCAAGAAAGAGGAGGAGGAAGAGGTTGGTATTAAGCAAACACGAGGTCGTATACTAAACATCTGGAGTGAGAAATTCTGCCTTTGTTTTGATGTTGGATAATGGATGCCTTAAGAGTATCAGCAGAGATGTGCAAACATAATAGAAGCATGGTTTTTAGCTGCTATTGATGTTCTTTATTCATGTGTAACTGAATATGCCAATAGGTGAAAACATTATAATGGACATGCTTGGACAACATTTTTTGCCTGATTTCTTGGCAAAGAGGTTGAAGAGACTCTAGGTTGGTCCATGACATGTAGTCTTTGGGAATCTGAGTAATTCATATGCAGTAGTTCTAGATTGCTTGAATTCCCAAAGGACCATTAAAATAAAAACCCTTAGAATGAGAATAAAGAGTATATAAACTAAGAAACTTCCCTATCTATTTGATGTAAGCATTTTCTAGGGTTTTGCATTTGAATTTTATCCTCATGTTTTTGGTAGATTTTGATGAATTCAATGATCGGGATGGCTTCAAAGGAACTCATGCATCTAACAATTCTGGTGCCCTCTTTAGAAACTTAATGTGAGACACTGAAGGTTGAAAGAAATTGATGCCTTTGAACTTATGAGAAGTGTGAATGTTTAGATGGATGTGTGGTAAGATTAGAAATGATAGAATTAGAAATGATTACATTCCAAAGATGGTTGGAGTAGCACAAATTGGAGATAAAATTAGAGAAAACCGGTTAAGATGGTTTGAACATGTGCAAAGAAGACCTTTAAGTGCGCCCGTTACGAAAAGTGATATAGTCCACGTTGAGGGTAATATTAGGGGAAAAGGAAGACCAAAGTTAACGTGGATAGAATTAGTAAAGAAGGATATGATAGCATGTGGATTGACTGAGGTTATGGTCTTAAATAGAACGAATTGAAAATATAGGATTTATGTAGCCGACCCCAAGTGGTTGAAAAAAAGGCTTGATGGTTGTTTATTGTTGAGCTTATGAGAAGGTTCTTGTGAGAAGTTGCAGTTAGCATGACCATAGGGAATGGTTAATACATGATGCAGTGATCTGGCACAACTTCTCCTAGTTTTCAACGACCCTATGATTCCATACAAATAGATTTTCATTCCTAAAGATTCTCACTAATATCCCAAGTACTACAGTGTGTCATAACACAGACTTGTGTCATTAACTTCCCCCCTTGTCTTATACAAGGTGAGTAATTTATAAATTGAAAAGGACATGAAGCCAAAAACTGGACACAACACAATTAGCCAATTGAACATCAGAAAAAGTATCTAATGAAGCCGTTTATAATGAACAATAAATTTATAATACTCTGGAATAGTTGTTTTAAGTGAATTCAATGAGAAGTTTATGACATCAATAGCAGTAGCTCTTCATCTCTAGAAGGGCATTGCATATTTCTTCAATATTCATTCATATCTACTACATTGTATTTAACGCCTGGCATTTCAGCTCAGTTAAACCAAAGAAGAAAACACTGTTTGTGTTGACAAAAGATAATCACTTTGACAAGGCCTTAAATTCAATCTTAAAGGAGCTATTTACATGTTGTATTGGAATTTCAAGCTAGTTTTGCCCATAATTCTGAAAACCTCTTAATTTGCAACAATAAATCCAACAATGAGCAATGCATACTAAGTTGGGTGATGATGACATGTCTTGTACCATAAACATTCAACAAATTGAGGAAGAATTCCCTCTTTGATTACAGTATTATATTCAACATTACGTTAATCAAGACAAATCCAACAATATAAAAGATATGCATAGAGATTAAAGTTTAGAATTGTATATGAAAAAAAAAAAAAAAGAGTTCAAATAAACAGAGGAACTAGAAATGAACCTGCAACCAAGTACCAGCAGCAGCCAAAGAAGAGAGCAATCCAGCAACAAGCAAAGTGTCCTTCCCTTGAAAAACATTGGCAACAAGAATTCCCTTCTGCATTGTGCTGGTCACATGTGTCCCCATCAGCAGTGCACCAGAGAACTCCAACACTGCCGCTGTCAAGACGGCCTGCCGGATTGTCAAAGCCCCCGAACCCACTGAGGTCCCCATGGCATTGGCAACATCATTGGCCCCAATATTCCAAGCCATGTAAAACCCCAACAACAGAGTCGCATAGGACAACAATTTAGTCTTCAATCCCAAACCCTGACCCAAAGACTTCATGAAAAATGGGAAAGTAAGTGCAACAAATGCTATGCATATAGATATAGCAGAAGCAGTGCTAGAAGATATGTGGAAAGCCTGTGCCATTCCTTGCAAGTCATCACTGGATGACTTGGTATCTTCTTGATGTTGTTTGGCTTTGATTTCTTCACCTTCTTCTCCATCAGCTTCAGCGAAAGACGATAAGGCAGCAAAAGGGTGTGTGAATTTAGAGGTCTTTAATCTTAGAAGTGAAAGAGATGGTTTGAATTGTAATGAGTGGGACTTAAATATGAGGGGGTCTCTCTTGGGGAAGTGGGTTTCATGTATTAACAAAGGAGAGCGATAATTGGGGACATAGAGGTGAGAGTTATGGAGGAAAGCTTCTGGTTTTATTGTGTTTCTGGAAGAAGATAGACAGTAAGAGGTAGTCATGAGTACTTAATGGAAAAAGGAGAGAGAATAGTGAGAGAGAGAGAGAGGATGGGGTTATTCCGGTATATTCTTGGCCATGGAATGTGGAGTAGGTGGAGAAGGTAGAGGCATGGGACGAGGAATGGAGGAGTCTGCATTTATTTATTTATTTATTTATTTTTATTTTCTTCTTTTTCTGGTCGAAGGGGGTAGATGAGTTTGCATTTGGCTGCTTGCTCTGGTCGATTTAAACGAGTGGTGGTTGTGCTATTTCAGGGTCGTTCCATCCAATACCCACTGGTTTAAATTCAAAAGTACAGAGGAATACTAACAATAGTAAATATTAAATATTATGAATACTATATCCACCACAAAAATTCCTATCCACAGAGAGAGAAAGCGAGAGATTTTAAAGTAAACAAAAAGTCCTTTTCTTTCACAAACTATGTTCTCTAACAGTCAGATTTAAGTTGAAAGTGGATATGGATAATGCATTCTGTCTAGGTGGCTAGAATTGCAAATGTTTGCAAGTTGTTCGTGAACCGATAGAGTTCGGCTTGCTAAGAGTTTGATTAATGTTGGTTTATTTATTAAATTAACCAAGCTCGAATAAAATTTAAAATAAATTATTAATAGAGCTAATCTCAAACACTATCCCTGCTCTACCTATCCTTGCAAACAAATCCTAAGATTAATACTACAGTATTATGCATACATCTTTGTTTATCTAGCATTATTTACAGAAAGGGGAATGTTCTTGTTGCTTCCACAACAATTTCATGACTATGGTTGTAGGCTTGTAGCTCTACTTATTTGTTGGATGAGGCAGCGGTAAAATGGAAACAAGCTTTGGCTTAAAGCCTATCTGAGTTTTGAGATTCTACCAGATGTGTTTGTTCTAAAATCAAATTTTTTTTCTTTTTTTTTTCAATCTAGAGAGTTAAAACTTTTCTCTCCTAAGCCTATATCTAACATTTTTTTTTTATCTTTACCAGCAACTCACACACCCACTTTGTCCTCGTGAGACTTGAAGGCTCTATCTTTTATTTTAAAAGATGATGAAATACCTATAGAGTATACATTTGAGTTGCTTATACATTATGAAGCACGAACACGGATACGGAATATGGATACGACACGATATGGATACAGCAAATGTCAAAAAAATAGGATACGGATACAACGGGATATGACAACTATATATATATATATTATACAAAAAAAATTAATAGAACACAAATTAAGTTTTAAGTTTTAACTTAAAAGATCTTTTTTTTTTAACATTAAAGATATATATATATATATATATTATACAAAAAAATTAATAAAACACAAATTAAGTTTTAAGTTTTAACTTAAAAGATCTTTTTTTTTCAACATTAAAGATCTTTTGATTTATTACAAATTAAACCCCACATTTTAACTAAGCTTTTTAAATTTGAATATTACAATATGGCTACCATCTTTAAAAAAAAAATAAAAAATTCAAACGTATCCGAGAAGTATCCACCATGTATCCTGACCGTATCCTGCCGTAATCGAAAATAAAAAAATTATTTAAAAAAAAACGGATACTTCTCCGGAGTATCCGATACGTGTCCAGCCGTATCCTGACCGTATCCATATCGAATACGTATCTGATATGCCCACGGCGCCTCCGAAGAAGTATCCGTACTTCATAGCTTATACATAATAGTTTACTACATATGCTCAAATTGATGGAGCTTATTAGCTTGTTCAATTTCTAAATAATGAGCATCAGCAATGGTTTGGCTAGAGCCCATTCTAGCCAACCAAATGATCGTTTAGGCTTGGCTTAGCCAAAAAAGTGGGTTAGACCATTGCTTGGTTAAGTGGTTCGCCTAATCCAGTGAACCACTTAGCCAACACTGTTCATGTGTGTCTGCTTTAATGCGGGCTCATATTTTTTTTAAAAAAAAATTACTTATCAAAATGACGTCATTTACACGCTGAGCTCTTAGGGCGCCGTATGTCCTGCAACGTTCATATGACTGTTACACCTCCAGGCAGGCCCTTAGAATCAGTTTTTTTGCTTTTTTTTTTTAAAAAAAAAAAATAGAGCTTTGCCAAAGAACCGTTAAGGCACTGTTTGGCAAAGCCAAATAGTGCCTAAAACGGCTCTTTTGGGTTTTTTAAAATAATTTATTTATTTTTGGTGACTTTTTTCATCCCTATAAATACACCACTCTTACATTCACTAATTTCACAACTTCATATTTTCTCCTCCTAAGTCTAGAATCATTTTTATTTTGTCAATCTTAGTTAATTATTTTTTTAGAAAATTCAATATCATGGATCCAACACCACCAAATTTTAACTTCAACCCTTTATCAAATGATGATTTTTTTTATCATTTGACGGCTCTTATCAATATTATGATGGCGATTCTTAATTTTCATCTAATCAATGAGTCGCATTTTATTCGCCAGTATTGCCTCAATCCAGTTAGACCTTCTCGAAACATGAGTGTTTGATGAAAAATATAGCCGTTAGGAATGTAGTCGTTAGTAAATAAATAAAAAAATATTTAATAATTTTAAATTTAAATTTTTAAAAAATAAAAAAAATATTATTTTTGGTTAGCGAAAATCTGAAAAAGTCAAAATTCGGAGATCAAGACATGCTGATATGACTGACTAAAATTTAAATTTGGAGAACCACTTTTGCCGAGGAAGAGTGAATGGCCTCGTCATAACTAAACCAGTAGCTAAACCATGCTTTGAATTTTATCATGTCTTTTCCTCGAATAATACATATACGACACCATTTTCAGTACACTTAACTATAATTTGTGAGGTAAATCTATTAGTATTTCTATGAGAAAATGGATCGTAGCTGGATAGTGAACATATGGGTCATGGGTGTGGCCAAGTGAATTCCGACGAAAGCACAGATTCGAAAAAAGGGGAGGAGACAGGACGATTATATAAATTTGTCAAGTTCATTGTAACATAATGGCAAAGCATTGAAAAAAATGACATAGAAATATAAGAAAATGTAGCTGAGGTTTTGATTTGAGTCAAGAAAATTTAAGTAATGAAAGGTGAATGTTTGAAGGTTTTTTTTTTTACCAGTATTGTGACATTAGTTTGAGCATTTGTTAGCCTGACCTTTTACCATTAGACCAAATGACCCTACATGTGGTCTTATGCATCTAAAATGCTGGTGCTTTGACAGGCCTAAGAACTGTAGTGAAAAACAGAAAGGTTCCTCCATAAATCTAGCTTTGTGCTGCTCAGTAAAAGGATCATAACAATTGATCACTAGTCTTATGTTCAATTCTATAAGCATTTATTGATATAGCTTGAATACACTAAAATAGTGCTGCATTCTATGCCTTGAACGCCTCTTGAGTTGAGCAGCAGAAGTTAGCTTGTAGAGCTTTTTAAGACATAGTACTACCACAAACACGCGCTGATATGTAAGTGCATCAAATTTTGTAGCTTTTGTTTAAGAATTTTCACCTTCTCGATCTTCATCAGTGATCCTTTCTTTTCCTTCTGGTGTTAGTAGCAGCATTGTAGTGAATTCTATAATAGCTCTAGTCCTCCAACTTAATATAGAACAACTCTATGCTTGAATCATTATAGACGAAAGTTCAACCCTTTTGTATGTGCTAACAAATCCAAAACTCTGTATTATCATGCCCTTTGAACTATGATCTGTAATGCCTAAGTTTTTTTTCAAAATTGTCACTAGCAACATCTGCACCCATCAACATAGACACCACCATTTTCATGGTTGGCCTCAATTGAGGTCAAGACTAGAACATTTAGCCCCAAGTTCAACACTTGGGCTATATTCTTACACTTGCCAGTGAACCCTAACTTCTTACTGCTATACCAAGCAATGGCACCAAAATACACACACAAAAATATATATAACATGCACTAATCTTCAAGCTGGAAAAAAACTGGTTTCCATTTTGAACACTAGTGTAGCCAAAGTTAAAACCAAACTTGAAAATTAGTTTAGAAAATTAGTGATGTTTGTTTGACAAACTTGAAAATTTGATTGACTATTTTATCAGTCTATCTGCCAATCTAAGTCCCTTGCTTCTAGTTAGCCCATCAGCAATGTATGAACTATGAATCACTATGCCAATCGGCTTGTACGTGCATTCACTAAAGTCATGCTATCAAACTTAAATTTTATATTCCGTTCGTCCCAATATTCTTGTTCCCACCCAAAGAGGGATCAGAATAGTGGAATGGAGGGAGTAGCTTTCAATGTTTGAAGTAAAATGAATAGGATAATGGGTTATTCTACCTTATTTTATGTCTGTTATCACTAATTTAGTGCAAATTGAAAAAAAAGGCGAGCGTTTAGACCAGAAAGCTGCTAAAAACCTAGTCATTTGATGTTAATTAAATCCATAATCACTTCTTTTCTCCTAAGCACTACTGATTTTATTTATTTGCCTTTGCTTTCACTAATTCAAATTTCAGAACACACTTGCAAAGAGTAGTCAGTTGTTTTTGCTGAGAAAACATCTTTTAGCTGTCTGGGTGGTCACCTAAAAGATTGAAAACAAGTATGATTTTAAGAACATTTAGTGTCATTCAATATTGGTAATTGCTTAAATAATTTATTGAACAGAAAGGTGTGTGGTATACATTGAACTTGAGAGTAGTGGACTAGCATAAACATGGCTAAAGTTGGGTAACATGTGGATCATTTGAGCTTTTTTTTTTATATTATGGCTAGACAAAATTGTTCCATTCTATGTGAAGTTGGTTTGTGTAACCAAAAATAAACACAAATTGAAGATGTGTTTGTTGTGCGTCCACACTGAATATATATACACCAAATCAATCGCCAATTTGTAAGGAAATCAATTTCAACCTCAGGAATTCTTTTCCATTCTAGTGACAATTCGGATCTCCAACCAAACAGATTGAATTGTTGATTCCAAGCAAAGAACCAAAAGTAACTGAATTGGCCAACCCAGCACCACAAACATTTCACTTCTCTAGTATGGTTTAATTTTTTTTTTTTTTTTTTTTGTGGGTCCGTTTATTGCTATGTTTCTAATCAGCACAGTAACAACAAAATCAACTCTCTCTCTCTGGATTGTTCCGGGAAAATTCATACGAGCTGTGCTTGAAGGCAACATTTGCTATCATGTTGGCTCACATTAATTTACATATCCAGACATGTTTGATACATTACCACGTGTAATGTTTAGGCATACACACTTGTATCCAAAACATATAAAGCGGTATAGAGTCAATTTGATTAATTCATTCAAATCAGATAACTAAGATAGAATGTGCTTTGAAAATAATGTTTTAACTCTGTTTCGAATCATTTTTTTTTTATAATTGTCGACCAAACAAACTTTGAAACTGTTTTTTTGTGTTTTGAACATTAATATGGACGAGTATCACCTACATCCATAAGGCCTGGAATTGCTTGATGGGCTAGTCTTAGACTGCATGAGCTGGCTAGAAATTGTATATCAACGTGTCAGTGCAGGTCTTTTAATTCAAAAAAATTCAAGCATACATATAATACACATATAAGTCTCTAATGTTAATACACAAAATAATGATGGTTAATAAAAGCTTGTCATAAAAAGTTTTAATAGTATATTTGTTGCGACATAGTGAAATTTCATACTCCTAAACGTAAGAAAGAACGTTTAATTTAGCTAAAGAACAATTTACTTGTTAATAACACCATAAACCCAGATTAGAAAAAATGAATAATGTTCTTGTTAAAGTTGTATCAGTGGTACTAATGGGCCACTAGACTCGTTGGTATCCTCTCGTCTCTCTAATGGGTGAGAATCTTAAGGGTGCACACGGTTTGATTTAGTTTTAAAATACTTTAAATTACAAATCAGTTTTATTAAATTATGAAATCGAACCAAATCATTTCAAGTATAAAATCAAACCAAATTGACGGTTTTTTCTTTTTCTTTTTTGTTGTATAAAAAGGCAAAAATAATACTAATTTGATTTTTTAAAAAAGTGCTACTAGTCTACTCCTACAAAAATTATTACTAGCCACTATCAAAAAGAAAAAAAAATCATAATTTACAAAAATGCTAGTACTGCTATTCGTGAATCCACGTGAACATATGTCATAATATCATATGTTTTATAAATTTATATATATAATTAAACGGTTCCGTTCTGATGGACACGAAACCGTAACCGAATTAAGAAATTACAGATTAAAATTTTTAAAACCGCAACCGAATTAAACCATAAAAAATCAAACCATTTTGTCCAATCTCATCTGATCTCATTTTTCAATTTGGCCAGATCTCCTAGGCGAGATTGAGAGTTCAAACTCAACCTTCTTAATGACATGTTATGAATGTGCCTTTGCTTTGAGTTTCGAAAAAGGAAAGAGAAAAGTAGTTGTATTCTCACCTTTTTTTTTCCCTCAAATAGGACTTGTTGTATGCATGTGCAAGTGGAGGCCTAAGTTATGTGTTGCCATGTTGACAAATTTTTCATAAAGAACTTTCAGTTTCAATCAACTCCAAGGGGAAGAATTGGAAATAAATAACGTTAAAGTGTGGTGTTTGCCAACCGATCCAACGGCTTATATGGCAAGAAAATGGGGAATGAAATCCCCAAAATATTATTCTCTTTTGTATTCAATTCAAAGTTGGATGAAAGATAAACAAAATGAGAAAATTCTAAAAACTAGACGCGTTGACAATTTCACCCTCCACTTGGTCTACTCTTGTTGATTTTTTATTGTTTTTTATTCAGACTTTTCTCCTTCAATGCACCAATTTTCATTCACATTGAGAGAGAGAGAGAGAGAGATTGATTTTAGAATATTCCCCTGAAGACCCCTTCCAGCACTCAATGCAAAATATTCAAGAGGTCGACCCAATTAGATTACTCCACATCACAAGAGCAATGGAGTGATTTACAACAGTTTGATCTCACCTTCACTTTTGCAATATGTTTAAGACCAGTAATAACAAGTTATACAATCAAATATATTAGTTTTATTCAATTTTTTGAATGTATAACATGTGACTAAATAATTTATGTCTTACACTGTTTATTGAAAAAAATTATTATAACGGTCTCAGCAGCACGCAGAAAAACACCGAATAAAACAGTCACATTTGTTTGTTTCTTGTCCTGTAATTAGAAAAAATTAATATTACACCGATGAATTTGAATCATACGTATTGTACATGCATAGTAAATTTTATAATGAGTATTATATACATACAAATAAAATTTATCTAATATATTTACATTGTAGGCATCGTAAAGACGTTGTCTAATAATTTTTTCGGACATGTAATAATATCTCATTTATTGGCTCACAATTTGTGGAAGTGTAACGTCTAATCTGCCGACAATCCATACCGATTAGATACAGACTTTCTAGGAATCAGTCCCGGTGTTCCCATTTCATCCTCATAATCCACTGCCATTCTCTGTGACAAAACAAGGTCTCATAGGACCCACGCAAAACCTCCCTTAAGTAACAAAATCAAATTGTCAGCAACGCAAGCCAAGCGTAGCCCCATATATGTTTCCCCCATTAGGTTATAGTTTAGCTTATCCATTGATTTTGATTCTCCTAAGGTTTGTTCTACTTTGGCCTACTTGTGTGCCAATTATTCAACCCCAAGTATTCATTCTTAGAAATGTCTCATGCCCCTTTATTGTTATATGCTAACTTCTTTTATATATATATATATATATATTTTTTTTTTGACCCTCAAAAATATTGTGACCATGATTGGCCTCATTCCCAACTCAAACATGATTTCATTTTGAGGATGGAAATGAATCCAACCATTCATGTTCATTAATTATATATTTGTCCAATTTTAATTAATTCAATGAATATTTTATTAAAAAATTTAAAAATACGCTGTCTAACATATTAGGTTTCTCATATGTAAATGAATCTAACTGTTCATGAATATATCAAACTCGTCTCGTTTAAAGTTAGACTCGATCTCTTTTCTTAAGAGAATTAGCTAGTCAAGCTTTAATCTAATTTTTAATCTCGTTTAATAAACAAGTTGATCTTAAATAATATTGTAATGGACTTGTATAAACTCATGAACATAAGTTCATTTAAACTTGTTTGCATTCATGAACATAAATTTGTTTAGATTCGAATGTGTATGATCTTTTTATAAAATTGTACAAGTAAACTAATTGAAAATATTTATTAGTAACTTTATGACAACAAGCTCAAATCAAAGTGTGAATCTAATTTGAATAGTTAACGAATGGAGTCGAGTAAAAAAATTTCAAAAACGTGTTGAGTTTAAAACTGCCTAAACTTCATTCAATTCATTAGTAACCCTACTTGTCATCTGCATGAAGAATCATTTAAAAAGGCATTGGGATCCACGTGGTTCTACTTTCTCCCATATTTATGATCGAATATGTAACGAAACCTTGCAGCTAGACCAAATGTCTAGCATGTAATGAAACTTTGCAGACCAAATGTCTAGGTACATCTAATACACATCATGTTTCCACCACACAACGGTCTCGCCGAATCACAGTCAATCTCCAAATTCGTATCCCAATCACACACGCCTTTCCAAAATTCCACAAAACAAAAATAAATTAAAAAGAATAATTTCACAAAACGACAACCGACCCTCTTAATATCTAGAAATTAACTTGTATAATTGCGTGTTAAATGAGAAGATTTTATGTGAGTCACATATCACGTGACTGGTACATTAATCAATGAAAATTTATTATATATATATATATATATAAAAGTGGAACTAATTTTATTGAATAATGTATTTTTATATGTGTCCGGTTCATCTAATGTTTACTCAATCGGCCCACTCATTTTCCAACTAGAGTTGTGAAATTGGGCTGTTGCCACATGTAAAAAAGATTCTAAGGTTAGTATTTTAAAGGCATATCTCAGTACTCAAATGCAGTTCAAAGTATTCTACCCAACTAGGAGAAAATCATTCTCTTTTTCTTTTCTTTTTTCATTTGTCATGTGAAAATATATAGGCATCCAATTGTTATTCTCTAAGTATATAAATATGATTGATTCTGTTAAAGGATGCTCTTACACTGATCTTTATTCTTTCTTAATTTAATATTTAGGGGCTCCAACTCTGTTTTATTATTATTATTATCATTTTTGACAAAAAAATTTCACTCACCCATTTTATCTAAATGGACTTAAACCCTTTAGTCTCACATTAAAAAATAACATAAATATCACTAAAGTACAACCAAGGGTTGTAAATGAGATTAAGTGTATAGATAAATTTAATACAATAAATGAGCCGAGTAGAATATTGTCCCGAATTTTGATTATAAATTATTTGTCTTTTGAATGTGATTAAGTTTAACTCATTTGTGTCACCGGTAGTTGATTTCATGTGAGTAAACTGATTGAGTCAATTTCACATATCTCACAAATTAATGATTCTAAAATGTGATTACAAAACTCGGACGTTTAGAATTCGATTTTTATAAGGTGCAAAAATACTCAAATTGAAATAATATGTGTGATTTGCATGTGAGTGATCAAATAAACCTCATTATCTCACAAATCAATCTCAAGGAACATATATTTTATCTCATTCATCAAAAGCTAAGCACAAGCTGCAAGAAAGACTACACTTGGAAGTTGGAGAGCCTAGTAATGAAAGAATATTCTTTGCTTCTAGTTTTCCAATGGGACCTACCCATACATATACATATACTTATACATATACATATGTATACATTATTTGAGTGACATATGTTTGTGAATGAACCAAACAAAGTGCATTATTCTCTCATCAGAGGGATAAGGAGATAAAAGGTGGATATGCTTGGCAACTTTTGAAAAAATGCCTAAACAAATTTTAGAAGAGGAGAGAAGAAAAAAGAGTTGAACAAAGGACTATGGATATGCAATCTTAGGACCCACACAGAGGCACATACCATGTTCAAGTGGAACATCACAGCATTTTGATGGAGTGGTCATTGGCTTATTGTATGACAAACCAATGAAAACGACAGAAATAATTAATTAGCCTAATATTAGCTTAAAACTCCAGAATCTATCCTGAAAATTTTAGGAGTTGAACTATAAGTGTAAATTTTAAGTGTGAATTATAAATTGAGATTTTTATTTTTTTTTATAGTTGCTTGAATTTTATTAAGTGTTTAGTGTTAAGTGAAGTCATTTGACTTAAAATCTAAGATACATTTATTTTAAGTGGTATTTAAATTATGTCATCAAACACAATTAATTAAATAACTACTTAATTTATTCAGATCTAAATGTGATAGCACCACGTGAAGTAAATTACCTAGAAAATATTTCACCATCTTTTACTTTGTTTACTCGTCTTAATTTTTTGGTATTAATAATAACTCTCTTTAAATATAGTGTTTATTAGTATTGAAATAATATATGTAATTTGATTAAGAGGTACAGCCTCACAATGATTATGTGCCTTATGGTTCCCTTAATAATGCTGTTACATATTTATTTAGCATAATAATTCAAATATTTAATTGCAAACTCCTATCAAAATGATCCTTACTTGAAAAGAATGAATGAATATTGAAACACCAATCATTATACATACCTGTATTAACATTAATTAATATCGCTACCTCATTATTCTTCTAAAAGTTTAAAGAATAATGAAACTTGAATAAGTGTCCAAAAATATTATAGCTAGCCTTCATTATGAAACGTGAATGATTTCATAAACTGCAATATATAATTATATATGTATTGACTATTGATGGTGGTGTCAGCCTCTTTCATCACCCCCATAATTCAATCCAATGTTGTCTTAGTATGAGTGAGAATCTTCCGGGATGTTCGAGAGAGTCTTGTACTCTATTAATAGGAAAGATTAGATCGCCGATCAAATGAGGTTCAATGATGGTTCACTTTCATCACTTAATATTGGAGTACATAACCCTCTCCAACACGGAGAGGTCAAACTCAAGTCCGGAGTTGACGTTCTCCAATTAATTATTAGAAAAATTATTTTTGTCTCTCTATATATAATTATATATATACACATATATATAGCTGTCGAAGTGTATAATAACACTTCAGAATAACCATCAACTACTACTGACTGTAACACAATATTGTGTGCAACCAGCCAAGGAGATCGAGACATCTGTTAGGCCATGTTAGGGCCCAAGCATCGCACTCTCTCTGTGCAAACAAACTAGAGGTGGGCCATGTCTTGCCCGTTGATTCCAATCCATGAATATGACTACAATATCTTGTAGGGTTTACACCTACGCCATATAAACTTTTGGGTGGGAGAGGTTGCAGTTAAATGGATATATGTGGTGATCGTTAGAATCAACAAGCTAGTTTAATTTGTTCATGAATTTAGATTTTCTTTCTTCCAGAAAAATGTTTTTTTGATACATATATTTGTGTGTAAATATACTTAAAAGAGAGTGAAAGGCGGCTATAAATGATTTGAGAACTTAGACGAAAATATAAGAGTTGTCATTTAACATGTAATATTTTAATATCAAATATTAGTTAATAATATTTATATAAAAATTTATTCTTTTTTGGTGAATAGATATTTGTGGGAATAAAATATGATTTTTGAATAAGATTTTCATTTTTTTTATACTTGGTTCACTTTGTTTTATTATTTTTTCATGTTATTCGCAAATAATTTTTTTATCACACATTTGATGATCTTCTAGTAATTATTTTAGATAACTTGATTGTTCATTTATTGATTTTTTACCTAAATTTCTAGTTATTTTTACTATTAATTATAACAAAAAATTGTTATAATGAGAGAAGAGAAAACACGAGGAAGAGGGGAACAAAGATAAAATTAATAGGAGAATATGGAAAGTTTTATAATTTCTATTTTTTTACATCAAAAACGTGAAATGGGGAGTGACAAAAAGAAAAGAAAAAGGGTTTTGAGATAAGGTTAAAAGTTAAAGTTTTAAAATGAATTAAATTATTTGGGTTTATTATTAAATTTTTGCCATTGGTTGAGGCATATCACTATAAGGAAACAAAATTTTTAGAAAGTCTAATAATATTAAAAAATAAACATTTTAAGAACTCTTATTAAGAAAATAAAATAATTTGGAGGTCTTTTATTGATTGGGTCTTAAGCAACCGTCTAAATCGACTACGAGTTGAGTCGAACCCAAGTGAAAAAGATGTTCAAAATATCAATTTATATCAAAATTTTCATTGAAAATGAGGAGTTGAAAACTCATCATTCAGTGAATAATTAAATAATTGAAAACATGCGACTCACTTACCTTCTAGTGGTTGGGGAGCGTTTCGCTTTCCATTTTAAATGAAATTTTCCTTTGCAATATTGTTGCGAATTAATGTGGAATAGAAATTTGAAGAAAAGAATGAGTATCACTTATCTTTTTAAACAATATTTTTGAAGGAAAAAAAAAGGGACACTTGTAAATGAGAGAAAAGTCAAATATGTCATGCGTGAAGTGTCCATGTCAGTATGAAAATGGTGATATGGCAACATTGGCAACCCAAATATCAGTGATGACTGACCAAGTCAATTGATCATTCACCAAATCTCGGGTTACCAATATCCAACAGAAGTTTGAATTATGAATATCGATCCTCTAAAATATCAAATGAGAATATGCTGGAATCAGTTGTACCTTTTGGGTATGAATATGTATTAAAAATCTAGTGAAAAGGGGAGGAAGATGAAGGAAAGAAGTACATACGAATTCTGATATTTAGTCATGGCTAGCTAGTGAGATTATGAGATCAATTATTGTAATATCTTATTAAATTTTGTAATATCTCATTAAAAATATAAAAAGAAGTCTCTTCTCATTCATGCACGTAAATCGAATTATATCGAACTATGTAAATTATGTGTGTCTACTTCATTATATGTAATTATTGTGTGTTATTTGCTTATTAATTATTTGATTTTATATTAAATAATTTTTTGATCTACAAATAGGAAGCTTCTAAGTTGTTGGCCTCTCAATAAATGAACAAATATAGCTGTTCTCGTGTGAATAGGCAAAAGAGTTTTCAAGATTACTTATTTAGCACGTAAGCATCTCTTAGGTTGAATTATCATCTTTATCAAATCTATATATATATATATATATATATATATATATATATCTATATATATATAACTTACCCCTTTTACTAGAAAAAAAATGTTTTATAACTTTGGCATTAAGATATGTAGAAGAAAAGTTTATAACGAATTTATATTTACCATTTTAGATTCTTATATTTTTAGTACCCTAATTGTCCTTCTAATTCAAGACTCAATTTTTATTTTATTTTATTTTTCTTAAAAAAAAAGCTTTTTTAACTTTTTTACTTTAGGTTTACAATATAACAATCCATTTATTACCACCCAAATATTATAGTTTAGACATTTTTCAATTGAAACTTGTTGTTCGTGTCACTATTCTATATAACTCAAAGAATCTAAAATTTGAAATATTCTATTTTTACTCACCAAACGTGTAATTTATTTTCCATGTGTCTTATTTATAAAATAACATAAATTAAAATTTTAAAACATACCATCAATTTGTGAACAAACAAAATAGAAAGGAGGAGAAAATAAAAGGCAAACGAAGAAAAATATCATATTAATTTTTTTATTTTTATCTTTTGAAATTTTGGTGCAAAGGCTCCTTAGTTAAATTAAGACAACTACAATTGAAAAAATATTTCATAGAATCATGTTTTTCTTTTTTCATCTTTTAATTTCTAAAAGTTCTCTATTAAAATAAAAAAGATTTCCTTAGTTTTTTTAAAGAACTATATATCATAATTTTTATTCAAGTAAAATTAAACTTCCTTTTGATTTTAAATATAATTAATTTTTTTTCAAATAGGTTTTATTCATTGATATAATGTTTGTTTCCAACTCAAATACATTTTTAATATTTCTCTAGGTAATCTATTATTAACAATTTCTTCCCAACTTATCTAATGATGTAACTTTTATTATCCGAATCACATACATTTGATTGATACTCTCTAAATCATTATATTGAATCCTAAACTATTTTACTTCTAAAATAAATATTGATAAATTGATTCAACATGAAAAAATAATATTTTTAAAATCAACGAAGAAGTATTTTCACATAAAAAAAAAATGTGAGAGAGAATTTGCAATTTGGAGTTAAGAATTCTAACATTATCAAATAAGGCCTATTAGGGAATTAAAAATAAAAGAATCAAATATTGTATAGTAGAGGGATACCTTTGTAATTGTACTTTACAAAAATGTGGAAGTGAAGTGCTAAAGGATATTGGTGGAGTGCCAATATCAGCTCCCTATTCAATATAAGAATTAACTCTACACTCTAATATAAGACCGAGAAAACAATTTATTTGGGAATGAGATATATATTTGTCTCTTCATTAACTTCTTTTTGTAGTCAAAAGTTTCTATTTTTTTTTTTTTTTTGGGTATATATGTAGGTGGACAGGTTAAGGTTATATATCGAGTTTTAAAAGCATAAAGGAACAGTCATCATATGCTTAATGGTAGGGGTGCACAAATAATCCGTGAATTTGATCTGATCTGTGGCTATATAATAATAATATATATATATAATATTATTATATTTTATATATATAAATGTATAATAATAAAATATTACTAAACAGTCTAAACCTAAAAGTCTCAAAGGATTTGCGTCGCTTCCAGCCTTCTACTCTTCCGGTACTCAAGTGATCAATACTCAATAGTGCTAGCTGCCACAAGTTTGTAATGTAAATTGTTATATATGAAAATTTTAAGAAGCCTGTTTCTGTTCTCTAAGATATGTAACAAAGAACAAATTGAGTATTTACTATTTAAGATTATAGTATTTATGTGTGTGTGTATATATATATATATATTATTTAAAAAGTGTTTTGCCTCTTGCATACAAACATTTTTCATAATTTTCAAGTAGTTTTTTTACTTTAAAAAAATAATATTCATGCTCTGTTGGTCTGCGTTGATCAATATTAAAGTTTATTTTCTTTTGCTTGAGGCTTGTTGCTTGTGTTTGGGGTTATTGATTAGTTTATGCAGAAAATTAAATCGATTATAATAGATACAACAATCAGTTTATTAGCTTGAATGGGAAAAAAAAAAAAAAAGTTTATCAGCTTGAACTAGCCCAATCCGTGATCCGATCCGATCCGATCTGTCAATCACGGATCGGATCGAATCGGATTGGAAAATAGCTACGAATCGGATCGGATCGGATTGAATTTTCGCCAATTCGTAATCCGCGGATCGGATTAGGATTATGCATAATTCGATCCAATCCGATTCGTGATCACCTCTACTTAACGGTCGAAAATTCCATCGAATAGGGGCGGAATGGGCTCCCATTCACGTGGGATCTTTAGTCTCTTAATAATTATTCTAAAAAATATTTTATAAAAAAAGTAATGACACAGATCAGACTCTAAATCATTATTCTTATAAACAAATTATCCATACCCTAATGGAAAGCCCAATAATTACCCATCCACTATATGCTAGATGTAGATTTTCTATTTTGAGTTTTAGTTACACCATCTAATGGATGAGGAGCCATTCAATCATCAATGGCTCAGGTTTTTATATTATATCATGCATCATCAAAGATTGCAGATTATAATTATATCAATGTGATTGAAGAAAAAACTACAGCTTAATCATATGGAACTTAGAGAATTATGAGTGATCAATGTTTAATGTTTCCTAAGAAAAGCTCTTCCTCATCTGATATAACTTCATTCCCGACCTCGATTTGAATACTCTAAAATATTTTTTATTAGGTTGAACTTTATTTTTTTTATTGAATAAACTAAATCATAACGAATATATTTATACTTATCACTTCTGTCTTTTACTTGAAAGATAGATTTTTTTTACAAGAATGAAAAAGAGATAACTGCAAAGCCACCGGTGTAATTCCTGATGTGACAATAATGTTAGAACTTAAATTTATAAAGGAAGAGAAAAGTATTTTTCTGGGTAACTTTCTAAATTGATTGGCCTCTTTTTTTCTTTTCTTTTTTTTGTTATAGGAGTTCCTAGGTAATTCTAACATTCTTCAACATTTAACCTTTATATAAATGATTGATTTTTTGCAAAAGAATTATATATAAATGCCTGATTGAAAATTTTCTCTATTCAAATTAGACATATCGATGAATTGGTTCAAATCAGATCTGAATCCTTATGTATTAATAAATATCTAATTTGATAATTCGTAAACGATTTGAATCTAATACTCTTAACCAAACAATTTAAATATGAATTCTGATGAATCCAATATAACTATAAATCTAATTCTATAATATATATTATAATATAACTATTTTACCTAATTCTAACAATATATACAATTTGCATTAAACATTTTTTTGGAATTATTTTTTAATCTTTTTCCCTCAGTATTCTTTAATTTTTTTCTTTAACAAAGCCAAATTTTCTCTTTTTTTGGTTCATTTTTATTTGTTTTCTCCGACATTTTTCCTAATATTTTTTAGCAATTTATTTTAACATATAAATTAAAACAAAAAATTCACCTCAAAAAATGGTGAGTCATCGAATTTGAATGTCTAATAAAAAACAAATTTAATATAAATAATTTATTGATATGAAACATAATTTTCAGAAAATAAATTTATTAGATTCGAATGAGATCCCGATATTGGTGTTAGTTAGGTGTTGTCTTGGAAGTATCGCAAAATAAATCTTGAAATTTTAACCCTGGGACGAGAACTTACAAAAAGAAAAGAAAAAAAAAGGAAGGGGTTTGGGGGCCAGGAAGAGCAGAGGAATCTCAGTGACGTAAGGTTTTGGGAGGTGGAGGTCTTTTCCTAGTTTCTACCACCCACCTCATAGTAACCACCAAGCCTCCCCTCCCTCCCATTCTTTAGAAAAACCTCTATAAATAACGCTCCAAGAGTACCTTCCATAGGCTTGAACACACAACTCTTCACCACCCTCTCTCTCCTCTTCTCTATCTTTAAAACTGTACCTCCACATATCTCTCCAATCTAAAACACAATCCAACATGGTCACCCCTTCTCTCAACACTCTCAAGCCCACCCCCACCATCAAATTCCTCTGCAGTTACGGCGGCAGAATCCTCCCCCGTTACCCCGACGGCAAGCTCCGCTACCACGGCGGTCATACCCGTCTCCTCTCCGTCGAACGCTCTATCTCCTTTGCCGGTCAGTCCCTTTTCCAATTCATAGCTTCACACACACACACACACATGTGTGTGTGTGTATATATATATATATATATATATATATATATATATAAATGTTTATGTATGTATATATGTTTATTTTGTGGAGGATATATATCAATGAAGTGAGATATTTGTGATTTGGTTACAGAGCTCTTGGTGAAGGTCGGGGAATTGTGTGGAACGTCGGTGAGTCTGAGGTGTCAGTTGCCGACGGAGGACTTGGATGCTCTGGTCTCCATCACTTCTGATGAGGATCTCGCTAATCTCATTGAGGAATACGATCGAGCTGCCTCACCAAAGATCAAAGCCTTCCTTTCGCCGCTCAAATCCACCAAGAAAATCTCTCCTCCTCCGTCCATCGCCTCACCTGGTATCGATGCAACGTCGTCGAAATCACCCTCCTACTCCCCCACCGCCACCGCCGCCGCTTCTGCTTCCAGACCACGAGTGGCCGATCGGTGTTTCCGTCAGATCCCGCCGCCGGTAGCGTTTCCCATATGCTACGAGAAAGCGGCCGGAAAGCTTCCTCACTGTGCTTACCATGCTCGTGGAAATCCTAGCCACATGTACCTCATCCACAATGGCAATCACTGGCAATAGCCCTAAATTTGGCGAACTTTGAAGATATATAAGAACAAAAATACCAATTACTATATAGATAGGCAAATATATTCAAGAACAACAATCGTGAAGCAAGAGCGAATCTCTATATCAATGTAAGAATAGGATTGTAAATCATCGAGATGGATTGGTTTCTGATCTATGCAAAATGGCAATTAATGGAAATTATCAGTCCAATTTCGTTTTGGATCATTCAAATGTGATATGGTGAGTTTCTATTCTTCGTCCTATGAATGCCATTGTTGCAGAGCATTTCTTTTCCCTTTTCCAGGTCCCCTTTAGGGTTCCGTTAGATGCCGTTACTCATTCGTATGCAGTATGTGTCTCCCCAGTTTCGCGTAATACGTGCCACGTTACCCCTATTATTTATCCATTAACACATCTTCTCCGACATGTATATGATGATTTCACGTGGCATGTGCAAGCGTTTCACGTGGCATGTGCAAGCGTTATCTCAATGTCGTCTTGTCATCTTTTTCGATTTGGCCTGCTATTTCTGTGATATACATAACATTGCATATATATGTGTATTATGTATATGTATTATTTTTTAGTTCATTTATTTAATATGTTCTCTTTGACAAATTATTTTTGTTTTAATTGTCTATATATTTTTCTTAAATCCAGTTGTTTGTTATTTTGACCTGCAGGTAGAGGAGAAGCAAGGATTCTAAGGACTCCATGTTGGCAATGGCAATCAAGGGTTTTGTAAGTTGTTTTTCTTTATTATTGCTACTCCATTTTGATTGGGCTGTTTTAATCACACTATTTTCATATGTTACATGACATTTGTACAAGTACAGAGGAAAAGGAGTGATAGCATACATATTTGGTATAGTTAGAAAAGAAAAGGGAAAAGTATAGTTTAAAAAGAAAGAAAATGACAATGATAATTTTTCATGTCTCTTGTAATGTGGAGAGAAAATAAATGCAATAGATAGTTTTATTATTTGATACAAATCTTTTTTTTTTTTTTTAAAAAAAAAAAGGTGAAATGAGTAATCCATAATTAACTATTTGTCTTTCATGTTCATTCCCCTTTCTTTTCTTAATCAAACATGATATAACTGTCATTCTTTGTTAAAGTTTAAAGATTAATACTATTTCAGTATAAGTAGAATTCATATATTAAGAATGATGTTAAAAAGCTTGAATAATAGAGGATACATGGTTATTGATAGAATAGGATGGAAAAAGAAATTCATGTGACCAATGCAAGGATGATGATAACGAAATAAACTTTATATATAGAACATCTAAACACAAAGGTGTGTTGGTGCAACAATTTCTAATAATTCCCTATAATTTCAATTGCCAAATTAAATTAGATTTGATATGTAGGTGGGTTCATTCTTTGGTTTTTCTGGATTGCCTCAACTCTAATTCCATCTCCATTTAATCTCTGAAGATGTTGTAATTAGTAATTTAGAAGGACTTGGGGGGCTCTTATCATACTTTGAGAGACCAGAGGAAAGAATCATGATATTTAATTCCTTATTTTGTCTTGAACCATATTA
Source organism: Cornus controversa (assembly GCA_026545225.1). NCBI lineage: Eukaryota > Viridiplantae > Streptophyta > Magnoliopsida > Cornales > Cornaceae > Cornus > Cornus controversa. The sequence continues at coordinate 95,304,169 of CM048846.1, read as the reverse complement.
ATGCTTATGATGGTGATGATATTTTTGTTTTTGTTTTTGGAAGATGCCATACATGGAGTTCATGCCCCAACAGAGAAGTGGTTTTCATTTTGACCAGATTCAGTTATCGGTAGAGAGCCATGGTGTGTGCTTCAAATCAATTCAAAACAGATAATGCCAAAATCATTGAAAGTGGAATTATTGAAAGGAGTTTGTTTGGGGGGCATCAATGAATGTGGCTTTCTGTACCCGGAAGGTCATTGAACAGAGGAAAGAATGGTGTACCATGGGGCCATGACAACTGCTACATGATGAAACTGGACCATTTAATTAAAAATTACATTATACATACATACATATATATATATATATATATATATATATATAGAGAGAGAGAGAGAGAGAGAGAGAGAGAGAGAGTCTCCAAGGTGTGGAGGAAGATGAGAGCCATAATTTTGGGTACCAGAGCTAGCAATGCCTTCCACTGTGTGGTAGTTTGAGAAGAAGATGAGATCATATATGCATGGTGAATTAGTTAGTCATAAGATGAAGAAAAAGAAAAGTTGTGAAGAGGAGGTGGTAGAAGATGATGATAAAAAGAGAGTGTTGGACCACCCACCTGTGTTTGGTCCTCTCTTCCCTTGGGAGAAAAGTAAATCACCCTCCCATAGACTACGGGGGTTGTGTCTCTTTTGTTGACAAAGAGGGGGTGGGGTATGCATTTACATCAAACGGGCAACATCAACACCACCACCACCGCGTCTTGAGACCGACCGGAGATTCCTGTAAATGGGTGGTGGTGATTATATGCCAAGCACAGGGTTGGGACCATCTGAAAAGGATACTAACTAGACTTTAAAAATTAGTAGGGGCTTATAATTAGAGATGGTTTAAGAAGAAAAGATTTGGACAGTAGACAAAAATGATATCCCCTGTTGAGCAATGACAAGTGTTACACAATGACTAGAAAGAATGGTGAATATTGCAGAGTTTAGGTTAAAGTGTAGTGATTGGCTGATTGCACAGATTTAAAGATGCTTCTGGAGTAAAGTTTTGTTAAGCAGGACCCCCATTCACTGGATTAGTGGTCCATATGGGTAGCTAGCTAGCTTATAGTGATAAAAGAGATTACAAAATTGTACATGTCTTGTTAGGTTTAATGTTTTCAAATCCTTCCTTAATGAAGTTAATTAAAAAGAAAAGAAAAAAAAGGAAGTGTGTCACTATCCCTCACCAAGTTTCTATTTGGACTTGATTAAAAGACAATATGGATTCAATATCATGTCTGACCCATCCTGGAAAGCAGTGGTCCTGTTTTGAATTTGAATTCGAATTGCATTAAACTTGTATTTAGACAAGTGATCTAAATATGTAAAGTTGGACAACAATAATAAAAAAAAGATTCTTATCACATGCACACACCTCCGCCATTAAGAGAGATATGTATAAATTAATAATGTAGAGAGAAAGAGAGAGAGAGAGAGAGACTGATCTTATTCTTATCAGCTGAGGTCATGTTTGGTTATGATGAATGGACGTATTCATAGTATTAGATGAGATGGTTAGATAATTCCAAAACTCATGTACAGAACAAACAGAAACAAAACTGGAAGAGCATTTCATCGTTGTTATCTCTTATGGAGATAAACCAAACCCATTCTTAAGGCTATGCTATGTATGATATGCTATGCTTTTTGAGTCCTCTAACAAATTAAAAAGAGAGATCCAGAAGCGTACGTCATTGACCTCTGCAGCACTGTTTTGTTTATTTATTTTAAATTTATCATCATCATCATCATCGAGGAGGATAAGCAGCAAACATTAATGGATGATGACGACAATCTGGATAAGTCTTATCTTTAGTTTAGGAATTGAAACAGGTGATGAATTTAACTATACGAAAATTGAATCTATTATGCAGAGAGAGAAGAGGATACCACACCTTGATGGTATGGCCTCTCATCCCAAAGAGAAAGTGAGAGATTCTGGATAAAGTATGTGCGAGATTACATGATTTCGGTTAATCACTGAGACATTATATAATTCCGAAAAATTTCTCGAAATTTGGTGTGTACACAAGCATGTTGCCTACTATTGTGACTGCGTAGAAATATAACATAGTTCAACTTATAACTTGTATACACTGTGTAAAGGGCGAAGAGACAGTGCCTAGAAACATTGATGCAGATTAGAGTATATGCAAATTACAAATTGAAATGAAAAATGAAATTCCACTCAACAACACAGTAAACGAGTGATTTAATTATTGAGTTGGAAAGATTGAGCACCAAACGATAATCACACACGCACGTCAGTCATTAAGACAAAACAATGCTACAAGACATTTGACAAATGAGGGTGGTGTCATTTTATCTACATAGTGGACCACTATAGTCTATAGAACACTCTATCCTTCATTTAGCGTTTGTAACGATGAGTAGTAACACACGTTGCTAAAACAAGTAATACAATGTTATTTAATATTACTTATTTTAATAAATTAAGTTACTAGTGATTGGTCTCATCCACAAATTATCAATAACGTTGCTACTGAAGAGATTGAAAACAAACTCTTAATGTTCTTTCTAATCCACATTTAGCACTGTGAGGTCTCCAATAATGAGCTATAACATTAATGTATGATAATGACAAGTAATTCTCAGTCTATCATAAAATGATGGGGTCAATTCTCTGGCTCTTGCTAGGTTGGGAGGTTCTATAATTTCTATCCCAACATACATACATGCGTGTATCGATATAATTGGCTTTTGAAGTTTTGGTGATTTTCTTGTTCATCATTAATTCAACCGTAGGAATCTTCTCATTATGAGTGATGAATTTATCACATTAGTACTAGGAATATCGCGTGTGATGCTTTGAAAGTCGAATGATTTCGTTTTCATACTATATTTATAAATGTGGGAAAAAAAAATTATACTCAATTAGAGGAAGAAAAAAATGATAAAACATAGATATTCATTGGTATTTAGGAGGGCGGAAACTTTTGTGGTCCTCCTGGATGAAACAGAGGGAGAATACTGAATTATCATCTGTAGTGAAAAATAAATTTAATTACGGTAAAAAATTACAACACGTACTTAGAAGAGAGGATCTAAGAATTAATCGGTTTGCAATGGTATCGATAAGTACCAATTTGAACTCTACAAGAGTCATTTTGATCACTTCAGTCTAAATCAAGTCTGGTTTGTGTTTGGAGGATAAGTCAGCATTCAAACGGAATCAGAATTGAACCTAACAAAGGAAACCAATCCGAAACATGTAAGAAGGATTTTGAGCAATTCAATTTTACAAATTGTCGTTACTTGAAGATATAGTTCAGAAAGAAGTAGGCTAGGCTTAATTAGTTCTTAATCCAGCGCGAGCATTATTCAATCCAACTTTTATGGGTGATATGAGTTTTCTTCTTTTACCTATTACAGTGTGCATTTCTGGTTTGCAACATACAATATGCCAATAGTTACTGAATGTTAACTTATTATTAATATGTTTTACATATCTAAATGGGATTAAGATTAGAAAAAGAAATCTAAATGATTTAAAAATCTAAGTTATTGGATAGTAGTGTTGCATACTCGTCCATATATATCAATTTTCTTTCTCATCCAGAACTGATGTGGGACATGTTCTTTTAACATTCTCTCTCCCCTGAACTTGCAATGACTTCGTTGCAGTTAGACCACCATTCCTAACCAGGCTGGCCCTGGACTCTTTCTGGCCGAGCGCTTGGCATGACACAGGATCAAGGATTGGGCCTGACGGACCATCCTGCCTACCCAGAACTGCCCCAAACTCCTTCCAACTGACCGCTTGACGTGACACCGAATTCAGGACTAGGCTTGGCTCTGATACTAACCTTTAAGGGTTGGACACTTATCAATGATTTAAAAGCTTGGACACTTATCAATGATCCAAAAGCCTAAGTTACTCAATAGTGTTGCTTACTCGCCCATATATATCCATTTTCTTTATCATCCGGATCCGACATGGGACATGTCCCACTAACACTAGTCTATATCTATATTTGGTTATAAAAGTGTATAGAATTTTTAATTTATATATATGTTTTTTCAATTTTTTACCTTCTTAAATTAGGTTAATAATTTCCTAATACAAGTGTTATTTTTTATGAAAAATTATATTTTAGTAGCTAGACCTTAAGCTCAAGAAAAAGTAAATAGTGACCAAACTTACAAAATAGTTGATAATGAATGATCATTTAACTTTAGGGTAAAATGCTCTAACCACCTCCCAGGTTTCGGTTTATTACCCACGGAGAATACTAGTGCCTTTGATTGAGGTCAACCTCCCCCATGTTTGGAAAACTATGCCACCCCAAATCAGAGATAACCCTCCCGTTAAAAATTAACGGTTCAACTATAACCTCCCGTTAAAAATTAACGGTTCAACTGCTTTTTACCAATTTACCCTCTTATATTTAATGATATTGTAATTGAAGTTGTTGACATCATTGATGACGTAGACCCCTCCTATACAAAATGACTTAAATACCTTTGATAACAATTTACACTTCACCAGTATATATTTATATACCCAGCGACCTATATATCTATATATATATATATATATATATATATATATATATACACACTTGATACTTGATATATATATACCTACTATTATTATACTTACTTTTATATGTATATACTTACTGCTATCACACACACACACACATACATATTGTAAATATATATATATACTTACCGTCATCTCACACACACACACACACATTTCTTTCTCTTTTTTTTTCTCTCTCTCTCTATATATATATACACACACACACACACACACAATATACTATAATATATATAACCTATATATATAATTATTTATTTCCATAAATAATAATTTTAACATAAAATAAAAAAAATGTAATTAAATTTCTATATTCATCTATATATACACTATAATATATATAACCTAATATATATAATTATTTATATTCATAAATAATAATATGTTCATAAAATAAAAAATTAGTTCCATAAATAATAATATGAACATAAAATGAAAAATTAGTTGTCAATGCATATTATCATGAAGAGTATTGTGGTCATTTTTCTATTCTGATAATTTATATTAAAATACATTTAAATAATCAAGGTCAATCAAGACATTTCACTTATTAAAAAAATGAAAAAGCTGATAGGAGGTGTCAGTGACGAAAATTCACAAAGTTGTAGTCGCATGTCAATACATCAAACCTTAATTGGGTGTTAGTGATATTTACCCTTTTTTTTCTTTTTAAAATCTAAATTCCAATGCAACCTTAGAATGAAGCAACGTAAATAAACTTCACGAGTTTAAAATATCAACACATCCAGATCTCTAATATGATGTAGAAGGGTAAAGAATTACATGTACACCATGTGATCACAAGGTCCAAACCAAAATTAAACATCAAATAACAGAGGTCACTATATTTGTATTCCATTAAACTCTGCAGGGTAGCCCAGCTGGTCAGATCTTGGGTTTGCTCTCTATTGGTCACCAGTTCGAGTCTCATCAGGGCCACTAGAGACTTGCTCGGTCGTTAACTTTAGGGCCTTTCGAGTCTCATCAGGGCCACTAGAGACTTGTTCGGTTGTTAACTTTAGGGCCTTGTGGGATTAGTCGAGGTGCGCGCAAGCTGGCCATAACACCTATGATAAATTTAAAAAATATATATATATAATATATCTGTATTCCATTACAGTCTCAAACTCAACCGCAAAATTAATATTATGGTTTTTAAAGCTTGTGGCATTCGGAATAATGTTAAAGAAAACGAAGAAGGAATTGAGAATATCTTAATAAAATGACGGGTATTTTAAACACTAAAGTTAAATGGTCACTCATCGGTAATTATTTTTTAAATTTCATCACTATTTACCTTTTATTGAGTTTAAGATCACTCCAAAGCAAATTCTTTTATTTTGACTACGAAAATCTATTTTTTCCTATTTTTCAGCTACCAATTTCAATTAACAGTTGTGCCTTTCTAGGTCTATTCCTAATTTATTGTGAACTATCACATCTCGTTGTATTAGCTATATTGACTACCAATTGCAATTCAACTGTGACTCTTCCTAATATTATTTTTATTTCTTATATACATTATTAGATTTTTTATTAATTAATTCTATAAGATATGACTCATCCAAAAGTCATTGAATTCTCAAAAATTCACTTATTTTGTCAATGGAATTTTTAATTTTTATATTTTTTATTGATTAGTTCCAACAAAACGAATATGACTCATTTCAAATGTATGTAAAAACATAAAAAAAGTAATTGAATTTTCAAAAATCATATTTCTCTACCTGCAAAATTCATTGTGTTCGAGAAACAATTAAAAAATTCTATTAGTTAGTTCCAAAAACACACAACTCATTTCAAAAGTCAGATTTAAAAATTAAAAAACAATTAGAATATTCTATTCATTAATTCCAAAACACACAACCCTCCCCCAAGAACGTCCATTCTTTCAAAAATTGTGTGAATTTTTCTCTAAAAATTATTTTCCTCTTTATACAATCACGGCATTTTTACACATATATATACACACACAAAAACTATGGTTTAATGTGAATTTCTCTAATTTTTTTATCTTGAAAATTATACAAATTTTGAATTCAAAATATGTCAAATAATTGTAATGTGAGTGACATTATGTGACGACTCACACCTCTACTCACATAATTTGCATCTAACTCTACGAGATAGCTTGTTAGAGTTTGGGTTTACTCTTCAATGATCACTAGTTCAAGTCTCCTCAGGGTCAGTAAAGACTTGTCCGATTATTAACTTCAGGGCTCATAGAATTAGTCGATGTGCTTTTACTCTTCAATCGTCACTAATTCGAGTCTCTACAGAGTCTAATGTGAAAATAAAATTAGTCGAAGTGTTTGTAAGATAATCTGGACACTTGTGATAAAAATAAAAAAAAGTCCCATATGAAAATTTCCGAATTCGGACCCTCTACAATTTTACTTGGATTGAAATCAAACCATTACCCCTTTGATTTGGATTGTTTACGTGTTTTTAACCTAATCGAGAAGTTAATAATTACGAGTGTCTGATTAACCCACTCCGAGTGAGTGATATTCAAGTGGTTCCGTTCCTAGACCTAAAATCCCTTTGGTAGCACTTCGTCATCGTTCTATGCCTCTCTTACCATCGGGTCCATAAACCCTAAATCTCCAAACGATAAACCCTAAAACTCAAAACCTCTGATCCCCTTTTCAATCCATATTAACAGCTATCGAATAAGCAAAGTAAGAAACTTAATTTGAAGATGCAACACGATGAGGTTATCTGGCAAGTTATTAGACATAACCACTGCAGTTTCATGACCAAGTAAGTCCAATAATCTCAATTAAATTGATGTTTTCTTCTACTTTCGAATAATCTGAACATTTAATGCTGTGTTTTGCTTTCTATTCGATTCATTTTGATGGGTCGTTTCGTGTTAATTGTGGTTGATCTGGTTCGGATTGATGGTTTCTGTGTATTAGAATAACGACGGGGAATTTCTGTCGGAACCCATATAACGTGACCGGGCTTTGTAATCGGAGCTCTTGCCCTCTTGCCAACAGTCGTTACGCAACAATTCGAGACCATGACGGTATTAGTTTCTTCTCTTTTGCTTGTTCATTCTATTCTGTGAGAATGGTGACGATTTAGACTTCGTTGCTGATTAAAAGATTAGAACTTCAATAAATCTTCTTTGCGGTTAGACTAAGTTGTTGTTGATCTCACATTATTACTTGAGAGATTTGTGAATATTAATAGCAGACCATTCAGTTGTAGTTTGTTTATTCTAGAATGATCCGTAAATATTTCATTGTGCACTTGGCTAAGTTTGGTTGTCTTTGTTAATTTCTTGAAATTTTGATGGATAAGAAAATTTGGTCGTTACAGAGAAGAGTGTGCAGTTGGTGAGAAAGAGTGTCTTTTGCATGGATAGTGTCTATAAATTGTTATCTTCACAAGCACTTGATTTCTCACTTGCATTTTCAAGACATAAAGAGAGGTGGATTGCCATTTGAATAATGCATATTTTTAATGCACTTGCCAATTTATTATAGATAATAACTAGTCATGAAATATGTCATTAACTTTTATGTATTGTTCATTCCTAAATAAGAATATGCTATGCATGCATGTCTCTCTCTATATTTTCCTTTCATTTCCCTTATCCAATCAGAGAACCATATGAACATTAATAATATCACTCTGGAAGTAAAACAACAATAAAAAATTAGTTGTTAAAGGGTTGCGCTCCGTTGCTTGGTTTTTGTGTGGCCAAAGTTCACCGGGTGTTCTGAGTAGGAAAACATTATTCTAGTAATGACTGAAGTAGTCTTGATGATAAGGACACTGTTGGGAAGTAGGCAATTACCTTCTCCTTAAGCTTGGACTACCTTGAAACCAAGACTTCTCCTGAGATTGTTGGGGAATTAAGGATTCTGGTCTGGGAAGGTAGTTGTTATTATGCAAAGAATTCAGGATGAACAGTGACTCACAAAGTGCATTAAACTGCAACTTCAGTAGGACAAATAAAAAGAAAATCGCTAGTATGTTCATTGTATATGCATGAGGATACATTAAGTTCATTGTTTATGACATGACTACATGGTGTAGGATCAATTGTATGGAGTATAAGTGATTGTATGGAAGACAAATGTTGACTAAAGTTATGCTAGGCTAAGGATAAGCTACGTTAGGTTAAACTAGGCTTCACTAAGGATAAGTTATAGATGCACTTTCTAGAATGTAAAAAATACATTCCTAAGATGTAATAGACCATTATGTGGGTTACATTGCAGGCTACAAAAAATGTGGGGTTTGTAGCTCATTGTCAAAATTGGTTGATTTGTTTACAATTTGGGTAGATTTTTACATAGATTAGTTTACAATTACATCCTCAACAATTTATCCCAACCATGTTATATTCAATAATCATCATCATCCTTGTCTTAATCCCATATGAATGGGGTCGGCCATATGAAGTATCACAAATTGAATGAGAATTCATCAAGAAGATTTGGCATAAGTTTTGTAGTCGGATGTCTATCAGACACTAACCTACCTTCTTTTCACATCCGGCCTTTGGTACCGGCAATGAGAGAGTCAAGAATTTGAGTAAGTATGTATCATAAGAACCCAACTTGGCGACCAAGGACAAAAGTGTGTACTTGTAGCACGACTGAAGAGGAATGCTCGAGTTGACTTTACCGCACAAGGAGGAAACAAACCGGCCCGCACAAACCAAACACTACTCATAAGTCAACAAATACAACTGCACAAGAATCACACCTAATGATTTGCAAATCTGATTGGCAAGTTTGTCCAACAAACTTACAGTCATCAAGTGAGACCTAGTTAACACCATTTGACATGACATATTATATGGAAGAGACCAAAACAATAGATTATCAAAAAAATCCAAATCGCAAGACGTACTGAAAATCACAGAAAATTTATCATACAAATAGAAGGGAGAAATATATATATATATATATATATATATATATATATGTACGAAACCACAAGAACAATACAAAAACATCTCAAAAGCTCAAACAAACCTCAAACATCAAGATTTTCAAATAACATAAAACCCTAGATACATTAAACAAGATGAAAAATTAACACAAATCAATGAACAGAAAAAATGCAATAAATTATTTTATCTAAAAATAAAAGAAAGTGTCACACAAATAGAAGGGAGAAATATATATATATATGTATATATATATATAGATATATTTATATATGTATATATATGGTTGTATGAAATCGCAAGAGCAATATAGAAACATCTCAAAAGTGAAAACAAAGTATAAACATCAAGATTTTCAGATAACATAAAACCCTAGATGCATTAAACAAGATTAAAAATCAACACAAATCAATTGACAGATGAAATGCGATAAATTGTTTGATCAAAAAATAAAAGAAAATGAGAATGAAACCCTAGCAATCTTATCGAGAGGGGGAAGATTGCTAGAGTTTTGAGATTTGATTTTTTTTTTTTTAAAAAGAGGAGTTTTAAGAGAAGTGACTCTAAAAAAAAGAGTTTTAAGATATGCTAGTTCCAAAAAAGGATTTTCGAGAGGATGGGACTTTGGAAAGAAAAAAAAAGTCGAGTTCGAAAATACTTTGTTTTTTTGGGAACTCTAATATCTCAAAACTCATTTTTTTAACCGCTGCCTCAAAACTCTTTTTTTAAACTCTCATCTCAAAATTCTTTTTTTTGAACTTCCATCTCAAAATTCACAATCGTATTTCCTCTCTAGTTCACTTCTCCCTCTCGGTAAGATTGCTAGGGTTTTATTCTCATTTTTATTGCATTTTTTCTGTCCATTGATTTGCGTTGATTTTTCATCTTGTTTAATGTATTTAGGATTTTATGTTATCTGATAATCTTGATGTTTGTGCTTTATTTTTGCTTTTAAGATGTTTGTATTGTTCTTGCAGTTTTGTGTATATATATATATTTCTCCCTTCTATTTGGATGACACATTTTCTGTGATTTTCAGTACGTCTTGTGATTTGAGATTTTTTTTTATTTTTTATTATCTATTGTTTTGGTCTCTTCCATATAATATGTCGTACCAAGTGGTGCTGGTTAGACCATACTTGGTGACTGTGCAGGTTTGTTGGATAGACCTACCCGCCAGATTTGCAAATCATTGGGTGTGACTCTTGTGCAGTTGTATGTATCGGCTTGTGAGTGGTGTTTGGTTTGCGCGGGCTGATTTGTTTCTTGATTGTGCGGTAAAGTCACCTCGAGCAATCCTCTTCAGTCGTGCTACAAAGACATTTTTTTTTCCTTGGTCACCAAGTCAGGTTCCTATGATGCATGCCTACTTGGATTCTTGACTCTCCCAAGGCTAGATGTGAAAAGGAGGTTCCTGTGATGTATATCAACTGAAAAACTTATGTGAAATCTTCTTGATGAATTCTCATTCAATTGGTGAGAATTCATGTGGCCGACCCCATTCATATGAGATTAAGGCAAGGATGATGAAAATGTTATATTCAAGAATAGACATTAACTTACATTTGCAGATTTTTAAGTGGCCGTCTATTTAGGGTTTGTAAGTTCTTTGGTTGATTATACGCCTTACAAACAGTCTGCTGAATTCTCATGCTACCTTTAATCTTCTGAAGAAGTTCAGCTGTATATTAACTGATTTAGCAGCTTGGTGTTTCATTTCATTATTCACAACCACATTGACCAAAGAATTTTTGTGTTCCTGCCTGCCAAACTGATATTCTCTGTGCATGGCCGCCACTAACCTACCCAGTAGATTAACTTGGTCCTTTCCAGCTCACGAGAAAACCATTTTTTACCAGCACAAAATCAGTTCTAGTTTAGAGATTATAATAACTACTTATCCTCACATTGGCAAGTCCTTTTTGAAGTTCTTCGCGAAAAACTGCGATGGTTATATGAGAGGAGCAAGATATGGTGAGATTGGGTAGACATTCTCGAGTTCTCGTCTATTTTGATGAGTTTCCACTGTCTAAATAAAGAATCTAGTCTATTTTGCCTTTCTTCTCTTTTCTGTCTCCACCATCAATCATAGTCAGGTGTTCCTAGGGGAAGATTTAGAAATGATGGAAGGGGAAATTCCGTTCTGCAGTAGTGTAATTTCTATTTGTCTTCTCTCTCTTTCTCTATCTCTCTATGGATCAAACCGAATATGAACAAGCTTATATACAAAACTACTTCCAAATTGTAATGACAGGAAGGTTGTTTTGTCTTGATATTCATTTTTGTATGGTAAAAGAAGACTTAATCAGTGTCTTTGTAAACAGTCTTCTGTGCAACATTTTTCAAGATATACTTTTGGGGTTAAAAAAATTTCACAGTTTTAAATTGATGTATACCATTTTTTGCTATTTTAGATTGAAAAGAATTAAAGTACTCCTACGTACGATCCTACGATCCAAAAGTGAGGAATCAATTTAGATCGCGTAGAGAATCATTTTCATATAGGATCGTGGTAGACTCAGTGGGATAGTAGGGTAGAATCTCACAATTCTACCATTTTACAGTTCTGTTGTTTTGTTTTAATATTTGTTGGGACTCGAGCTTCTTGTTTAAAACTTTTATGGGCTTATTTGACTATTTTAAGCATAAGGCCCAAGTTTTTAAGCCAACTTGCAAATTTTAAAAAAATAAATAAAAACAAAAACCTTTAAAAGCGTGGAATCAAAACCAAGGACAAAATCTCCAACTTCTCTGTCACGGAGTTTCTCTCTTAGTGGCGATTGCCTTTGAACATCAGCGAGTGATCTGCGCTGAGTTTCGACGACCTCCAATGAGAAGCTGATTACAAGCGGAGAAGAAGATGAAGAGGGAAAAAGAAATAGAGAGAGAGAGAGAGAGAGAGCTTACAAGAGTAGATGAGAAAACACAGGAGAAGACAGAAGCTGCCCAATGGGGGGAAAAAAAAAGAGTAGCAAGGGTTTTGGGTGAAGAAGAAAAGAAGAGAGAGATTGTGTAGGAGGGGTGGGACGAGAGAGCTTACCCGAGAAAACGAGAGCAGCTGCCACCGATCGCCGATGTCTGAACTGAAATTGGTATCCTTACCCTCTTTAGATATTAGCAGCTTCTATATTATGTGGTAGGGTATATTGTAAGTTATAACTACTATGCTAACCAATCATATGTTAACAGCAAAGGAAAAATGGAAAAAAGAAAAATTTATGTTTCAATCAGGCTCTACTCTTGAGTTACATTCTCTTAGATATTTGTATGAATTTATCCTTAGATATATGTTACATATGTTTTGAGTGGTACTTTTTATATGTTTTGGGCTTATTCTCTATCTATTTTAGAGATTTTTTTATTTAGAAAGTTAGGTTGAGTTGTTTTTCTTCTAGTTTTGTAAGATCTTATGATCCTCGATCCGATCCTACATAGGATCCTGATCCTGACAACCTTGTTACTCCACCGATTTGGCAAGGAGAAGCTAGGTTTTGGCACTGCTGTACCATATCCTCTAGTAAAGGGGTTCGTGTTCTTCCTAAACAGGTTGCTTTTTAAGCCTTGCACATGAGTATTATAAATTTTTGTTAAAGGAAAACAAAAGTTTTATTGACTGTATTAGTGACTTTGTCAAGGATATGAGTCCATAAAGAACATGGTTTCCTTTTGCACAATAATATGCAAAAAGAGTGGAAAGGATTTTTTGGGGAAAAAAATACTAACAATTTAGTTTTGGGTTATTGTGGTGGATCTTATGCTAGCCATCGATCCAGGTAATGATGTATATATATGTCATGCTTTGCATTTTATGTAACATTGAGTTTTTTCTATTCATCATATCTAATCATTTTATATTCTTATTATCTACAGGAATCTTCTATTTATATATGAAAACTATAGAAAGGGCTCATATGCCAAACAAATTGTGGGAAAGAGTTAAATTGCCGAGAAATTATGAGAAGGCCCTTGAAATCATTGATAAACATTTGGTATTGAAATCTAGCATGTTTTAGCAGTCTAATACTAGTTTGATTGATTTATATTGTTACTCATGTTAAGGGATTTTAATTTCGTAGTGTTTTTTCCTCTTTTGAATTGACAGATGTATTGGCCTAAGTTACTTGTACACAAAACGAAACAACGATTGACCAAAATGACTCAGATGCGGATACGCATGAGGAAGCTTGCTCTGAAAACAAGGTACGAACATATTTTCTCTCTATTATTCCCTTTTCTACCAGCATCTTCATGGTAGACAGTCATGTTTAGAGCTTGCTACACCATTGTTTTAATAAAAATTCAGAAACATATTTGGAAACTATATCTATCAGAAAAATACAATCATGGATTTCTTCTTAGTTAGCTGTTAGTGGTGCATAGACAAGCAATGTGTATCTGCGGCTTCTCACTTGCCTTTTGTGTGGTATGATGAATTCTTTCTTTATTTATTTTTTGGTAGGTAAGTCACACATGCACCCATTTGTCCCATTGAGGACCTGAACCCTCAACCTTCCATTTGGAAGGAGGAGATACCACTTGGGCTAAAAAGCCCTTGGTATGAATTTTTTATTTGCTACATGAACCTTAACTGAATATTTATGTTTGAGTGGCATCTACTGGCGTCATGTGAGATAAGATTATAGAAACTAGTTGTATATTTCTTTTCCCTAAGTATGAACCCTTGTCTGCTAGAGAATTTGGTTGGTTCCATAGCAAATTTACATAGCTAAGGTAGTTCCTGTTTGACAGAATAGTACTCTGCTCTTATATTTCATTATTTTTTGGAGATGCCTCAGACCAATAATATCCTGAGCATCTGCTCTGAACTGTTCCTTCATGACCGAAGTTTGGAAGATGTGGCTTGACATGATGATTGTTTATGCCTAGAAATTGTTGACAACTTGTGGTAAGTTATTTTAGAATGTCATTCTATTACCTTTGACAGCTTATATTCACAGGATGTATAGAATGTCATTCTATTACCTTTGACAGCTTATATTCACTGGATGTATAGCTGAAGCCCTACTTGACCAAGCAGTACTCTGTTCATACATTTCCTCATGTTGCTTGTGTTGCAGAGGCATGAAGTTGAGTTAACCTTTATGCTGAACAGTGTTTCTTTTTTGTGTTGTCTCACAGGGAAAAGATAATGACAACGCCTAGGAAAGAGAAAAAAAGAGAGTCCAGGAGAGAGGAAAAAGCTGAAAAAGCAGCAGTTTTGGATAAGGTTATTTTCTTGCCTAATGCTGTGTTGCGAATCATCTATGTTCTCCATAGCCTCACTGACACGGTTGATATTTTGGCAGAGTATTGAAAAGGAATTGCTTGAACGCCTTAAGAAGGGAGTTTACGGGGACATATATAATTACCCTGTAAAAGAATACAATAAAGTTCTTGATATGGAAGGACTTCAGGCTGCCAGTGAAGATGAAGACGAGGAGGTATTGTTATAGGAACTTATTGTTACTTTCTTTCGATGTATTATTGTTACAGTTGGAAAATATGGAATATGATTAGTTTTACTTATTTATTTATTTATTGGAAAGCAGGAGCCTGAAATAGAATATGTTGAAGGCTATGAAGAACTTGAAGAGGAAGATGATATGGAAGATTTTGGTGGTCTTGCGATTGATGAATCACCCACTGATGACGATAATGGTAAGCGCTTACAAGATACTTTGTATCATGTAATTTCATGCAACTACTTGGATGATATTTTCTAAAGCAGATGATGATAATGGTAAAGTTCATGTTTGTATGCACATGCATACATACATCTGTTGACTCGTGCAATATTTTTGTTTATTAGTTAATTGTAAGTGCATTGGTTGTCAAAAGTTTATAATGGGTTTTGGGCTTTAGCAGAACTGGTGATACAAAATGGAAGTTGAACATGAGGGAATCCGCAAATATTTCTTTTATATTGGACCGTTTTGATTCTTATGAAACTTCAAGCAAACGTACAGACACTCCACAATATTGCCCCTAGTAGGAGTGGAACGCTGAACCTCCCCTTTTGGGAGTAGATATCATACCATCTGGACTAATGCTCATTGGTAATAAATAAGAAATTTTCCTTCCAGTGCTGGAAACTAATGATGCAGTTGGAATGGATGTAGATGATGAAGAGACAGTAGCAGTTCACCAAAAGAGAATGAGAGGAGACTCTGCTTTAGCTCTAAGAAAGCTCGAGAAAGATGAAGCAGGTGCCAAATCGAAGAAGAGAGCAAGGGTTCTTGTTGAGGTAAATATTAAACACGAGTCTGTTTTACTTCAATTGATGAGCTATGCACGTTCATTTCTATTTGAATTGGCTATATGCATGTTCAGCCGTTTCTGTTTGAATTTCTACCATTGTCTAGGTTCAGAATTATTACTCAATGCTAGTATCTCAATTAATTTTTTTTATTGTTAGGTTGAGCATGAAGGTACTACTGAAAGACAAACAGCAGTTCAATAAGAGATCGGTTTCATTCTTCATATGTTGTATCTGTAGAGCAGATGGCGGCAATCATCTTCAAATATATGAGGTAGACTGTGGGCTTCACTTTCTCTCAGAACGACATGGCAAAGAGTGAGGGAAAGTTGCTAAAAAAATTGTTACATTTTAGTGTGTTTTATCAATTTTGATTTTAGTCCAAAGATACTGTTAGATTAAAATTTGATTTTTATTGAAGCATTTTTATTTCTGTTTTACATTTATCCTCTCTCTGCAGTCTTCATCACAGTGGGTACTGATTCTTTCTTATTCTTCTTGATAGTAAATCTTCTTCTAATTAATAATAGCAACAAAACAACTATGCATATTGTTCAGAAACTGAACAATGCATCTAATACTTTTATCTTATATAATTATATATCGTGTGTATGCGGTTACATTGCAGTTTTTGCATGTAGAAGTGAACCGGAACAGCTCGAGTTTACTGTGATCAGCCAAACTAGCTGGATGGTGGTATGATGTTTTCACCCTGTAAGTATTGCTGGTTTGATCTTGCCGGAGCCTATGGTTAAATCAGTGAATGACTCGGGATGTTTTGATCTTGCCAGAGCCTATGGTTAAATCAGTGAATGACTCGGGATGCTTAGTTACAGAGCTGAACTTATATGAAGAGCTATAGAGGAACTTGAATGGGGCTTTAAATAAGCGATTTTGATGAATACATACAAAAAAGTGATCAATTTTTGGTCTCTTATTTTGATTATAAAAAAATTACCAAAAATTGACAAGAATAAGAGCATTTGATGTGCAAGAGTCATTTTTGCTCTTCGTAGTCGCGTTAGCACAATGTCTTTGTATTTACATTTTAGATAGCAAAAAAGAGAGCAAAAGTGATTAAAAAGTGAAAAAAAAAAAATAAAATGCGTGACTGCAAAGCAAGTAGCAAAGAACGTGTGGAATTAAAAAGAGAGCAAAAGTGATTAAAAAATTAAAAAAAAAAATATGCGTGACTGCAAAGCAAGTAGCGAAGAACGTGTGGGATTAAAAAGAGAGCAAAAGTGATTAAAAAATTTTTAAAAAAAAATATGCGTGACTGCAAAGCAAGTAGCGAAAAACGTGTGGGATTAAAAAGAGAGCAAAAGTGATTAAAAATTAAAAAAAATATGCGTGACTGCAAAGCAAAACGTGTGGGATTAAAAGCTCGATACGGAACTCCAATTCTCTCTCAACTCTAAATTAGTCTTGCACTTTTGTTTTGTTTTGTTTTGTTTGTTTGTTTTTTTATGCAATATCAATCTTAGATAGTCAACCCTTTTTCTTTCTTTCTTTCATTCTCATCCGGAGCGGAGCAGAGCAGAGCTGAGCTTTGCTTTCCTAAAATTCATTGTTTTCATGGCGACCACGTTGTTCCAGATGGCTAAAGACACCACTCCTCTTTCCCTTTCATCCAACTTCGTCCTCCCGGAGGACAAAAGGCCACACCTCTCTGCCGTGACACGTCTGGACTCGATTCCGATCATCGACATGAATGAGGATGATGGAAAAAGTGAGAGTGATGATCATGATCAAGGTGATCCATCATCACTCTTAGTCAAGAAAATATCACAAGCTTGCGAAGAATACGGCTTCTTTCAAATCATCAACCATGGAGTTTCTGATGAATTGTGCCAGAGAATGATGTGTGCCGTTACAGATTTTTTTCATTTGCCCCCTGAAGAAAGGGCACAGTATTTGACAGATGGTAATGGACCAAAGCCAACAAAAATCAACAATTTTCATCTCAAGGTTGAAGGAAAAGATGAGGTCTCAATGTGGAGTGAAGTTCTTAGGCACCCTTGGCATCCAGTTGACCATTTAGCTCATCTTTTACCACAAAGTCCTCCTCAATACCAGTATGTATTACTATTACTGTTTACCTTTCTTTACAAGCTTACTTTTTATATATATATATTTTTCTTTTGTTTAGTTTTGCATATCACACTTCCATCACAAACTAAAATGCTCCTCTCTTTCTTTTAGCCGACCATTTCAACCCACATACATGTTTCAGGTCATACTTTGTTGCATCCTATGGCTGCCATTAGGATGACCATTTCGGTTGAAATGCCCCCCCTCTATATATATATATATATATATAAATTTATCCCCCCCGCCCCCTCTCTATATATATATATATTTATCATGAGTTCATGACTCATTCATCCAACTTTCTAATTTTATAATAGGCAACACACAAATTGTACTGTACCTTCTTTCCGTTGGATATATGGCTCGAATGAGACATTGGCATTAATGGCACCGAAAGTCTCCAAACGAGAGAAAAAAATTATGGACAATGGGTGCCGAATTTTTCGAATTGTCTCCCTCCTTACACTCTATATATACTTGTTGTATTTTGTTTGTAAGGTGTGGCAGTTTAGTGAGACAGAGAGAGTGAGAGTTTGAGAGAGAAAAAA